>OX439485.1:26758722-26873964 GCA_949320155.1 Melangyna quadrimaculata
GAAATGGCGGTGCTTCTCTATAAAAGGATTGAAATAAGAGTATAAATTGATTTAAAATGATTAGATTTCAACAATAGGACATTAACGAACATCAATGTCGAGAAAGGAACCCCCGCTCTGTCTGTTTATTTAGTCGACGGACATTTATTTAAAACACCCTCACTATATACATATACACTGAAGTGATGAAATGATGGGTGAGTGCGGGGGAATTAATTGAGAAGGACGAGATTGTTGCGACGACCCTTAGAAATCTATAGGTATACGTTATCCTGTCAACAACATATGTGACGACAACGGATGGTATATGTATGTTTGCTTGGTTGACAACAAGGACCAAGTATACGACGACTTGGCGTCTATCTGCTTGTGCGTATAAATTTGCCTTTTGTCAAATAGAAAATTTACAGCATAATAATAGCGGTACAATACAATAACACTCCAAGCCAAAGCGGTACCGTCTGCATTTCTAAATATTTTGCATACATAAATATTTATGAAAATATTTTGCTGCACATTCTATTATATAAACATAGAAACACATACATAGGGGGGGATAGGTGTCCTTAAAGGACCACGCTCCCTTCCGTGCCTGTCTGTCTGCCTCTGTGTGTTTTGAGTATAGGTATTTGTAATGACCGCTGCTATACTAGATGGGGTCGGGCACTTACTTCAATTTTAGACCAGATATCTGGATAAGAAATTAAATCATAAGTATACAGTATCGTCGAACGGTAAAAATCTCGTATCTGGACTATAGCAGCATTTGGGTTTGGATGTTCGAAAGCCCCTTATGCTTTTTTTTAAGAATTTCTGGCTTCACGATCATACTTTTTCATCAAATAGGTACCTAGGTATAGTACGAGAGTTGTATAATCCTTGGATCCTACTTCCTACGTACCTATAGACAACTTATGTAATTAGCTATATATATTATGCTAGATATGCCCTTGTCCTTAGTAATCAATCACGGACGCCTTGAAGAGGCTCGTAGGCTATTGATTATGTCCTAAAAAACAGGGCAATAAGCAACTAAGACGTTACCGGGTTTTCATTGTAAGAACCATTGTATGGGATATTGAAGATGAGAGAACCGCGGAGTGCTATTAAATGAGAGGGTGCAATTTTGAGGAGGGGGGGGGTAAATGCAACCCTTTCCGTTTTTTGCATCTAACTCGAAAACCAAGGTTAATTTCGAAAAAATGCTTTTAACCTTTACTGTAGAGAATGAATGAAGTAGTAGCCCGTAGCATAATGGTTAGTGCGTTCGACTGTCACGCTGGAGGTCCGGGATCACTTCCCAGCCTCGTCCACCTAAAAACTAAAAAGTTTTTTTTCAGGGCTACTGCCTCTTGCGAGGAATTGACAAATCCTCTAAGAGTATCACTTGTCACGAATAAGTGCTTCTCGTCTAGCCGTTCGGATTCGGCATAAAATTGTAGGTCCCTTCCATTCCTGTCGAAAGGCGCACACAGGAATGGTTGCGAGTTGTTAGTCACTAGGCCCTGGTACTGCATGAGCCGTTGTGCCACCCGATTTATTTATTTTTTTTGTAGAGAATAAAGTTTTATTGCAAAAAATAATATTTAAAATAATGTCAAAGCAAACGCAATAAAAATCGAAAAAATGAATACGCCATTTTAAAGAAAATTTTATAATCTTTTTTTTTATTTGAAGTAATTCCTATACCTTTGTCTACCGGAAAAAAAGTTAAAGGCAAATAAGGCTTATTCGATAGTAAATTTTATTCTCTACATTAAAGGTTAAATGCATTTTTTCGAAATTTACCTTGGTTTTCGAGTTATACGCAAAAAACGAAAAGAGTTGCATCTACCCCGCTCCTCAAAATTGCACCCTCTCATTTAAAAGTACTCCGCGGTTTTCTCATCTTCAATAACCCATACAATGGTTTTCACAATAAAAACCTGGTAACGTCTTAGTTCCTTTCTATTATGACATAATCAATAGCCTATCGTACGCAGGTTAAATGTTTTGAATAAAACTGGTTTGCTAAAAGTTTTTGCGCAGTTTTAACCGTTGTGCGCTTACAAAAATAGCCTTTCGATTTAGGGTTTTTCAGCGGCGTAGCTTGGGGTGGGGCAGGAGGCACACAGGCACCGGGCGCAAATCGGGTAGCAAATGACTTAAAATACCGATTTCGGCCATCCGTTCGTTGGACCCGCAAGCTGTCCACATGGCCGGCCCTCTGTCTGGCCCGTCGTCTGTCCGTCTGTTCGGCCGTACTACGACGGGTACTCGCTTACTACTTTTGTGTTTGTGTTGGGAAAATCAAAATATTGAAGACAAAAGCGGCACAAATTGGATCCGTCCCGGCCAGCAAAAATCCACGTTTCACCACTGGCCCCAATTCCAAAAAATTGCTTTTGAATACAACGAACACCCTAATGCATAATGTGCTATCATAATCAAGGAAATTAACATTCCTTGATTTGATGGCTCTTGATGAAGGGTGTGACTATGGACCTTTGTCCTCTGTTTTCTGTGCAATGGCAATCCTAAAAATTTGAAGTGGAACCTTGAGTTTTCAATGAGAATGATGTTATGTCAATGGCAGGTGAGGAGATCGAGCGATATGTAGCATGTGTATAGCTCTATATGGACTATGTGTCTGTGTGATTAACAATTGTGTGCAACTGAAGAGTCGTCCAAGCCCAACTCGACAACACCATCAACATCAACCAATATTAACTACAATGACACGAGAATAAGAGAGTGTGTTTATGTTTAGGAAGACAAATTCAAGCACCACCTACCTTTCAAATGGAAAATTGGATTTTCATATGACAACAAAAGGCAATGTAAATTGTAAATCCAAAGGAAATCCTTTGTGAAATGCGATTTTATTGTTGAAGTTGATGTGATGATGATGATGTCCCTTTGTTAAAAATTATTTTCTTTATCAATTTTTGGAATGTGTTGTGTTCTCTATTTGATTATGCGCAAGTAGTTTATTGAAAGCTATGTTTGTAGAGAAAGACTAGAAATAAAGTGAATTGATGGAAGTAGTAGTGGTAGTAGTGGTGATGGTGGATATTTCTTTGAAATTGGAATACCAATTGGACTATACTTGAAAAAATATTTGATTTAATGTTTTCTTAAGGATAAACCATTCTAAGGGATAGAATTCAAATTATTTTACTTTTATTGGCAGAAAAAACCAATTTTTAAATTAATTGGAAACGTCTTATACCTGTTTGCAGTGGCGGATCCAGGGAGGTGGCTATAGGGGCTAAAGCCCCCCTACAGGCAGTTCTTAAAATTGATTGAAATATAGAAATCAGAATCAGGAGTCAGAAAAAATAACGAGGCTGTGGCTTCGCAATTTATATGATACGTATTTTTTTTCTAAACCCCAAATTAATTAGGTTGGTGCTGAATTCTGAAGGGAATTGTACAAAAAAAACAAGTTTTGGTCTACGGATAATTGACAGAAAATTGGGACGAAATAAAAAAACAGCCCGCAAGTAGGGCTTGACAAGAATTGGGCAAAAAAACGTGGTCGGGGCTAAGCAAATAATTCCTTTAAAACTTACCTTATTCCAGAAAATGTTTGCGCTTGACTCAAGGGACTGTCAAGTCCAAGTTTGGGCTAAAGCTTAAAGAGATAATTGAAAAAACGGAGTCGGGGCTTAACAATTAACATGCCAAACGAAAAAATAATTCACCCTAACAACTTCGCTAACTTTGCAAAAAAACGAAATTGGAGCTTAAACCCGTGGAGAATTCGGGAACAACAAATCAAAATCTGAGTTTTCTCTGGGCACTCAGAAAATCATGCGTGTGAATATTTGCAATCCCTCTGGACTGACGTACAAATTTATTGACAGATTTTTTCTTCTGGTGGTTCAAGGCTTGACGTGACTGAAAATTGAAGGTATATACATTTTTTTTTCTATCTCCATTTAAAAATATTTTAAATGTTAAATACTACAGATGTTATTGTACGTATAATCGTGGGAATGCCAAAATTCAATTACTTATGTAACTGTAGATTTTCACAAAAAAACCTTTAACCTGAACTAAAACTTTTTTATATTAGTTATGTATAAATTATAAAAATATATAAATTATAAAATAAAATCAACATCGTCACAATAGTTAAAATAATTTGTTCTTCAAGGGAAGCGTTTTCCTCTTTTCACTCTCACAACGAATGTTACATTTCGTCGTCAATCGAAAACAAAAAAAAAATAATTTCAAATAGAAAGAAATATAATAATTTATTATTACTATAAAATGGCAGTTATCAATAAGATTTTAGAATGATTATTACGATCGTGTTCACGTTGCACTGATAGACCAAGAGCCTACAGCAAATTTTGGGAGTGGATTGCTAACCAAAATATGAGAATGATGGTTTGTAGGTGCATATATCGCGGTATCAAAAACAACCGTCTGGCAGGTTTCTTTTTCAGCCTTTGGCAGGGGTGGGAGTTTGAAAATGGCGATTTTCCAGTTTATTTTTTCATAGGTATTATTACTTTAATAAGTTTAAAAAGTATATTATGTGATGCTCTGTCAGTTTCTTTACGTCAAAATCTTGGCAATCCGACCAATAGAACTCAAGATATAAGGTTTTTAAGCGAACCTTAATCGATTTTTTTGGTGACTTTGTTTTGTTGATTTTTTGTGTTTTATAATTCTCCAAGAAAAAGACGATAAGGTCCTCTTAAAAAGCTTATATTTTGAGTTCTTTTGGTAGAATTGCCAAGATTATAACGTTTTGACTTAATGACAACATCACATAATATGTTTTTTAAATTTATTGAAGTGGTAATACCTCTGACAAAATAAACTGGAAAATCGCTATTTTCAAACCCTCACCCCCCGCAAAAGGCTGAAAAAGAAACCTGAGAGAAGGTTATTTTTGATACCGCGACTCATACTCATATTTTGATTATCAATCCACTCCCAAAATTTGCTGCCGGCTCTTAAGCTATGGAGTTTAAATGGCAGAATACATTCGTTTAACTAGAACTACTGAATTATCTAAGTTCAAGGTTTACTCTGAAACCGAAAAAAGTGCTGAACTTAAGTTTAAACATAAATTGTAGTTAACTTGTGAAACTGGCCATTAATGTCTCAAACTGGATCTACCAAGCCCCCCCCCCCACAGCCTAATCCTAGACCCGCTACTGCCTGTTTGATAATAGCTCAAAATGAGATTTTGTATGTTAAAGGAAAGACTGCAATAAAAAAGCCTTTATCGCATTTTTTTTTTTTTTTTTTTAATTTCAAATAGGTAGGTAGGGTAGGGCGGGGATAGTTCGACCACTTTCTTCTGAAAGTGTAATAAATACAAAACCGCTTATACTACAACTATTAAGGTGGGATCAATTAAAAGAATGGGCTTTTGGCTTCTAAATGCAATTAAAAAAAATTGAAAATGTGTAACAGCAGAAGAATTCCAAGTGGTCCAACTTGCCCCACTAGCGTAAGTAAGTAAGGGTAAGTTGGACCAGTAGTAGGGGTTAGTTGGACCATGGGCCAAAAAAGTGGAACTATGATATCTAAAAATAACAACAAAGCCATTATTTACTAGAAATTGAATTTTATTTTAAATAAACTTTACTTGAAAATTATTATATTGTTTTTAGTTGACAAAAATAAATATTAAAAAAAAAATTAAAATAAAAAATTAAAAAAATTAAAAGCAAACAAAAATTAACGAACTAAAACAAAAACCTCTTCTTGTATAAAATATAGAATATAAAAAATGAATATGTAAAACATTAAAGTAGATTTACGTATCGTTATCGCTTTTGCAATTAATATGCAAATAAATATGACTATGTCCAGTTTTAAGCCTTTCGTATATGCAAGCATAGCACTCAACTCAATGTAAGGCATGTATTTTTAAATGAGCGGGGCAAGTTGGACCACCACCGAACCAACTTACCCCACACCCAGTTTGATGTACATATTGCGTCACTAAATAAAAACCACTGAAAACATTCAAATTTTAATCACAGAATATTAAAATATAGTAACCGCTTCAAGAAAATACTATAACTTGTTGTGAGACTGACACGTTTTCTATTAAATAACACAAAAAGAAACAAAAATGTATTTTTTACTTTGGCACTACAAAAACACAAATCGGGGTGTGGCTACCATTCTACTGACAAAATGCTACTAAAACCATTTTTGCACGTGCCTTTTAATGAATACGCTTCATTTGTGATTGTATACAATAATATACACTAACATAATCACATTCATGTATGTATATAACTGTTAACAATAACTACATAAAGTTACTATAAATACTATGCATAAATAATTTCATTTGTCGTCACAATTTCACTCTTTAAATAAATCTTGATATATAAAAAGTACCGAGTTCTTTTTATTCCCAACAAAGGTTATGGGCCCAGGTCGCATTTAAAAGTAATTTAGTGTTATTTATTTTATTGTGCAAAACTACAGGGTGAATTAGGTAGCCGTAATGAGTGCAGGACTGTACCAGATCGACAAACTAGACGAAACCAATTATGACACATGGAAAGTGCATATGAGATCTGTGCTGATCCATCGTGAGCTTTCGGAATATGTTTCCCAGGCTACAGAGTTTCCAGCGGATGCTGCTGCGGCCTTAGCATAGAAAAAGAAAGACGACAAGGCGCTCGCTACAATTATTCTTAGTCTGAAATAAATCATCTCAACTGCAACATGTTAAAAAATGTAATTCTTCCCATGACGCCTGGGAAAAATTGGAGGAAGTCCACTGTTCAAGTGGCCCAGCCCGAAAGCTTACAATTTTTAAACAATTGCTTGGGCTAAAAATGGCAGAAAATGGTTCGATGACGGATCATCTTCACACGTTTTTTGATTTATTTGAAAAATTAAGTGAAATGGAAATTAAGTTGTAGGATGAGCTTCTCGCTATAATAATGTTATCAAGTTTGCCAAAAAATTATGATAATTTCATAATTGCTATCGAGTCACGAGACTCACTGCCGACAACAAAAATATTAAAGGTGAAGTTGATGGAGGAGGAAAAACGAAGAGAAGGTGACGCAAACACAGTTAGTGCAAATCATGAATCTGCTTTCCTACAAAAACATAGAAAAACTAATGTACATAAGTCACACAAGACCAACACCAAAAAATGCTACAAGTGCAACATGAAGCGGCATTTTGCAGCTTCTTGTCCATCAACACATGCAAATAAAAACAAAATCTCATCAGTGTTTGTCATGCTAAGTAAAGTAGTGCAGTTTCAATAAACGCACACATTGATGCAACAAATTCACAATCCCAATAGCCCAGTCGGAATAAACAAAAATAAATGCTGAAATGCAAAAAACTAAATAGTCGATTTTTTTTTATTCGTTAGAGGGGTTCATAGGGAGTGTTCAGTACGGTTTTCGACCGCCTAGCTCTATTGCGTTAGCCGCCATTTTGAAATTTCGGAAAATCGGTTTTTGTTAAATAACTTGTTTATTTTCAACTTTTCACTAGAAATGCCCTTCAGAAAAGTTGTTTAGAATTTAATTATCTACAACTTTGGTAAGGCAATTTTTTGTCTAAGATTGATAGTTTTCGATATAATCCGGAAATTGTGATTTCGATCGGTTATTTATAGATTAAACGCAATAAAGTTTATATATATGCAGGGTGTCCCGTAAGTAATGGATAACCCTGAAATGCCGCATAGTAGACTTTATGACCGTCCTGAAAACTGATAAAAAAAAGTTCTATCCCAACCACAAGAAAAGTTATATGCATTTTTTTGTTCAGTGCATTATTTTTGTTCTTACTTTACATTTTTGAATACCACGACTACAAGTGAATGAGTTCCATCATTTTTTTTTTTGCAGGAATATTTTACATTACTTGTGCCAACACATAAGTAGAAGAAAATTATTATAACTGTTGGACTTCTTAGAGAAAAAAATTATTTAACATTGAATTTCAATGCAAAATGTGAAAACAAATAATTTTTGAAAAAGTTAAATCATAGCTGGTATAAAAAAAATGCATGAATACCTGAGTGGCCAACTATTTTAAAAATATGCGCGTTAAATGCAGATTTCAAAATGGTATTACTTATTATTATATCTAGAGTCAATAGCAAGTTATTGGTAAAAATCTGCAATACTAGAGTAAATTTATCAAAAACAAAAGTTTTCAAAATTAGCACAGTAAACGTGAAAATAATACCAAGCGTTGAACATAGCAGATTTTTGATTTATTGGCTGTTTCTACGATGTTGTTCTTATGATAAATCCAAGCTTTCAACTTCTAGGGCCCAATGCATTAATGATAAAAATGTCAAAAAACGTGCAAAAAACGGTTACATTTTCGAGCTTGTTCTATTGGGCTTTAACAAACCCATCAAATATTTTGTTGGTTGCTATTTTTTATTTGTTATTTTCTCCAAACAAAAAGTCTTCTGATTCAATTTTAATTGTGTTTTTTGAATAGTAAATTGTAAGATCCTGAGAAAGTGAGAACGCATAAAATCGTAAGTTTTTGTCGACAAATGATAATGAAAATTGAAGAAGATCCGCAGTTTTTTGACAAAATTCTTTGGAGCGATGAGTCGACATTTAAAAGAGATGGCTACACTAATCTCCATAATCTCCACTTCTGGGCACTACAAAACCCAAACATCATGAGGGAAGACAGGTCCCAGTACCAATTCAAAATAAACTATTGGACTGGGATTCTCAATGGGAAAATAATTGGACCCTTTGAGTTGCCGGGGATTTTAGCTGGCCAAGGTTATTTGGAGTTCCTCCAAAATGATCTCCCAACCTTGCTGGAAGAAGTGCCTCAAGAACTAAAGGAATCCCATTGGCTTCAAAGTGATGGTTGTCCAGCACACTATGCTGTGCCTGTCCAGGCATATTTAAATGCCAGATATCCAGGCAGATGGATAGGACGTCTGGGACCAATTTTATGGCCACCCGTTCACCAGACCTAAATCCACTTGATTTTTTTTATTGGGGATGCATTAAGGAAATCGTATACAGCAAGCCGATCTGGTCTTTAGAGGAGCTAAGAAATCGCGTGGAGGCAGCTGCACTACAAATTTCTGAGCAAAACCTTGCACGTTCACTAAGACGTTCATTTATTCGGAGGTGCAGCACCTGTATAAGAGTGGGTGGAAAACAGTTTGAGCATTTGCTTTAAATAAAAAAAAATTAAAAAATTATCTATTTTTGTTTTTGTTTTCTAACTTAGTGATCATGTGATTAAAAGATGGCTCAAAAACTTTTTGTTTAGAGAAAATAACAAATAAACTAATAGCAAACCAACAAAATATTTGATGGGTTTGTTAAAGCCCAATAGAACAAGCTCGAAAATGTAACCGTTTTTTGCACTTTTTTGACATTTTTATCATTAATGCATTCGGCCCTAGAAGTTGAAAGCTTGGATTTATCATTAGAACAACATCGTAGAAACAGCCAATAAATCAAAAATCTGCTATGTTCAACGCTTGGTATTATTTTCACGTTTACTGTGCTAATTTTGAAAACTTTTGTTTTTGCTAAATTTACTCTAGTATTGCAGATTTTTACCAATAACTTGCTATTGACTCTAGATATAATAATAAGTAATACCATTTTGAAATCTGCATTTAACGCGCATATTTTTAAAATAGTTGGCCACTCAGGTATTCATGCATTTTTTTTATACCAGCTATGATTTAACTTTTTCAAAAATTATTTGTTTTCACATTTTGCATTGAAATTCAATGTTAAATAATTTTTTTCTCTAAGAAGTCCAACAGTTATAATAATTTTCTTCTACTTATGTGTTGGCACAAGTAATGTAAAATATTCCTGCAAAAAAAAATGATGGAACTCATTCACTTGTAGTCGTGGTATTCAAAAATGTAAAGTAAGAAAAAAAATAATGCACTGAACAAAAAAATGCATATAACTTTTCTTGTGGTTGGGGTAGAACTTTTTTTTATCAGTTTTCAGGACGGTCATAAAGTCTATTATGCGGCATTTCAGGGTTATCCATTACTTACTGGACACCCGTATATATATATATACTAGCGGAAACACCCGACGTTGCCCGGGTCCCTTTTGATAAAGGATAGTTTGTTAACAAATCTTGAATAAAAAATTTCCCGTGGAAAATAGTTTTCCTTGAAAATATTTCTGCTGTCGTGAATATCTCTGAAAAAAATTCGATGAATTGACCGCCCGATTCCCCAGGAAAACTTATTCCCCACATCAATAAATTTTCAACATCATTCATGTTCTCAATTTTCAAAGGATAGAAATATTGTGCAAGTGTTAATTATTATTAATATAAAACTATATATTCACGTACTTCTAAATATCTATGCTAAAGACACCTACTTGTAAGAAAATATTTGAAAAATTTGTATGGTTTGATATCTCGCCCCCAACTATCAAATGTCAAAGCCAAAGGTGTGATTTTTCGTATTTTTGAAATTTCACCACCATCACTGTCAACTGTCAAGTGCGATTTTTTTGAATTCTACTGGACTTAGAGTAAAAAATCCACCTCCTAAATCGATTGGCGCTCTCAGATCTTGACATTTCGACACCTGTCAAATTGAAATTTCTTATTTTCTGTTGGTGCTAAAGTGCTGGCCGAGACATTAGGTAATAACACCCCCCTTAATCGATTGGTGCCCTTAGTTTTTGACATTTCGACACACGCCCTGCAACGCACAGAAGAAAGGAGCTTTAATACGGCAGTTTTTGCTCTTATAGCATTGCTGTTACCATTTTTGTTATCATTGTGAATGATTTACTCTACAGAGCGAATGTTTCTCACTGATTTGAGAGATTGTGAAAGTATTCGCCGTGTTGATTTCAACATAACTAAATTTTCAGCGACCATGTTAATCAAACATGATTGGTTAAGGTTTTACCTTCCACCACAATCCAATCAACAAACAACGCATTTTTACTTACTTGAGAATTATATCATGACATTCATTAGCCTTTCATCACTACTTATTATATTTTCCAACATTCTAACATTCACTTACACATTCAACAAAAACCAGGCAAAAAACTCATACGCAGTTGAAACGTCAAATCTCATAGCTAAGCTTTGTACAACGCTCATGTCTTGTTCAAAAAGTTATATTTTTCGCCATGTCGCTGCATGGACATAGATTTTTTGGACTCCATTGGATTTTTTCTGGATATGTTCATAATCCTGCCATCTGTTTAAGCGTATTAGTCTTTTAAATTGTATGGTTCTCTATTAATATTTTGTATGTATTTAAATAGTGAGACAACGACCTTTCCAAAGACATCTAAATTTTGAAATTCGGATAAGTACTTTCCGATTTATATCCCATTTTATGCAGATAAATTGATAATTTTAAATTTTTTCTGGATTTTATCTGTAAAAAATATTTCTAATGTAAAATTTTAATATTTGAAATTATTTTGTGAAGCTTGTGAGCAACGCACAGTTATGTTTTGTATCCATGATCCATTTTGCATTTTGTTTGGTAAATAAATCAATAAAGCTAATTCTGGAGTGGCTTTTGTTGAAATGATCACTTAATAGTTATTAGCAATATTTTAGACGAGGATTGGAGCAACTGGTGTGTTCGTTTTGTTTTTCAAAATTTATCAATTTTGTATTAACTTTTGCTTTAAAAGTATCAAAAATAGAATTAATTTTTCACTAAATCACATTTTTAATATGATTTTTTTTAAGATTTTGCAACCATTTTAACACAAAAATTTAGATTATAAATTTCTACCGTAGTCTATATCATTTGTTAGTATCATTTGTTATGAACTATAAGGCATTACTAAAGTTTGAAGCCTCTAAAT
This sequence comes from Melangyna quadrimaculata, assembly GCA_949320155.1. Lineage (NCBI taxonomy): Eukaryota > Metazoa > Arthropoda > Insecta > Diptera > Syrphidae > Melangyna > Melangyna quadrimaculata. Next base: position 26,770,536 of record OX439485.1, read on the forward strand.
TTGGATAATTGGAGCTTTATTGTGATTTATCTCATTAAATTGCCCCTCCTTTTTTTCCTTTAGATTTACAAATATAAAATTTCTAACATATTTGTAGAAGAATGTAACACCTATAATTGTGTGTTATTAGTTTTTCAAAATTTATAAATTTTTCATTAACTTTTAACAATTTTCTAAGTAACTACACTCAAAAGGTATGAATTTTTCGCATTATGGCAAATTCTTTCTCTTTTAACAATTTATTTTGTCATGAAAGTGAATTATTTTTTATTTTTATAATTTTGTATGTCTTTAAACCTTTCATTGGATACCTAATTTATAAATATCAAAAGTATTGCCCAGTTTTTCAAAATTCATCAATTTTTTATTAACTTTTGCATTTAAAGTACCAAAAATTGAATTGTTTTTTCACTAAATCACATTTTTAGTATGAATTTTTTGAAGATTTTGCAAAAATTTTAACACTGGAATTTATATTATAAATGTTTACCTCAAATTCATGTATCATTTGTTATGAACTATTAAGTATAACTCAAGTTTTAAACCTCTTAATTTGGCTAAATGGAGCTTTTGTGTGATTTATTTTATTAAATTGCCCCTACTTTTTTCCCGTTAGATTTACAAATACAAAATTATCACATATTTGTAAAAGAAAGCTACACCTATAAATGTGCATCCTTTGTTTTTTTCAAATATATAAATTTTTGATTAACTTTTGAATTTAAATTAAAATATTTTGCAATAATTTGTACACACAAATTTAAGTTATAAATTTCTATTTAAATTTCGTGTATAATTTATTATGAACTATTAAGGTTTACCTCTAAAGTTGTCTAAATGTAGCTTTTTTTGTGATTTATTTATTAAATTACCCGTACTTTTTTTCCCGTTAGATTTAGAAATACAAAATTATTGACATATTTATAGAAGAAGGTTATACCTATAAACGTACATAATTAGCTTTTTGAAATAAAAAAAAAATTCATCAAGTTTTGAATTTAATATATGTAATATAAATTTGACGGGTCATTTACACACCCATTTAGTATGAAATTGTTCACCCCCCTCAATAATTTGTATACACATATTTAGCCATATCTCTTAGCTAAATTCTGAGATCAAAACTTTAATAATCGTCTGAGTAGAAATGAAGTTATGATTTTGTATATTAAAAGCACTCCAATTAGAAATTCAATTGAGATACGGTGCTCTCCACTGGTAGACGATTGTTGACAATGAACAAAGCGGAGCATTTCTATGGATTTTATTCGATTTTTTATGAATTAAAAAAAATCAATTGTGACGCTAGTGTAGGAGGTAGATTAAAAAGTGAGGTATCAAATTAATGGCTATACTATTGAGATTAAATATAAGAACAAATTAAATCAATCCCTGCACACACCCACATGTTATTAAGTAATATGTGTGAACAATATTATATTGTGAATTTCTCAGATCAACGGTACAATAGGAATATAATTTTTATACAAGTTCCTAGGATATATAGCTATAATTCATTGGTTTATTGCAAACCTTTACGACTGTTAATTAAAAAGATATTAATAAAAAAACAAAAAAACAAATTTCACATAGGCAACATTTTTTTATTATTGTTAAAGATTTTTTTTTAAAATCTATCTATCCGATAGCAGGGGGATAGACATTGTTGATGTCATAAAAAAAAGTTAGTATTTTGATTGTTTTGTTGTTAGTTTGGACACCCGGACAGCCAAACTGACAAGAAAACAAAAAAAGACTTTTATATATTAGTCAAGATATATACATAACAAAAGGATAAAGTATTTTTTTTTTCAATCATTAAGGGGCCATAAGTAGTCTAAGGCCCCCATTATGAATAGCGAATCGAACTTAAAACTTTGCGAATTCGCTAATTTCGTATTAAGAATAGCGATTAGCTAAAATAAGTTCGCTCCAAATTTCAAAACTATAGCGAATTAAGTTATCGATGAATTACAAATAGCGAGAGTTCGCTAATTTAACCGCCCAAAGTGTTAAATCCTATCGAATCAAAATATTTAGTGATAACGCTAGCGAATTACAAATTGGCGTGTCTGGAAAAATTTTCTATCAATAATTGTTATTATTTGTTTTGTTTGTTTTTATTAAAAATGTGTGATAAAAGAAAAAGGTAGTTTGTGAATTATTATAAAAAACGAAAATAATAATGTTATATTTCAAGGACAAATACAAATCAGTTTGTAAAGCTTGTGGAACTGATGGAAAGGAATCCCGATATTGCTAAAGGCATAGGAGCTTTTGGGTCATCCAAAAGAAACCAGAAAGATTATTGGAAGCAATTTGCAGTAGAATTAAATTCTCTTGGTCTTCCGTTACGTGAGGGAAATGATGGGCACAAGGTGCGTTCACAAATTTTTTTTAGTTACATTTAAGGAAAATTTTTTTTTTGTACCTAGGTTTGGTTGGACTACAAGCTAAAACTTAAACAAGAAATTTCATCAAACAAAAAAAATGTCACAGCCACTGGGGTATGGTCCATACAGCCAATCTGGCTGTCTCCTTTGGAGCAAGCTGCGGACGACCTTTTAAGTATGCAAAAAAAACTGCCAACTGGCCTTTTTGTTATTTTTTCGTTTTGTTATACCTAATAAGTTGCTAAGCAAAAATAAATGGTTTAAGAACATGAATAAAAAAAAAACAAATTTCGGGGGGGGGGTTAAACTAAAAACTCAAAATTAAGAGTGAAATTGTATGGCGAGGAAAGTTAAATTCATACATTTCGGGGGGGTGTTGAAGCCCCCCCCCCTTCGTTCGCGCCTGGTGGTTAACAAAGGTCCCGTTGATTACTTCCTTGGGATGAAGATCATTAAGAGCAAAAACTCAATTCAAATTTCACAAACCCAATTTATACATAAATTGCTTGTTGAGTTTGCAATGGTGCAGTGCAGATCGTGTCCGACCCCGTTAGAACCAGGAAGCGGATTTAAAAAATGTTCTGACCGCTGCAAGTCGAAATGTTCACTGGTGGATGAAAAGCTGTATCAATCTCTCATTGGACCTTTAATGTACCTAGGTGTTTGCTCTAGGCCAGACATCATACACTCGGTGTGTAAACTTGCTCGATTCAGTTAGAACCCACACATCTAGCATCTTAAAGCCGCAAAACACAGCCTAAGGTATCTAAATAGTACACTAAATTTTAAAATTAAGTATTTTCAGAGTAAATAACGTCTAAAAGGCTTTGCTGATGCTGATTGGGCGGCAGCTCAGATGAAAGAAAATCTTTCACCGGCTTCGTATTTTTGTTGCTGGTGCGGCCGTTTCATGGGAAAGCAAAAAAACAACAAGCTGTTGCACTCAGCAGTACCGAGGCTGAGTACGTGGCCCTTTCTTCAGCATCAAAAGAGGTTGTCTATCTAAGGAGTTTTCTAGCTGAACTGGGTTTCAAGGTTCTTATTGATGGCCCGACCGATCTATTTGGGGATAATATGAGTGCCCAAAATCTGGTGAAGAACCCCGTGTGTATCACAATAGAACAAAACATATAGACATAAAAGTTCATCACATTCGTGAAGTATCTGCAAAAGGTTTAATGAATCTTAAATATATCCCAAGTGGTAATATGATTGCCGATTTTTTTACAAAGAATTTGAAAAAGAACAAACATTCAGAATTATGCTCAATGCTACCATTAATTGTTTGAAACATAAATATGTACATAGGTACATATTTTTTTTTTTGAATTTATATTTTTGAGATATTTGAAACTATAATTATTTTATACTATTGAAAATGTTAAAATAGTTAATGAATTGAAAGTAATTATTGAGAGTAAGATTGTATACAACAATATACACTAACATAATCACATTCATGTATGTATATAATTGTTAACAATAACTACATAAAGTTACGATAAATACTATGCATAAATAATTTCATTTGTCAGTTATCGTCACAATTTCACTCTTTAAATAAATCTTGATATATAAAAAGTACCGAGTTCTTTTTATTCCCAACAGTGATTAATCATGTCCATCTATGACTTTTATCTTTCAAATAATTCGCGTGGTCCAACTTGCCCCATGGGCCAACTAGCCCCGCCCTACGCTACTACATAATGTACAAAATATACCTTTCAATTTTAACGCAATATGCATTTGTACATATATGTATATACATATATATGTATGTAGCTATAAAACAAAATCGTTCGTATTCGACATTTCAAACGAAAATCTCTGCAATCAATCCAATTATAACGAATATTTCATTCTTGAATGCACAATAAAATAATTTTGATCATTAAATCTTGAAATCGAAATGCAAAATCGTTAATGAGCTGAAATTGCAGTTGGTAGATTGATAATAACATGCATAAGCGACAAAAGTCTTTTTCAAAATCGATACGGGCATCAAGAAGGTTCATAACGATGTACAAAATTCCATTTCAATAAATTTTCTTTTGAATGCATTCGTTAACGTTAGCTATCAATATCCGTTAACCTACCTAAAAGTCTAATTAATAACTAGGAGTAAGACTCAAAACCAAAGTAAATATAAATCCCATTCCCAAAATACACCACAATCAACACCCCATCTAAATTATTCCTGTATGTTAAATGAAATAACAATAATAGGTTCCTACGATTAACAAGCTCGTAAGAACAGTGAACAAAATGCACTATTTCAATGGCTAATTTATAAAAAAAAATAATTCCAAATTGCATAGAATTTTGAACTAAAATTAATTTGAGAAAAGTTTTCATTTATTTTTAAATTAGCTAATGTTTCAAAAACAATCCCTTTTCTTAAAATAAAATTGAAGAAAATAAAAATAAAAAAATTGTTATTGCAATTTGCAGGGTGCTTTTTGAATAATTGTTTTTTTTGATACTGACAGCTGTTTCCCGCTCGAAATCTTGACAGAAAGTCAGTATCCATACATCCTCGGAACGAAATGAGTCATTTTACGTTTGAACAACGTTGGGAAATATGAAAAACTTATTTCCAAAGTGAGTCCTGTTGCTGTGTAGCCCCAACAGCGCGTTTTTTGAAAAGAAGTTTTGGTCGAAATGAAGCAACCAACGCGTGCCTGGCAATGTTATCAAAATTGTCGCTTCTGGGGATCAAAAAGCCCGCATTTGATTGATGAGAAGCCAATGCATCCACTGAGAGACAGTTTGGTGCGGATTGTGGACTGGTGGCATCATAAGACCATTTTCCTTCGAAAATGATACTGGGAATAACGTTGCGGGCAACAGTGGGTGTTACAGAGCCATGATGTTAACCGACTTTTTTCGTACTGAAATTGAAGACGTGGATTTGGACGACCTCTGGCTCATGCATGATGGCGCGCCATGCCACACAGCCCATGCCGCAATCGATATATTGCGCACCAAATTCCCAAATCGTGTTATCAGCCGCCTTGGCGATGTCAATTGCCGATGACTTGGAGCTGCGATTTAACCCCTTTGGATTTTTTTTTGTGGGAACCCTGAAGGACCGATGTTATGCCAATAATCCGGAAACGATTCAAGCACTAAAGGCCAATATCATCCAAGCAATCCGTGGGCTACAGCTCGAAACCATCAAAAAGGTCTTGGAAAATCTGAGTGACATAATGCGGTACTGCGAATCCAGCCGAGGCAGCCACTTGGTCGACGTTATGTTCCATATTTAAGGAAAATATTTGCTGTTACTTATAAAGTCATAATTACATGGGAAAAGATTAATTTTGTTCATTGTATTGCATTTTTAAAAAGAAACTTGTATTTAGCCCGCAACCTGTATGTTCTTATTGAAATGAAATACCATATAGTGGAGTTCAAATGTATCACAGATATATGGACTATTTCAAGAATAAAATTGCAGAAAATTCTTTAAAAAAAATAAATAGTCGAAAATATGAAAAACACAAAAAAAGGTATGGGAGTGTTCAATCAAAAGGAGGGTTAATTTAACGTTACAAACAAAAAAACCTGTGCGATTTTCTAACTGGATAGGGTAAAGGTGTCAACTACTGTGGATCAGGTCAGGGTACACATTTGCTCTTACATTGTCACTTTGTATTTTAAAATGAATCAGAAAAAAAGAAAAGAACACATTTCTACTTCCTCTCACATCAAACCAAAATTCTAAGCGATCCAGTTTTCGAAGTTGGTTTTGCTCTTGTGTTTGTGTTTTCGACATCGGAAAGTAATTATTTGTTTCTATTTTTGTTTTCGATCGTATTAAAAAGATGGTGTGTTTATTTCATTCGATTTTATTATTTTTACTTCTGGCTGAATAGACTTAATAATTTTAGTTGATTTGTTTACTTTGGTGAAAAAGTTGAAAGATATTAACATGTTATTTTAAAAGGACAACATGGTACACAGTGGTTGAATTGAAAGTGGTTCAAGTGAATCAGGAATTTCTTATGAAATTTGATTTTTTTTTAATTATTTTAATTTTTCTTATTTATTTTATTTATTAAAATTAATTTGAATCTACTAATAAAAATTAATAACTTAAAATTAATAAATTAAATTAAACTAAAATTTGTATTCAAATTTTTTTTTTTATATTCGAAGATTCCCATTTATATGTTTTTTTTATTAAAAAAAAGTAATCGATTGGTTCATTAAAATACATTTTTTACAGGCACGCACCAAAGGGGTTTTTATTTCCCTTAATTATATCATGCACAGGGCGAGTGTTAGGAAAATAAGGACGGGTTTGAAAGGAGATGCCGATGCACAATGGTTTTGAATTTCTGAATATCAAAAAAAGGGGGGGAATAGGGTCTATGTAAAGCATTCCACATTCTGGTTGTGCGACTAAATAAAGAATCTATATACTTAACAGGTACGTCCGAAGTTGAGCTCAAGGGTAAACTGATGAGCATTCCTAAAAGTGCGAGTTGAATTGTTTAAGCCCCTCCCCCCTTAGTGTTGCTGACTGTTCCACTTGAACACTGTTTATTAAGAAACATAACTTTGAAAAATACAAATTTTTAAAATAGGAAAATCGATTTTGTATCCCTGATGCATTGTGTACCATGCACTAATTCACTGATTCACCCATGGTACACAGTGAATCACAAGGTAATGTTTTTTTTTGATTAAATTTTTATATTTTCGTTATCAATGTAATTTTAAAAAAGTTAAACTTTAAGAAACATTGAGGAAGTTGTGGAAAAAACTGATATGTTTTGATTATAATATTGTGAGCAATAGCGCAAGAAGTAGAAAGTGCTCCACTATTGACACCTTTACCCTACAGCGTTTATGTGCAGTCATTTGGTAAAGGTTGTCCATTTTGCATACTTTAAGCGAATATAAATTTATCCAAAAAACAAATCTCTCCATTTCCACTGTATACACTACAATAACTTAAAATAAGAGCAAATTCATTCGTACATAGCAATTAATTATAGAAAGCCACATAAATGTGGTAAATTTATACAAACACACACACCACGCCCCCCCCCCTCTCCGCTATAATAACCAATCGTTTGAAATATTAATTTTGCAAGCCTGCATTTCGAATATGCTCTCTTCAACAACAAAGTTTTCTTCCATTTGAACTTTCATAACCTTCGATTCCCTTCATAATATTAAGGTCCTATACAAATTAAATTTTCTTCAAGTGTCTGGAATTTTTTTTCTTTTTGAGATTATATTTTCAGACTTACTGGAAACCTTCTACAAAGTATTTATAAAGATTGTTGGTTGTTTGGAAATAAATCTTAGTTACCGACCACAACAAAAAGCTATAAATATAATATATAAATGAAAGGATACATAAAAAATGCTTTAACAATTTTTAATACCCTGGTACAGGTACTGGTAGAGGTAGAGCCATACTTTGTCCATTCAAAATCATTGCTCAACATCATTTTCAAAATTTTCAAACTTCACTGAAAATCATTGCGGTCGATGATGAAATGAAATGATAAAGGTAGGTATAGGTTCCAGGATTCAGGTAAACCGGGTTTCCGTGACAACTTGCTGTTGGCTGATACCGGTTTCCCATGATGATTTTGGTTTTCCTCATTGCTAAGTGAACATGAAATTTTACACTTGTGTATTGGGCTTTTGTCTTTGGAAAGTTGTTATATACACACACATACATTCATCTGATTTTAGTAAAGGAAAGGCAGTTGTTGTATCTATGGTTTTCATGTCCGCTTACTCATAGAGTAAGCGGACATGAAAACCATACAAATTAATACTCTTCGAATATTATTGGATTGCTCTTTGTCTGTTTCGGCGAGAATGTGGTTTTTGGAAATCAATATTTTTGAGATGTTAGTTATAATAAGCTGATGGTAGTTTCAACTTCAAGATTCAAGGGTGAGAAAAAATTGCTTTCTTATAGCGATAAATAAATTTAAAGTCCTTAATAGTGAAAGTCTAGGAAAGATATGGGCAACCGGGAAAAAATTAATTCATAAAATTTTATTACAGGTATCGACGCAGAATTTTATCCTCAACATCATTATTCAAAGTCCCCCAAAATTCCCACATTGGCTTTTATGCATAGACGCATTTTAAGAGGTGGACAGGGGAGGGAGGCGGGAGTTTATACAATCTAATCATATGACACATGTTTTTAAAGTCTTTTTCAACACTGATTCTAAACAGACCAAAACTGAAAAGATACATGTATCATGTAGAAAGTTAAAGCCCTTTTTATGGAATTTTTTAAGAACAACAAGTAAAATATTACCAAAAACCATTTTAAAATAATGGGATATTAATGAAATTTGGTATAAATGTTCCATTTGGGATATTTACCAAGAATCAAAAGAGTCCCCAAAAATATCTGTGGTGAAAGGGTGTTTTTTTGAGGGCAAGATGTAAGTGCGTCATTATTACCATTACATCTATGAATAAGTTTTGACACTGATGAAATTTGTTAAAAATTTTAAATATGCTATGGTGTCCAAGTATCAAAAGAGTCCATTAAAATAACTTGATCCAAAGAGTTTTTTAGAGAGCTTATGTTTGACCATAGGCATAGGGGGTAGATAAAAAATGAAAATGCAATTTTTGAATTCGATGTTTTATTTTTATTGATAGTTTATTTATTTAGTGTAGGCATAGGTCAGTTGTAAGTGATTTTATTTTAGGACTAGAAAATGTAACATTTTATTCGTGTTGACGTTAAATAATTGTTAAAGGAAGCAAATATATGATTTTTCTTCAATATTTGTTACATAGTGAGTGGAAACTGCAACCGCATGGGCTCTTTTCCAAAACGGTCAATTATTTCGTTGGAAAAGTTTGTTTGTTCTTTGACAATATTTCGATGAATGTACATCATGCACAACGAATCAAGTCGTTTGTCGGTCATTGTGGATCTAAGCCAAGTTTTTACTTTGCGTAAGGTGCTGAACGATCGCTCAGCGGTGCAAGTAGTTGCTGGAATTGAGAGCCCTATACAAAGATCTGATAAAAATCGATGGCTAAAACTCCTCTACACTGTTCAATAAATCTGAAATGTTTGAACAATAATTTCAATCAGTCTGCATTTTGTTAAAACTGTACCACATCTTGGACTCCGCCAGGAAATTATCCAGAAAGCAGCCATATTTCTCCATTATTCTCTGTATAATTATATCGAATTCTGGAGAGTCCATAATTTGCATATCTTTTGGTGATAGCTCTGAAAAGCGTTCTGTAAGCGACATTATCAGGGAATCAATGTACGGAATATAAATAGCTTTTCTAAAACAATTTGGGGGGAAGAAGCAGGAACATTTGATCGATGGATTTGTTTTTTAATTATTCTTGGTTAGCTTAAAACTATGCCTGATTCACTCAAGCATTTTTCCATTACCCACCATAGAGATTTAAAGCATTTGTCAGCATCCTCTCGATTTTGTTGAAAAAATTTATTCAAAAAATTGACCTGATCTTTTACTGTTGACAGATTTTGGTCAACGCCCTGTAAAATATTAGCAACAGGTTCTACCATCGATGATTAATGTGACATCACAAACAAACAAACTAAAAAGGTCGAATTTATGCAAGAGTAATAAAGTTGGAGGGCACGTTGCTTTGTTATTCTATTACCCTCTTCCGAAAGCCTTTGCAGTGCCTCAATTACAACAACGATATGCCCTCTCAGAACTCCAATGCTTTTGTATTTTGCCTTCCACCTTGTTTCACAAAACAGAGGAATACCGTGTATGCATTTTTATTTTGAAGGCCAGAATTGTTCATTCACATTAAAGTAAGGTCGCGCTCAGTAGAACTTTTTCAGAACTAATTTAAGGAACTTAAATTTCGAAACCAAAATTTAATATACCTACTGAATTCTGGGTTTATTTTTGATTTTGTATCGAATTTTTATTCTTGAATCCAAGATGGCATGTTTGTTGGTTGTTCTAAAAATCTGGGGTCGGATGATAGTTGATTATCATATGTGCTGATTGTCGTTTTGATGATTGTTCTCTCTATCTTTGCCTATAGATGTGATATAGACAGCTATCTTCAAACAGACAATCATCACAATTGATTCCACCCCTGATAATGATAAAATCCTAAGGCAAAATATGGACCTGGAAACAAAGCTGCCGCAAGAAAATAATCACATTTCCGAACAAAACAAAGAGTAAAATGAAAGCGGCTATACACAGCTTGGCTCAGAGTCAAGGGGGGGGGGGGGGGCAAACCATGGACTCTGACAAAAAAAGTAAATTTAAACAGTCGTTTTTGTGAAAATTTCCTAGTTAATAATAAAAATAGAACTAGTATGATAGTTCGGCCAAAGCCAGGGGGGCAGTTGCCCCCCGCCTTGCCCCACCTCTGGGCGCCTATGTGTTTGACCTGCCCTATTTCGTATAATCGAGATAAAAAATATGATATATGAAAGGTACTTCTTAACACCGAACCTATTAAAAGAAAAACCAATATGATACAAGCACCCTAAAAAAAGTTAGATCAATTTTGAAGCAAAAGTTAGTGTTTTTTCCGTTAAGCAGGTCACATATTGCACCCCCAAAAAACACCCTTGGACCTTAGATATTTGTATGAACTCTTCTGATCCTTGGGTGCCAATATAAATTTAATATTTTTAGCAAATTTCATAAGTGTCAGAATTTGTTCATGGATGTTATGGTAATAATTACTCACTTGCATCTCTCCGTCAAAAAAACACCCTTTATGCACAGATATGTTTGGGGATTCTTTTGATTCTTGGTAAACATGCCAAATGAAACATTTATACCAAATTTCATTAAAATCCCATTATTTTAAAATCATTTTGGGTAATATGAATTACTTATTGTACTTTAAAAAAAGTGATCATTCCATAAACATGACAATAACTTCCCACAGGATACATGTATCATTTCAGTTTTGATTTTTTTAGAATCAGCATTGAAAAGCACCCTTAAAACATGTGTCACATGATTAGATTGTATTATAACAAATTTTTCAGCTTGATAAACTACCGCCTCCCTCCGCTCTCCACCTCTTAAAATGAGTCTATACAAAAAGTCAATGCAGGGATTTTGGGGGACTTTGGATATGTTTTTGAGGATAAACTTCTGCGTCGATACTAGCAATAAAATTTCATGAATTAATTTGTTCCCGAACCGATCCTATCTTTCTTAGACTATGAGGTGAGGGAAGACTTCAACAAATTTAAGTGAGCTTAAGATAAATTCACAAACAAATTGTAGTCAAATCACAATTATAGGTACAAACATGGTAAAAAAAGAATGTGCACCGGGGCATTATTGCGGGTATATGGGTGATTCTACAAATGATGGAATTTTTATAGCCACGCTGATATTTTGAAAACGGTTTAACCAATCAATTTGATTTTTTTTGCAGCAGTCAATCTAGTCGATACCCACATTGGCAAAAAAAATATCAAGATCTGATACATTTTCGTTACTCGAAAAATTCTTCAAAGTGCCTAATTCTCAGTCCAATGACGTGTCCCCCGCTTATTTTTCAAACAAAAAATTATAACTGTTCTTTTATTTTTGGGTCCACACCAAAACCAACAAAATATTAATAACCTAAAGTAATAAATCTTTATTATGACGTAAACAAATCTTTCATAACTATTTATTTTCTTACAAAAAAAAATCATTAAATTATGGTCTGGTTCGTTACCGATCTTCCAACCTCTCCCCCTTTGATACGTACTGCGAATTGTAGTCTATCGAAATAAGGTATGGAGAAAAATGGAGGCGGAACAAGACAGCATACTTAAAAGCGCTTATAAAAATGCTGATGCTCCAAATGCATTTGATAAACAAATAACACATCTCGACCTGTGACGTCAGTGGTTTAAAGCGGTGGAGTGCGTAGTGCAGACGACAGCTAAGACTGAGCAAATCTGATATGCGTGGGTTCGAATCCTATGGTGTGCATAAAAAGTTTTTTTCAAATAAAATTGGATTAAAGCTCAGCACCATAAAAAGGAGACTGATGAGTGCAAAATTGGCAAAGCACGAAAAAGCTATTTCTCCAGCCAAACAATTGGTGGAAGCGCCTTTAAATTGTTGTTGTTGTTCAAAAATTAAAAAAAAAAAATCATTAAACTTTGTCCCCCGTATTTCTTATCAGTCCCCTGGCAGATTGAAACAGTCAAAAATTTCGATAACCAACGTACCAATTGACGTTTCAGATATGATACCTATAGTAAAGACTCAAGTCTTGCTAACACATAATATTAAGTGAAAGTTCATGTCGTCCGTTATGAATGACAGCTGTGATAAAATCATTTCTGATAGAATACGAGGAATGTTCACTCAGTTTCTCAGTCCACTGGGAAGGATTTACGGACAAGTTTTGTATGAAAGCAGGCAAATTTTGTTGCGATATTGTATAGGCCTAGTGAAGCCATAGCTGTGTTTTTGACGCAAAAACTATGAAAATTCTCAGTACACTGGCCTCAGTCCCCTGGAAGTTTTTTAATAAATTGCCTTTTATTGAGGCTATTTTGTTTAAATTTATTAATTTTATATTTAACCTCTAAAAATAAATTTTTTTCACACAAAAATAATTAATTTACCACGGTTTTTAGTAACTTTTTATTAGAAACAACAGAGAAAAAACTAAAGTCTAAAATTTAATGTTATGTAGGTACCTATGCAAAACAATTACTCTGGATACTTTTACGTAATTTTTCTTAAGGATCTGCTATGTCTTTTGCCTAAACATTATATAAGTCACAATATTTATAAGAAAACATAATGATTAGGGCTGGCCACGAGACGAGACTCAGCGAGACGTTTGTAAGTCTCGGTATCGTTATAATCGAAAATTTTCAGACTCGTCTCGGTCTCGTGTCGGTCTCGTATAATTAAGTCTCGTCTAGGTCTCGTCTCCGAAAAATACGATTTCCGGACAACCTGTTTATTATTGGAACGAAATATTTTCGATTATATTTTGAATATGTGCAGAAGAAAATAAATAGGTCTCGTCTCGGTCTCGTCACGCGATACCGAGACTTTTCTCGTCTCGCGGCCAGCCCTAATAATGATTTATAAGATATTTTGTGTTTTATTTTAGTCTCCGTACAAAAAACTAAGTCCTTTAACGACTTAATTTTTAAAAAAATGCTCATACAACTGATAATTTCAAATTGTTTGACTGGCCGTTTTGTGGTATGTGAAAGGACGTTCTTATGTTTAATTAGAGTTAGTTTTTATCACCATTTGCTTCAAAAAGTGTCGTGTCGAAAATATCATCATTTTATTCCATAGTTTGTAGAATCATCCATATACAAATTTTTAACTCTCTGAAGAAAAAAGTTTATTTTCATTTATTTTTTAATAAAGAGTGACACATTTACACAAAAAGAAGAAACTTACTTTTCGCAAATTTTTGTAATTGCACTACTTGTTTGTGGTACTATACAACATCGTCATCTTTCCCAGACAATATAACCTGAAGAGATATGCCTTGACTGCTGAAACTGTCTTCGAAATGTTCTTCCATTAAGCCTTACGTCTACTTTCCATTATAAAATACAAAAAAAATAGGGCAAAATAGTTATAGTCTCTTGCAAAAGAGCAAACAAAAAAGAAACAACTTAGAGATTATAACTATGTATATAGAAAAAACCAAAAGGCAATGTTTAATTGTACCTACTTCTTCTACTTGATGCTGGCTGGGTAGATATTGGTGTTGGTGCAGAAAAAAAATAAAGGAAGTCATTTGCAATTTAATTACTGCGAAATGGGCAATGGAAGAGAAATTAATTGTCCACGAAATGCAATTATCCTATAAAGGATAAGGAAAATGAAAATTCGGATTTTCTATTTTTTTTTTGTATGCGGTCAATATAATGAAAACTTTTTTCTCAAGAGTCAAGGGAAATCAGTTTGACCGCAAAAATTGTAGAGAGAGAAATTGATGATAGAGTGATGGTTATAAGGATGTTGAACAAACTACGACCTATACCTACTTAATAAAGTTTTTTTTTTTTTTGGTATAAAAGTATTAAGTTGGACAGGTAAAAAAGTTAATGAATTTATGATAGCGAAACAAATGAGTAGGTAGGTTGTTTTAAAACCTACCGAAAATTAAGATTAACTGTCATTTACAATTTTGAAACCATTAAAAAAAAGATATTGTTTTCAAAATTGGATTGATTTTGGAATTTCTCGAAAATGGTTCCTTATATGTGTTTCAATTTTAGACTAAGAGCCCACAGTAAATTTTGGGGTGTGAAAGTGAACCGAAAAAAAATTATGTGAGTCGAAAGTTGTGGTAAGGCTAATGAAAGAAATGGAAGTCTTGCAGTCTCTGGTGGCGGCTTAAGTGCGTAATAGCATTTCAAAAACTCCAAAAAATCAACTTTGTGGATCATTATATGAACCAAACAATTTGTCTACCCATCCCTTGATATTGATCCCCTGATTACAAATCCGTATGCCCATTATCGATTGAAGGTGGCATTTACCCTGCCAGACCGTTTACAGAACCCGAAAGATTTAAAAATAATGGGGTAAGTACAAATTATTAAAAAACAACGGTTGAGAAGTCCCTTCTTTCATATCCCTTTTAAATAAAGTACTTTTAGTCCTGATGATTTTCAATTAAATTTAAATTCGCTTTTTAAAATAAGAAATTAATCGATTGTAAATATTATTATATTTATTCACCCTCCTTTAACGATTTTAAATGACGCTTCCCCTTTTAACTAATTATTTGATTAATTTAAAATTGGTTTTAGCTAAAACGACAAAATCCACTTTTTAAGGCGGATGTTTAGCCTTTATAGAGAATCAACGAACTGTTTACTTTTTTTCACTCTCAATTAGCGTTGACAGTCGATTTTTTGTTTGCTTATTTTCATTTGTAATCATAAAGTGCGATATGGAAAACAAAAGCAAACAACATTTTAAACAGACCCTGTTGCGAAAACTACCCATACAATTATTTTGATGCACTGAATACGAATCAGACCTCAAAATTACCCTTTTACGTTTAGTTTTTGAAATTCTTCAATATAAAAGTGGAAAAAACTGTTTTGCAACAATTTTTGGTTGGAACATAGCGAAAAACCTAAAAAAAATGTTCTTAGAGCTGGATGTTGATTCAGTGCACCAAGGATATTCTAAAAAGTAGGTATACATAGTTTGTTTTTCCAACAGAAAGTATTTTCAACTTTGTCGCTTTTTGTTATTCATATATCGCAGTTTCAGATTTCAAAAAAAAAAAAAAGCAAACACAAAACTGACTGTCAACGCTTATTGAGAATGAAATAAACAGACGATCTGTTAAACCTTATTTAGTGCTAAACTGATAGTTCATCAGTCAAAATAAAATAAAAATCCCAACGATATCTATTTTTAAAAAACATATACATTTTAAGCAGCAATTTAAAGCGAGCGAACAGTTTTTAATTTTCAAACTCAAAATTTTGAAAAACAAAAATAAAAATAAATGGGATTTTTGTGTGTGCTCTAAGCCTAATTTAACACCTTCGTCAAGGGTATGGGTGGGCAGACAAGGTAATCCTGGTTTAACCCTTCCAGAGCTATGTTGTGTTGGTATGGGTTGCAACATTAAGTAAATGACTTGGCTTTTTTGCTCTTGGTCTATAACACTCAAGTTCTCAATACAGAAAAAAAATGCTAATTAATAAGTTGCACTTAAGTCCTGCGTGTTGGTCACTTAAATGTCACTAACCCAGACTGCGAAAATTACCAAAAAGTAAGAATCTGCTAATCTTTAGTGTCACTTATTCTGGTAAGTGCTCAATGTGAAACTGACCCTTAGTTTCGTCCAAAATAAGTCAACTATTACAAACCTACTTCATTTTACTTCCTTTTGCCTTGATTCCTTCGAAAATCAGAATCAAATAGATTGTGTGTTCACAGATTTTAGTAAGGCCTTCGATAAATTGTGTCATCAGACTTTGGTCCATAAACTTAAGGCCTTAGGATTTAATGACAAATTCTTGATATGGATCTCGTCATATTTAAAGAATTAAATATTAATTTTAGGAATGAGCTCTCTGATCAATTTGATGTCAACTCTGGTGTCCCACAAGGTAGCCACTTAGGTCCCCTATTATTTATTTTATATATAAATG
The DNA here is from genome assembly GCA_949320155.1 of Melangyna quadrimaculata. Classification (NCBI taxonomy): domain Eukaryota; kingdom Metazoa; phylum Arthropoda; class Insecta; order Diptera; family Syrphidae; genus Melangyna; species Melangyna quadrimaculata. The sequence goes on from OX439485.1 coordinate 26,787,072, forward strand.
ACATAACTTCCATAATAAAAAACTCCTCTGTTCTAATATACGCTGATGACATTAAGATTTTCAAAACTATCTGTTCAATTAATGACTGCTCACAGCTTCAAGAAGATCTTCATAGATTTAGAGAATGGTGCAATACAAACAGACTTTTGTTGAATATTGACAAATGTAAAACAATGTGTTTTACACGCAAAAAAACAATTATAGATTATAACTATATATTAGATTCTTCTTCTCTTTGTAATCTTTCCGTTTTCTCCGATTTAGGTGTTATTCTTGACACTAAATTGACGTTCACTGACCATTATAACTTTATATGTAGTTAAAAAGGCAAATAAAATTCTCGGTTTTATTAAACGATTCTCTCGTGATTTCCGTGATTCCTATGTCCTCAAGCTTCTGTATGTATCTTTTATTAGACCAATACTTAAATACGGCTGCGTTATATGGGCACCTTACTATCCAGTTCATATAAACAGACTTGAAGGTATCCAGAGAAGGTTTTTGCGTTTTTGTTTTCGTTTTCTTCCGTGGTCCCAAAGGTCCACACTACCCCCATATTCTCACAGACTCTTGCTTATAAACCTCCCTTCACTATTACAACATAGAAAGTGTCTCCAACTTTGTTTTATTGTAAAATTAATCAATGGTTCAATAATATCTCCATCAGATCTGTATCGTCTAAATTTTAGCTATAGTCAAACGAGCTTAAGAAGTCAGTTGCCTTTACGTCCGATTTTCAGCAGAACAAACTATGGTGCGAATAGCCCTCTAAATCAATTGATTTCAGTTTTCAATAATTATTATTTTTTGATTTCCTCTGTAAACGACAACGTCAAAAGCAAAAGATTTAAAGATAACTTTTTTAATATATTGTATTTATTTTTCTTAAGTAAATTGTTTTGTAAATTAAATTGTGTGTTAATAGCTATAAGTTTTTTCTTAACGTTAGGCCATTAACGGATTAATAAATAATAATAGTGAACAAAAATTATAACTATCGTTTTTTTTAAAGATCAAATAGTTTTCTTTTTAGAGTTGGCATTTTATTATGTTTTAACTCTTGACGTGTGTGCTAACAAAATACACTATATAGCTAAACTATGTTTGAAGAAAATCTATCCAACCATTTAATATACCAAAAGATTAAAGGAAGAAAATTTGTACAAGCTTCCTTAAACACACACAAAACACGCCCATAAATTTCTGAGAGAATGATCACACTGGTCAATTTTCAATATGTTTAATATCATCGAAAACTAAGCCGAATTTAAAAATATAAGTTAAAAGACTTTTTGTTGGAAACTAGATTTTCTATTTAAAATACATAAATAATAATAATAAATATAAATGTAAGCTGGAAAAGTAATAACCGACCTTAAAAATAAACAGCTCATCCTATATAAGGGCAAGACATAATTTAAATGTAGGTACATACATATAAAATAAGAGACTCAAGTATTTAATATGATAAAAGAAATATATAAAGACATGACGTGTTAAAACCTTTTTGAAAATTTGTTCATAGAAAGTTGGTTCCTTAAAAAATATCTTATTTCTTAAATTAATATTTTAATGGTGCTTTATACTTTATTTTTAAATATTTATTTTTATACGTACATATGTACATCAAAAACTAATATCTAAAAAAAAATAATAAAACATCTTTACTCTTCAAAACTAAAACAACAATAAATTTGATTTAAATCTCGAGTAATTAAAAACAAAAAAAAAATTGTGTTTCACTCCCGCCTAGAAATAAGAAAAATATAAAAAAATATTTCAAGTTTGAATTTTTCAGTTAAACATCAAAGATTAATTATTTCTACAAATAAATAAAACTTTTTTTTTATTGTAAAGTTTGAACAAGTTGTTTATGTGTGTTTTTAAATATTCCTCGTATACTTATTATAGTCCTGTGAAATGCTCATCTGTTCGGTACATCTAATTATAATATTAACAATGGTTAATTTTAAAATACAATAGAATCCCTTGTCACCAATAAATCTGCTCTAATTCCCATGTCATTTTCATATAAATTCCATATTCCAAGACATCATATCTTTTATGCATTCATATATATGTTCCTTCCTATCCATTCTCTACAACATTCAAAGACATTGACATAACAATCAGTACAATATAACCACCCGTCAATGGCATCATGGTCCGTCCACAAATCTAACAAAATTTGCATTCGAATTTCCATTTGAGAATTTAAAGTTCTTGAGATTTCGAATAATAAGAAGTACTCGTATAAATATATGTAGGTAGATGTAGACATAGAAAATAGAAGCCAGAACAACCACTAGTATATCAGTATGTATGTACGAACTGTGTGTGATGGCGTTAAGGTGATGTTAGAGTATTATTCTAATCCCTATAATTAAATTGCATTCTACTTATGCAAATGACGAAACAGCAACTTAAGACCCTCGTAAGGAAAACACCATCAAAGCACCGCACATTCAAACTATATTTTGGGGTGCACATCCAGCATGTTGGATATAACCACGCGAAAGTTTATTCAATTATACGAACCCAAAACTCAAACCAAAGACAGCATTTGATGGGGGGGGGGGGGGCTCACAAATACTGAGAGGGCGAAGGCGCCTCTACATTCACCCTCAATCCCTTTGTCCCATACCTACAACACAGCAGCTATAGTCATCATCAGAAATGCAAATTCAAAATCCTTAACATCATCAAACTAATCCCTTTACCCATCATGTTGTGTATCCTGGTGATATCCTGGATTCTCATCTTTGTTACTTCTACCATCAGCCACTTCCCCACAAGTTTTTGACTCAATAAAAACAAGAGTATCTAACAAATGAAAACCGGAGTGTGCTCTCTCGTTTTTTGAGGGTTTTGAAATTTAATCCTTTTTTGAGATGATGCCCATCCCCACACTCCTCACCGTCACCACACACATATTTTTCACTTTACCCATCGTAAATTTTATATACAACATGAGAAGATCAACAAACAGTGACACTGATCCGATTTTGGGATGAACAAATGAAGGAACACATTTTTTAGCATCCATTTGCATGATGAAGAGCTGTTGTGTTTTTTTTTTTGGAATAGGAAGGTATCAAAACAGCCACCAGTCCTTTTGTGACACGACACCCAAGAAAGCCGAAAAAGGATATGACCGCCTCCAGTATGCCACGCCAGCCGCGCCGTGCCTCATCGCCATATCAACATTATGCCCATGAAATTTGTATAATATTTCATATAAAAGAATTCTATCGGGTTGAACTGAACACAAGGACAACAAGGACACGATGAAGGATAAAAGTAATGTCCTCGATGGCGTGGAATAATATGGAATGCCATCAGCTACGAAGTTATTGTCCTTTGTGTCCTCGGTTGCCATTTACATGCATTTCACTATCACAATAAATATGTTGACGAAATTATGATTGCCAACTAATACACTCACCCAAGCAACCCACCCACATCCCACATGGGGAAACATCCATCTACCTAAAACTTAAGGGTATAGTAGAAAGAGGTCCTTTTCCAAATGGGTTTTTAAAAGAGATCCTGATGGTTGGGTTGGGGTGGTTTTGGTTCTGATGTTATGGTTGTGTACATCCCACAAGCCTGAAAGCAGCTTTCATCATGCGGGATTAGCATATATGACGACCGAAATGACGAGCGACGACATCGGCGAATATGGCACCACGAGCCTATGTTCGCAGTTCCATGGGGATGAATGATATAGGGCAAGAGCTGGGGGTTGGTTGACAAGTTGGTTAGTAACTTCTTTTATATCATTTTGCATATGTGATTTTATGGGGCAATACAATGTCAAAGACTTTTTGTTACTCTATATACCTACTCTTGTTTGTTGGTCTAATGGAGGAAGGTTGTGTTACGTGATGTGAGTGTGCTGATGCGAGACCTGGGAGTTTCTAGGGTACCTATACCTTGGCTTTTTATATGGCTAGAGAGGTATACTTTACCTATTGCACACTTTTCACCTGCTTTATGAAAGTTCCATTATCATAAAGTTAGAACATGTTCTTGCTCTTAAAATCCGTCTTTTTTTTTTTTTTTGGGTGAAAGTGCCAAAGCAATGGAATTATTATAAAGCATGTGTAAAGGGGCTTTCAGGGCTTTACAGTTTTTTTTTTTTGGGGTATGGGGGATTATAAATATGGTTTAAATGTTATTTGTGGTGATGAAAGATGGATAGATGGACGTGTGTTTTAGGTAAAGTAATGGATTTCTTTCTTTTTTTAGAGCAAAAACTGAAAGTATAGGGTGTGAAACCACTTTGTTTCTAATAAAAAAAGGACGTATTTGGGGTAAAGTAAAGTGTTATTTGTAAAATTTGTTTTGAAGTTGTTTTAAGAGATAAAAGGTTAGATATACTTATAAAGAGAAGGAAATGGTGGTGAATGTTTTATTCTTATTTGATTTTAAATATTTACGAATTTTCTAAACCAAACAAAAATTTACGATGAGCTGAGATGTTGCTTTATAGAAGGCAACAATCTCATAATTAAATGATCATTTAGAAGGCAAGATAACCTTTGCTTAGGAAATGCAATTTTGGTTAGAAGATTTTGCAAGAATTAAGTTTATCATTTAGGAACCTACCTTAGGTGATAAAATATAATTTGTATAGGTACCTTAATTATTTTTCTTTCATAATGGCAACGAATACATTTAAATGTGATATATGTTTATACTTTAATGCTGGATACACAGGAAGCTATACACTTATGTATAACAACGTAGCGTGCGATTTAAAAATAAGTCTTCTATAGTCACCAAAATTCTAACCCTAAATTGTTAAGCTGTTTTCGATTACACATCAGCCCCACCAAGGGTTTTATGCATCATAAATATGTGTGTTTAAATACAAGTTGAATCTATCAGTTGCATACATATACGTAGCTCTATAAGCAACCCTACAAATTTTATTTTCACATTCGTAAAAATCAACATTTCGTCAAAACCTTAGTCCAAAATCACCAATAATTTCTAAGCGATAAACTTAAATTTTACTACATCCCATTCTCTCTGATTTGAAAATCTTTCCATCAGAAGACGTTTAAAAACAAAAAAAAAAAAAACAAACACAAAAGATAACAAAAAGTCGAAGAATTAAAGAAAAAGCTACGGAGCCGGAGCAGTAGCCGGACCTCTTAAGTGTGCAATGAATAAAAGAAAATGTAAATCCATTAATGTCCTTTGCCTTGAGCTGATTTTAATGTCCTTTCGTTTACCTTAAGATTGGATTGCATTCAACGAAATGAGCGTAGGTTCGTTGGTATAGTTCGTACCTACACTCTTCCAAATCTCTCTTCTTTTCCTCATCTCTCACAACATCAGGTCTCGCAGCCATTAATTTATCCAGTTTTTGGGGACGAAGGTGTCTGACGATAAAAGCAAAAAAAAAAAAAATAAATTAAAAGAACAACAAATAGAAGAAAAGAAATTGGAAAAATAAAGTAAAACACATTTTCAAAAAGTTTCACCTGGGAGATTTTATTTTGGTTATGTCCTTGCATCGCAGTTAGTCTTACATGGTCGGACTAACATGGCGTTGAACTTACTTTTACAGTCTCCAAGAAAGTGTTGCAGAAGCAAAACAAAACGAAATAAAAGGAAAAGAAGAAATAATGAACAAAAATGAAAGGATTTCAAATTTTGATTAAGGTGCCAGTTATAGCTATCATTGAAAACCATCATCATTGAAAAAGTTAGCTTTTGATTTAGAGACCCTTCGAAAGTTTAATCATTGAATATTTTGATGCAGAAATATAGCTTACGACTTCAAAATTATTTCTGACTCATACCTTCCCCATAACGTAAATTTTAATTTTTTCAATGATCATTGGTTAGGTAGTTCATCATTGAAAAATTGAAATTCATTTTATGAGAAAAATTGTGCCAAATTGAATTTTGTTTTACATAGAAATAATTTTTAAGTCAATAAGCTTTAATTTGGCATCAAAATAATCATTTATTTTTTCTTCAAAATCTCTCAAAATTGACAATTAATATTTTCAATGATGGTTTTCAATGATAGCTATAACTGGGCCCTAAGGACCTCCCCTAAGACAGCTCATATATGAGGTTGTGTGCTGTGAGTGCAAAAGTGCCGTAACCCGCTTTTTGAAATTGGTTTTTAATCGAGCGCAAAAAGCACATATGCTTTTAAAATAGTAATGTTATATTTTTTGGGAAAGATTATATACTCAAGAATCTAAAACTATGTATGTTTAAAATAATTTAAGTCGCTAAGACAAAAATATCAGAGATAAAATAAGCAAATTTTTCAAAATACGGTTACGCCACTTTTGCACTCACAGCCTCAAAAGCTTTTACTATAAGCCCTTATCAATTTAATGATTCAAAAATTAAAAAAAAAAATATTTTGTCTGAGCCACCCTTATCTCGTTAGAACAAAAATATATGATTTTTTTTTATTAAAAGAGCCTGATGCCAAAAGCAAAACATATTGGGGCATATTCATAGTCATTTTAGACCTGGGTCTAACTTAAACATAGCTTTGGTTGAATTTTCAGACGTTGTTTCTATTTTTTTAAGGTTATCATTTCAAAATATTTGAAGCTATTTGTATAGTATACCAAGTTAATTATCTTACAAAAATATAAAACCAAAATTGTCTTCAACTGTAGTTTATTTAAACCTAGGTCTATCTGCGACTAGGAATATGCACCATTATTTCTTATGATGACATTAAAATCATTTAAATCCACCACTGCGTTGACAGATTGTTGGCTCAGTCTGATTAGCTTTAATGTAAACAGAGAGGCTATGAAGGTAAAGTAACCAACTGGATGGAAGTGGTAGTAGAGAAGTGGACTTTTAAAAACAGTCTCATGTATTGCCAGCGAATTAAAATAAGATTCGTCTCGTTTGTCCTTCTGTGCCAAAAAAAGATGTACATAGGTAGAGAGATGTTACTAACTTGTCTTCCATATATTTGGACGTTGAGATGTTGTTTTTTTTTTATTCTCAATAATGAGAAAGAAAGACAAGCATGTGCTGAAGCTTATGTAGATTACCTACTAAGGGAAATTAATTTAATTGCAATTTCCCATTTTAATTTTTTTTTTTTTTTTGTCAATTCCACAGTGTTATCATAACATTAAAAGTTTGGTAAAACCAATAAAACGAAAGAACTACGGGGATGACCTATGAAAATGCATACATTTATTTGGGTGAAATTTAATGATTGTTTGATTTGTATAGGCAATTTGTATGTGTTAACTGATTTTTCTGAGGTTTTGGACATTTTTGTTACGTTAATTCTTTAACATACGAATTTATTAAACCAAAAAAAAAAAAAATAATAATAAAAATCGGGTGCCGACTGTTTAGACGGAAAACGTTTCGCAATTCTTACTTCACAATTATCAAAATACATTTTAATCGATTCGCAAAAGTTATTTCGAAAATTTTCATTTGGCCTTTGAGATAACCTGCAAACCGACCATTTAGCAAAAGGTCTTTCGCGGTGATTAGGTGGCAATTTCTTGTTTCGGACGATTTTATTCAGATTATTGTTATTTTGCATTTTTCGCGTTTCTCGCGTTTCGTTATTTGGCTGTTTTATCATCTGAAGAAAAGAAGATTGACAAAATGGATGTACATACCGAATATGATCAATTTAGCATTTTATTATTTCGCATAGTATTATTACCTTAGCTTTTAAATTGTTTTGCCCTTCGATATTTTAGGTAGGGGAAGGCCTAAAATGGCCCACCAGGGTAAAATGGCCCCCTTGCTAGAAACCGTAGAATCGAACCGAATACGACGGTTTTGTGAACACAATTCTTTAGTTTATCTGGCAGCACCTACATATACGAAATGTTAGCAACTTCAAGATATTATTTGAATTTTGACAGACCAAAATGTCTCTAGCCATCTCCAAAAGCAGAAACAATAAAATTTTAAGAAAAATTTGTTGACAAAAAAACGGTATACAAAATATTGAATTTTGGAGAAAGCAGTTAATGCATGTAAGTATCAAGTATTTCCTTTCAATTTACTGAAATTCGTTGGCCTATAACTATTTCTGGCTGTTCGGAATTAAAACTTAAATAAAAAAATCCTATACGGGAAAAATGGCCTACTTAGCTCTCGTCTAAAATGGCATAGTGTGCCATTTTATACTTACCCTTACATTTTCATTTTCCTTATAGTGAAAATGGTTGGAAAATGTGAAGGATCTATAGAGAGGCAGTCCTGGACTGAGGACGTATTATCAAAAGCCATAAATACATCCAAAACGTTCAATGTCGGTGTTTAAGTTTTTTGTATGTTTATTTAACTTATAATAAGTTGAAGTTGTTTTAAATCAATTGTTGATTTTATTTGTTTGTTGATTATTGTTTATGTTTATTTTACTTTGTACTTTGATTTGTTTTAAATAATGTTTAAATTAAATTGAAAATGATTTTTGGTTATCTCGCCTGGTTGGTTTACTTGCATGGGTAAGATTGTATACTAGTATGCTATTTTACCGGGGAAATTTTTTATCGTTGGAATTTGGAGGCATTTTGAAAATTAAATGTAAGAGTTATTGATTAAACTTTGCAAAGAATATTACATTTCAGTTTGAATGTCAATTTTTTCCGAGATATGGGACATTTTCCTTAGGGGGGGGGGGGCATTTTAGGCCACCTTCCCCTACACATGTTTATGAATTTCGCGTGGAATAAATAGTTCATCAAATAATAATTTGCGAGCTAATAAAATGCGTAGTAATGAAATGAGAAATAGTGAAATGCGAAACAATAATTATCAAAATAAAAGAATGCGAAATATAACAATCAAGCTAAATATTGAAATGCTAAAAAATAAATTTGCGAAATAGGCAAATGGGAAAAATAAAATGCGAGATAAAAATTGCTTTGTGAAATATACAAAATGATTATTTTGCGAAGCAATAAAATAGCAAAATAAAAACTTGTCAAACAAAAATTGTCAAACAATTTATTGCGAAATTATTAAATTGCGAAACAAGAAATTGCGAAATGATTATTGCGAAATGAAAAACAGCCAAACAAAATCCACTAGATAACCCCTGCCCTTAAAAATCATTGGTGTTTTTTTAGAAAAATAATTACTTATAGGTGGTTGGTACATACCTACATATTCAAAACCATACATACCTACCTATGTATTTGGAAAAGTAGAAGTCCTATACATCCATCTTGTTTTTATTGTTTAAGTAAAAATTGCTCTAAAAACAAATAATGCAAAAACACTTCCTGATAACCACTTGATGGATTTAAAAATAAAATAAAAAAATTAATTAAAAAAATATATAGATTGTCAGAGTTACCATTATTTTGTATAAGGGTATATAGAATAATAGACCCCCCTCCCAAGCGATTTTATTTTTGTCCACAGTGCTGACCTTAACGCTTTAGCTTTTTGTGGAATTTTATGTGAGTTACCGTAAAACGTGGAAATGTGTTGATTTTAACCCGAGATCCTTTTTATTTTACCATGTGAACCTACATTTGACCAGGGTTAATTTAACTGGGTCATTTGATTGATTGTCACTTGACTAAATATGAATTCGTTAATTTAACGGGATTTCGTCCATTTTCTAAAGAAGCTTTGTTATCAAATATCAATAACTAGGGCTGGCCACGAGACGAGAAAAGTCTCGGTCTCAAACTCGGTCTCCCATGACGAGACTATATATTTGGACCGAAATTTACAGAAAGTCTAATAAATTAAAAAATCCATTTTCAGTTAAATATTTATTTTCTTCTGCACGTATTCAAACTATAATCGAAGATATTTGGTTCCAATAATCAACAAGTTGTCCGGAAATCGTATTTTTCGGAGACGAGACCGAGACGAGACTTAATTATATGAGACCGGGACGAGACAAAAAATTTTCTATTTTAACGACACGAGACTTACAAAAGTCTCGCAGAGTCTCGTCTCTTGGCCAGGCCTATCAACAACATCCCGGAGAATCGACTGTATAGTAGGGTGGATCGTTTTCAACATTTTGTGCATAATGCTTATAGTTTATGCTTAGGTATAAATTTTCTGAATTGAACGTCATCATTTATTTTGGGTTGCCTGTGCCTTTGAAAAAGCCATTATGAATTCATGCGCGACTAGTTTTGGTGACAAGAAATAACGGATTCTTGTAAAGGGTGGTCCAACCATAATGCACGATGTTAATTGTAAGTCACACCTTAACGTCAAGTTTTTTTTCCCCAACTTAATTTGACATTTCCTTGTTTCGTGTTTGATAAAATCAACCATGGAGAGGAACACAATTGAGCAGCGCGTTAAGAATGTTGAAGCTTTCTACGAATATGGGCGTTCAAATCAAAATGCATTTCGTGCACTTCGTGATTTTTTTGGTCAGCATATAATTGACCAAATGTGTCCACGATCGGTAAAATTGTGCGCCAATTCAGCAAATCAGGTCTGTAGGAAATGTAAAAACACCTTTGCATGCTCACCCAGCTCGTTCTGCGGAAAGCATTGCTGTTGTTCGCGATAGTGTGGCAGAAGAGTTGTCAACCTCGACTTGTGTCGTGCCCAACAATTGAACATTTCACGAACATCACAGATGCGAATTTTAAATAAATATTTGAATTTACAAGCTTAGATACAAGGTTCAATTGACTCAAGAGCTGAAGCCTACTGGCCATTTCAAGCGTCGTCAATACGCCGAATGGAACTGACCGAAGTGAATCGTGACTTTACAAACAAATTATCTTCAACGACGAGGCACACTTTCACCTCAGTGGATACGTTAACAAGCAGAATTGCCGCATTTGGGCAAATGAGCATCTACGAGTGATTGTTGAAAAGCCGATGCATCCACAAAGAGTGACTGTTTGGTATGGTTTATGGGCTGCAGGCGTCATCGGGCCGTACTTCTTCGAAAATGAGGTCGGCCAAGCAGTTACCGTGAATGGTGTTCCCTATCGCGAGATGATAACGGACTTCTTGTGGCCAGAGATTGAGGATATGGACCTGGACGATATGTGCTTCCAACAGTATGGTGTCACTTGTCACAGAGCCACCGACAAAATGGCTCTTTTGCGCGAGAAATCTAATGGGGGTCTATCTCCTTCAGTATACACAGGAGGGACAATTTTATAAATAAAATAATTAAGTATAATTAGTAGTTTTAGTAGGGCTGGCTACGAGACGAGAAAAATCTCGGTCTCGATCTCGGCCTCGCACGTCGAAACCGAGACGAGACTGCCTTTTCGGTAACCGATACGAGACCGAGACTAGACTGTATATTTGGACCGACATTTACAGAGAGTCTAATAAATTAAGAAATCCAATTTTAGTTAAACATTTATTTTCTTCGGCACATACTCAACCTATAATCGAAAATATTTCGTTCCAATAATCGACAGGTTGTCCGGAAATCGTATTTTTCGGAAACGAGACCGAGACGAGACTAAATTACACAAGACCGAGACGAGACTGAAAATTTTCGATTTTAACGAGACCGAGACTTACAAAAGTCTCGCAGAGTCTCATCTCGGGGCCAGCCCTAAGTTTTAGTTATTTTAGGTTTTCTAAAAAAGTAGAAGACATATCTCTGGTTTTTTTTTTTAAATGGGTTGTGACTACCCTTAATATGATTGAACACGAACAATTTTCGGTGGCTTCCCGATTTCGTTTATTGGGGGTCTATCTCCTTCAGTATACACAGGAGGGACAATTTTATAAACAAAATAATTTACTTTAATTAGTAGTTTTAGTAGGGCTAGCTACGAGACGAGAAAAGTCTCGGTCTCGATCTCGGCCTCGCATGTCGAGACCGAGACGAGACGCGACGAGAACGCCTTTTCAGTAACCGATACGAGACCGAGACTAGACAGTGTATTTGGACCGACATTTACAGAGAGTCTAATAAATTAAAAAATCCAATTTCAGTTAAACATTTATTTTCTTCTGCACATACTCAACCTATAATCGAAAATATTTCGTTCCAATAATCAACAGGTTGTTCGGAAATCGTATTTTTCGGAAACGAGACCGAGACGAGACTAAATTACACGAGACCGAGACGAGACTGAAAATTTTCGATTTTAACGAGACCGAGATGAGACTTACAAAAGTCTCGCAGAGTCTCATCTCGTGGCCAGCCCTAAGTTTTAGTTATTTTAGGTTTTCTAAAAAAGTAGAAGACATATCTCTGGTTTTTTTTTTTAAATGGGTTGTGACTACCCTTAATATGATTGAACACGAACAATTTTCGGTGGCTTCCCGATTTCGTTTATTTTAGGGGCGACTCAAAATAAATGAGGATGAGTTCAGAAAACCAGTTGGATACAGTGATTTGGAAAAAAAATGCTGAAAACGATCCACCCTTCTATATAGATACCTACTATCACCGTAACCACCATTTATTCAGCTTGTACATATCTTGTTAAATTCAAAAGCCTATAAGTCAAACTCCTGATATTTTAATAAATTTTTCGTATAATTTATTAATAAGTTCAATCGATTCGTAATTAAATTAAACCAATATTCAGTTCTCATAATATCCACTTGAAATCAATATCAATACCAAACTAACTCGTTAATTAGAACAGATGCTAACCAACTATAAATGTTATTTGTATCGGCCTGCCAATTGAAACATCTTTTCGAAAACCATATAGGTAAGGTACATCATCATCATCATCGTTAACTCAGTATGCATCAGAATTCTGGGAAATTTGTATTACAACAAGTGCAACAGCCACTTGAAGACGTCGTCGGTCATTTCAAAGCCACCGTACAACACTCCAGCTGCATATGTGTATCGTATAATAACGGGAAATGACCCTTTCAAGTTTGCCAACTCAACCACAATTCGAAAGCCACAATTCCTGTAACAGAGACATCTATTTATTCCCTTGAATATCAAGGGCCATCTTGTGTCCAGGTGTACCTATAAACCTGTGCTGTGCATATTGAGGTATTATGTAGATTGTAGAGTCTCAATTAATCACATCCCTCTCACCAAATACACAGACCGTCACTCGTCAGGTGGAGTCATACATCTAACCATATGATACATATTTGGTTTATATAGGGTTTTTAAATTGCTGATTGCAACTGCATTACATATCAATCATGAATACTTGAGAATTTCAAACCGAACTCCAGAGGCAGAAGTTTTTCCTATTTTTTTTCATTTTCATTTTCAAGTCCATCCATTCATTTCCATTGACTCAATTTTGGCAGAGGCGAACTACAGCTAGATATACCTTTATTTTGGACGAGGGAAACAAATGATGCGAAAGTAACATTTTCAACAGAAAAAAAGTAATAATTGGAGCAGAATACTCAACGATGATTTTTTTGTTGCAAAAGTAAACAAAAATCGAATCCTTTGAGCAATCTACGCATCTAGGGGCTGTTAATTGTACAAAAAAAAGGTTACATCTCTTGCTTTGATTGAGCAGAAAAAAAAACGAGAGATGAAAAAACCATTTGCTTTCAATGCCTAGGTCCATTGAAAGAGTGCAAGACTTGTTTACCAACGCACCGCACATTCGTGTATAAGAGGACTTTAAATTGAATTTAATTTGTTTTCTTTTTTCAACATTCATAACCAAAGCAGCTTCTAGAGATTTTACGAGTTTACTATTTGAATGTCCTTTTTTTTTAATTCCATGTAGGTAAAACTTTGACCAAGCATTACTCGACAACACCCTCATACACCCACAAAAAAAAAAAAAAAATATTTAGCTATAGACACAGAATTTGGTAGAATTACAAAAACCCAAATAACTCACTTCCTTTTATTGAAAGTTGGGTTGAAAAACATGGAAAATTAAACTTTAAATCTGTCTTCAAGTTTAAGCTAAAAAATACAGAATAAATCAATGAATGGGTCGTATGATGTTGCTCAGAATTTTCATTCATAGATAAAAGTAATCAAAGGGGATTCCAAGGCATGTAGCCTTGTTCTCGGCATCCCTGTCTCTGCTAGATTTTAAATCTCCACCAAAAATGAGAAATTAATAAAATTTGTATGAAAATTTGAAAAATCACAATTTTAAATTTAAAGGGAATTCAAAAAATTGGGGCTAAAAATTTGACCAGAGTTGTGCGGCTGTTTAAAACTCTGGCGTGGGAGGTTCGTAGGGTACCCAAAACATGCCTTTAATGAATACTTACTTACTTTACTTTACTTTACTTTAGATGTCGCTCACAGCACATGATGGGCTTCGACCTCAACTAACAAGATCCGCTTCCAGTTGCGCACACCGAGTTGGTTGATGTCATTCTCCACTTGTTCGCGCCACCAGTTCTTCCTCTGCTGCGTACAGCTGTGTGAAGTGGGAACCCCGAAGTCAAAATTTTTGGATGGGTCCTAACAGAATCGTTGGTCCATCGTTTATCCACGTTTGTTCAACCAAAAACATCGTTTGTTCACCCTCAGGAAAAAAATTATTAAGCTTTTCTTTTAGCAACTTCCCAAAATCAGAAAACTCATCTACTGCCCTCAATAGATGACTTAGGAAGATTCGACTAAGTGCATTCGTTTGTCTTAGATTATTCACCAAAAATAATCGTTTTTCCAGCCTAAGTTCAAAAGTTATTAAACATTTCTTTTTTATAGCAACCCCCAAAAAATTTAATTTTTTTTACCAAAATCGTTTTAATCCCAATCGTTTGTCCACCGTTGTCCAGGTTAGTCCATCAAAAAAATTTAAGACCTTCGTTCAAAAGTTATTCAACATTTCGTTTTTATAGTAAAAACCCCAAAGTCAAAAACGAACCGACTTTGACGGAGCCAGCGAGATTTCTCCATCGTCATCCTGCACAAGCGGACTAGTTTGACAAGGATGCCGAGAACTATCGTTTTAGTCTTACTTGATATGGGTCCAGACTCCAGTTGTCTCACACCCATAGAAAAAAGTAAAGGGAGAAAAAAGTGTCGTATGAAACTGAAATTGCATAGTGCTTATAATCATTTTTTTTTTTTTTTTGTTTTGTTTTTGGTGTAGAGAGTTTTTGGTGTGTAGAGCCATTCCTGATGGGTGACCGAAACATGTCCAACAAGTTTTTACTAGGGAGGGCCTCACGAGTGTTTGAAAAGTATCTAAATTGTTTTAAATGAAATCATAGGCAAGGGCTTTCAAAGTGTTTGAAAAGTTTTCCCTACATAAAACTTACTAGAGCCTTGACCAGACAAGACAGAAAATTGTCATTTTTCAAGACGGATAGACATACACCCTTTGCACAAAAACTGCTCCAGCTAGGAAATTTAAACAGGGGTTCAAATTTCAAGTTCAATAAAACATCGAGCCATAAGTTTGAGGTCCACTTATAAAAATCAGATTTAAAATTCGTATTAAAAAATCATTTTTCATCCCCGACTTCTGTGAAAGTTAGAAGTAGGTACATTAGGGTTTTTTTGTCGGATATTCAAAATGACTATAAAAAGAGGATACCCACACAAGTATTTCTACGTCCCGGAAATTTTTTAAAATGGTATTTCAAGACCCCGCGGCCGTTCTTTATGTTAAAACACGTTTTTTTTTAAAGTCAACAAATGATCAAGAATTTCGCGTATAAAACGTGATTTCACCGACTTTAAACGATTTTTTTTGTTTCTCTAGGGATGCTTATAATAAAATAGCACAAGTAACTGCCTTTTTTACTCGATAAATGGCTGAAAACCATCCAAAAATCGGTTGATTTTTAAGCTTTTCTCGATTTTAAAGATCTACTTGAGTTCAGGAACGAGCAAGTAAGACTCGTATCATTAATAATTTTGTGTGCTGAACTCAAATCTATCATCCGTTTTTTGCCATCATCTCTAGTTTTTGAGATATTACAGTCTGAAAATGGAATGTAACCATTTTTTCACCTATTTTTGAGATTTTTTAAAAATTCGAAATGCTTTTTTTCAAAAAAATGCACCGATTCATACATGAACATGAGTCATAGTGCAGTACTTTGATGGATCGGTGCATTTGTTTTGAAAAAAAGCATTTCTTAGAAAAAAAAACGTGTTTCTTACATACAAAACGGCCGGGGGGTCTGGAAGTACCATTTTAAAAAATTTCCGTGACGTAGAAATACTTGTGTGGGTATCCTAAACAAGATCCACGATACCCATTTTGAATATCTGACAAAAAAAAATTAATAGACACCCCTTAGGTACATGCCATATTTTTCTTATCAACCAAGTAAACAAGGAACTTGAAAAAAAGCTTCAAATTTGCAGATTTACATGTTCTGTCAGAAAAAGCCCAAATCAAATTTTGGAGTAGCCAAGTTAAAAACAAAATTCATATTTCGGCTTCAAAATTTAGCTTGAGCGTTTTGTGGAAGTACATTAACAAATGCAACATATGTATACAGCAAACTATGTTCATCGGCATCAAAAGCAGTGACGAAACGATGTAAAAGGTTATCTATTATTTTTGTTCTCAAGAACTATCCTGCTATTTCAATCAATTTATTTGAAACCTAAACCATAGCAACGGTGCTTGGAAGTCAAAGAAATTCTTACGTTTCAAAAGAATTACAGCCAGTGTTGTTCCTCTACGTGTCGACTTTAGTTGTCTACATTTCAACGTAGACAATCGGTCGACAATGTCGAAAATGTAGACAATGTGTCGACAATGTAAACAATAACTTAAATGTCACAAATAAAATCATTCAAAAAAGTCCGATAGACAAGTGGTTGAATAATTTATAATAACCATAAGGGTATTCATGCAACAAGATAATTTTCCGCCTTGCCAGAAAAATATAACTTTCCGCAAGATGTTTACATGAACACCTCCTTAAAAATACTTGCGTCAATGTGGAAAATAATCCAATAAACGCCACAAATGACTTATCCCAGGTATCAGGTTTATTTCTGCACTTTTCGCAACAAATTTATGAGATAAAATTATCTGTTTTGCAGAATATTTTCGCCATACAAGTTTTGACAGTTCATTTCTAACGAGATAAAATTATCTAGTTTACCAGGTATATCTGGTTTTACGCCCGGTACGATATTTTTATAATAAGGGTCTTCATGTAACGAGATAATTTTCCACTTTGCAGAAAAATAAACTTTTCCGCAAGATGAACCTTTTTATAAATACTTGCGTGAACGTGGGAAATAATTAAATTAAACATCACAAATGACTTATCCCTGCGTACCAGGTTTATTTCTACACTTTCCGCATCAAATTCGTGAGATAAAATTAACTTTTTTACAGAATATTGTTCCCATCCGAATGTTGACAGTTAATTTCTACCGAGATCAATTTATCTGGTTTACCAAGTTTATATGGGTTTTAGGCCGTTGCATTGGTTTAAAATAAAAGTTTGAAACACGTGGGTGAAAACAAAACCGGGAGTTGCTTTCTTCTTCCAACTAATGCTTTTTAAAATCACTCAAACCTTTTTTTGTTATCAAAATGTTTTGTTTCTATGAAACTTTGGAAGTTATTCCATTCTTCAATTAAACGAGCTCTTCGGACTAATGTAGGATTATGAAATACCGTAGACCGGTATGTCTTGAAGTGCATTACACAAAAGAAAAATCGAAAATTTGAGGTCTTCCGTTTATGGGTGTGGTATCCTATCCACCAACTCTCTTAGCATCGTTATCAATTATGAAGCACTTCCGATTTCTGTAGAAAAATGAAATTCGGTAGAGTGATATGATTTGAAGTTCATATAGTATAAAGGTAAAAATGAAAACTGCAGATTCTCCATTCAAGGGGAGTGGCACCTAACCTACCCCCCCACTTTCTCATATTTTTGTATCAATTATATGGGTAAAGTACTTTGACGTTGAATGATGACCTTTTGACTTTAGAGATGCTCGTGTTCATAGTGCATCGAATAAAAACAATGGGGCGTATTCAGTCATTTTAGGGGTGTGTCTAAGCTTAACATAGGTTTAGTTGAATTTTCAGACGTTGATTCTATTTTTTAAGTTTATCATTTCAAAATATTTGAAGCTGTTTGTGTAGTATACCAAGTTTATTATCTTATAAAAATATAAAACCAGAGTTTGTAATTAAAATCGGTCTCTATCAAGGAAGAAATAGTGCTTGGCTTTCCGACGAAACTTGGGCAAGGATCGAAGAAAGGAAACACCTTAAAGCTCGCATCGCAGCTACCCCAGCAGCAGGGAGAAACGAGCTTGAGTCTACGTACCGCATGAAGATGAGGGAAGTTCACCGTAGTGTGCGACGTGATAAGCGTAACTACATCAACGCACTGGCTACAGAAGCAGAAGAAGCCGCTAGTAGGTGTGACAGTAGGACCGTCTACAGAATTACCAAAGAGCTCACTGGTGTCCAGAGCTCTAAACAACACCTGGTTAAAGACACAAACGGATCCCTGCTAATTTCGGATGAGGACCAGCTCATAAGGTGGAGGGAACACTTTTCTGCGGTTTTAAACCGCGTTTTCGCAAGTGAAGTGAACCCTATTCCCACTGAGCTACCCGAAGTAACAATTACCCGAATACGCACCGTACCCCCCAGTAAAGAAGAAATTATCACCGCCATCAAAGCACTGAAGAACAACAAAGCGGTTGGACTTGACGGTATTCCTGCAGAGCTCTTAGGAGCAGCCCCAACGACATCGAGCGAGCTACTGCACCCACTTATTAAGAGAGCTTGGGAAGCAGAAAGCTTTCCTGAAGAGTGGAAAAAAGGAATGATTGTCAAGCTCCCAAAGAAAGGAGATCTCACACAGTGCGAAAACTGGAGAGGAATATGCGTTCTGCCTGCAGTAGCCAAGATAATAGCAAGGATAATATTGGACCGAATTAAAGACCACCTCGAAGACACACTCGACGCCGAACAAGCAGGTTTCCGCACTGGATCTTCCTGTGTTGATCACATCAACACCTTGAGGATCATCATCGAACAGTGCGTTGAATATCGATCACCACTTCACCTGCTGTTCATCGATTTTGAAAAGGCGTTCGACAGTGTCAATAGAGAATTTATTTGGCTTGCTTTGCACAGGAGGGGCATCCCAGATAAATTGATTGCTATTATCAAGGCTACATATGATGGATCCAGGTGTCACGTTTTGCACAAAGGTAGGCTGTCAGAGGAGTTTGAAATCCAAAGTGGAGTTAGGCAAGGCTGTATACTGTCACCAATACTGTTCCTGTTGGTGATAAGTGACGTACTGCACGCAGCTTTGTCAAATGGAAATGGAGGAATTCAGTGGACTCTGCAATCTCACCTCAAACATCTGGACTACGCGGACGACGTATGCTTACTCTCTCATAGGATCATGGATCTCCATCAAATGACAACAAGGGTGGAGAGAGAAGCAGAAATCGTAGGGCTTAAGATCAACTCGGCAAAAACTAAAAGGATCAGCCTTGGAACTTCCTCATCAATCCAAGTAAATATTTCTGGACAACCGGTAGAGAGGGTAGAGGATTTCCAATATCTTGGGAGTATTATCTCTACGGGTGGCGGAACTGAACTGGACGTAAACAGCCGAATCAGAAAAGCAAAGGCTGCGTTCGGAATGCTGTCCAAAATATGGAGAAACAACTCTTTTAGCTTAAAGACCAAGCTACGACTGTTCCGCTCCAATGTTGAATCCGTTCTGCTTTACGGCTGCAGCACTTGGAAAGTCACTGAAATTGTCACTAGAAAGCTGCAAACCTTCGTTAATAGATGTCTACGAAACATCTTGAGGATTTTCTGGCCCAACCGTATCACCAATGCCGAACTTCATGCGAGAACGGGTCAGGAGCCCATAGACTCCATTATACGAAGAAGAAAGTGGCAGTGGATTGGCCATACGCTTCGAAAAGGCGATCGGTGCATTGCATCTCAAGCAATGCAGTGGAACCCGCTCACACAGGAGGGAAGACAAGTGGGCCGGCCTAGAAGTACATGGCGAAGAACGGTCGAACAGGAATCGGCACGACTGGGGAAAAGTTGGAGAGAGCTGAAATATATTTCAAGAAATCGTACACGATGGCGCGTAGGTGTAGTGGAGGCCCTATGTCCCGTAAGGGAAACATCACGGACGTAATAGGTCCGAGGACCTAAGTAGTAGTCTATCATTTAGCAAAAATTGCCTTAAACTGTAGTTTAGTTAAACCTGGGTCTATCTGCGACATATTCGCAGTCTATCTGCGGCATTTTCATATGCCCCAATATCTTAGCAAAAAAGAAGTGAAATCGGATAAAAAAAAATAAACAACTCCAAATTATGTGAGTAATTTATTAGTTAATGATTTGATTACTGAACCAAAATTTCAAGGTTTACTGGCAAGTGGAATTTTATCATTTTATTACTAAATACCTCAAACCTTAAAAGATTTTTAAAAATTGACCAGTAAACCATAGTAAAGTGATTCAGTGAACTGTAATTAAAAATATATGTATTTGAAACTGGCCAGTTTCACAGTGAGCACTTACTAGAATAAGTTGCATTTGAGTTTCGCATATTGGTACTTTTTGGTAATTTTCGAAGTCTGAGTTAGTGAAACTTAAGTGCAATTTATGCAGGCAAGTGTGCACTGCGAATTTTGGGATTGTGTGTCCTATATTTCGCACTAAAGTTCTACTACTGTTACTGTGAAACTGAGCCTAAAGCCTTTATAAACATAGAGCTACATAGGTATGCATTTAGATTTAGATGAAATGATTTTTCACGACTTTCTTGTTGAGCATAATTGTATGGTTTTGTATTATAGAAGAACTTGGTTTTTTTTTTTAAGATTTTTGTTTTTGGTTTAATACATTTTAGTAGGAAAAATTATGAATTATAATGGTTTAACGAATTGTCTACATTGTCGACAAATTTATGTCGACAATTGTGAATTGTCTACATTGAATTGTCCACATGTAGACAATCATGTAGTCTACATTTATAGTCTACATGGCACAACACTGATTACAGCGTTTATGGACGGTATCAGTCACTTTTACATGTATATTTAAAAAAAATCGCGTGGCACAACGAACCAAGCCTAGTGACTAACAACTCGCAACCATTCCTGTGTGCGCCTTTCGACAGGAATGGAAGGGACCTACAATTTTATGCGGAATCCGAACGGCTAGACGAGAAGCACTTATTCGTGACAAGTGATACTCTTGGAGGATTTGTCAATTCCCCGCAAGTGGCAGTAGCCGTGAAAAAAAACTTGTTTAGTTTTTAGATGAACGAGGCTGGGAAGCGATCCCAGACCTCCAGCGTGACAGTCGAACGCACTAACCATTACGCTACGGGCTACTACATGTATTTTTACATAGGTATATTTCATAAATTGTGATTCTACCATATTCATCTTTGCTTGTACCGGGAATTTTCCAGATTCGGCTGAAGTAGATTTTTTCATAGTCGACTCTGATTTTTGATGATACCGCTCCTGATTTTACCAGATTCATTCGTGATAAAGCAGTTTTCAGTTCAGGTTTAACTAGATTCGGTTGTGATTTTACGACATTCGCCTTTGAGTATACCGGATTCGTTCGAGACTTAGCCTGTTTCCACCGTGATTTTACCAGCTTCAAATAAAGTTCACAGTATCTTCTTGCTGTGATTTTTATAAGAGTCGGTAAACATCAAGCAAAATTTGTGTCTTAGTAGGGTATAACAGTCTGACTGAAGAGCCCACTGTTATACCTGGGCGAAACACAATTATTTCTGGAGTTGAGGTCACTTGTACTTTTTAATTGAATTATGTATATTCATTCACTCCACTAAAACAGAAGCAATTTCAATCAATATTATAATATTTAAATTTCTTCATCTTCTTATTTTTAACGATGCCGATTTTAAACGACGCTAGTCGTAGTGTTAAACGTAAAAAGTGAATGTGGCTCTATTTTAAACGCAATTAATCAGTTTTTGAATATTACATTAATTTAACTTTATTTTTATTTTTAATTTTATTTTATTTTTTTTCTGGCAAGAAACAACCGACAAACTGGCATAAGATCCAGACTAGTTCGGATATGTCCGTTGATCGGTTATTATCGGGTGACAACGGACGATGCCAGTTGCAGTGGTGTACGTGCTGTCTTCCTTTTACATAACATACGTTTGATTCAATCGGCCAACGACCGACGGCGGAGCATAACTCGGCCGAAGACGAGTTAATGTGTACGCGAGCGGTGATTTACTGGCTGAACACAATAGAGTGCCGCAACAAGAACTGCAGCTGCAAGTAGAAAAAATATCGTGCGCTCTATTTTCTATGTGCCCACAATGCACCTGTACAGCTTGATCATTTTTGTTAATAAATTCCAAAATATATGCCTCTTATTTATTGCTTCATAATTGTTTCACATTCATTCATTGTTGTTATAGCCAAATACAACACAAAAACACTGAAAACAGAAATAATATTTTTTTCCTCGCGGTAGATTCGTTTTTTTTCCTTTTGAGAATGTGAAAGCGTGCAGAAAAAGTTAAAAGTTGGCCAACTTGTGCGATGATGCGATAGCAGCTGCGTCGCATTGTGGTTGCAACATTGAATTTGTGTGTATGCAATAATTTGACAAATACTGCAGCACGGAATGCAAATGCAGCTACGTCATCATTGTGTTCAGCCAGTTAATCAGATTCATCCCTATTTTCCAGGACTCGTTCGTGATTTAGTCAAGAAATATCTGGGCTGTCTTTGTTTGATCGATTGATTACCATGAGCATTCGCTGATGACACGATTCATCAGAAGAAAATCAAGAGGGTAAACCACTGTAGTTATAACAAAACGACACGTAAGGACAATCATTTTACAACCGGATCCGGAGAAACCAACAACTTCAAACATTGACCTAATTAAGTTTATTCAGTCCTCTAAACTCTGGTTAAGAAAATACATTCTTATACTACGTTTTCATTAGAGCCGAAATGAGATAATTTTGGAATTTGTCAAATAAATGTTTTCATTATCAAATTTGCTAATTTCGTTTGATATCTCATTTCATTTTGAATTTGGAATGGCAGTTAAACGTTTGTTTTTGTTGTTTTCTCTTTGTGTTTTGAGATTTTCATGCAAAAGCTTTTTAATGCTTTCGGCTCGACTGCTGATGGATGGATTTACCTCATTTCGAACCCAATTTCGTGCAAATTTGGTTGAAATTAGCTCATTTGAGAACGGAATTTGTATGGGAATGAGGTAATTTCGGATCTGATTTGGAAACTTGCAACGAAATTACCTCATTTGGCCCAGTGAAAACGTAGTATTAGCTTAGAACTCACAGATAAAAATCCTTAATACAATTGCTTCTTACAAGAATGTTTACACATTAACTTCAAGCTTTCAATTTTCAATAAAAGTTGATAAGTGCTCGAAAATTCTAAAACCCCTTTTAAAATAAATTTCGAAAAATGGTCAAACCGCATTCTTCACAAAATTCTCTATTCTCAACAATTATTGAGAGAATAATTAGGTTCACATAATTTTCGGCTTAATGTTAACTTGAATTGAATCTTTCGAACAATATTGTATCGAACCAACATAATAGTGGCACAAGGTGCAGTAAGTGCTTGCAAAAATTCCAAGCACGTGCCATTCGAAATTAGTTTTTCGAGATTAATATTCATTATCTTAAAATGCATATTGTAATAACGAGTATAGTATTCCCAAAACTAATTTCCAAGTTCCCATGAAACCAATACATAGCCTTCCCTGAAACCAATACCATATAGCCTTCTCAGAAAGAAAGTAAAAACCGTCCTATCCCTATGTTCTCCGAACAGAACGCCGCCTTAGATGACAACTACTGCAACTTGTGCTTGAATATAGAGTTCAAAACCAATGCATAGTTTGCATGGTCGGCAAACTCCGAACATATAAATCATAACCTAATTTTGTTTTATGTTTCTGACGTCCTCCAGAGATTTTCAATGCACAAACAAAACCAAACCTAAACCAAAACCAAACGCAGTGCAGGGTGTTTTTTTTTGTTTGTCCATGGGGAAGGGTGTTGCTTCTATATGTAGTTTTCCAGTGGTGGTAAAAGTGGTCATACATAGTTGCTTTCTCCATCAGCTGAAAATAGATTTTTTTCAATAAACCTCCGCCTTGTCCTTAGTTGAATGATATGGTAAGGGAGAAGGTAGTTGGATTTTTGGCAACCCCCTAGGTAGTAGAACTGCGTGGATTTTGCAATGTCACACACCTTCAACTTTTGTCGGTGGAAATGGAACCCAGGATCAACATCTCTACGTCATCGTCAGTGTCGATGTGGTCTTGGTCAGACGGGTGACTTTACATGAGGGACTGCCAGAAACAACAACAAAAAAACGCACCCAAGGATGTGAAGGATATTAAGCTCATAAATTATTGAAAATACAACCAGCCATCCAACACGCTAACGGAACGGTATTGGAAGCATCGCAGGTCCACCGAGCCACTCTGACGGAAGGACAACAAAAAAATCTCTGATCCTGGGATGCAATTGCGCCTCTCAGGGGAGCACGCGGTGTAATTGATTAATGGCGGTACGATGTTCACTAACATTCGGTCACAAGAGGGTGGCACTTAGAGAACATAGAGAGAGACACGATTTTTTTTTCCTTCGTATCCCTGTTTGATGTTCATAGAAATGTTTAGGCTTGGTATAGCAGTACAGCGTGTTAGTAAAGATGGGGGAGGTGGACTTTGAACGTATAAAATTGATATTTTTTCTAGTCGGCTGCTGCTGGTGACTGTACATATAGAGACTGTGTGTGGCAGCAAATCACCATATGGGCGACAGCCGTCTGACAGGTTTTATGGTCTGACATTTGGCTTTGGCTAATAGTTTTACATCATTGACGTAATAATATTTTTATTTTTTTTAGAAGCTTGAAACATATTTTTAGGGGAGGTTGATATGATGCCAATGCCAAGGGTGCGAGTGAGTCATGTCATTGCGGCTAGATTGGCTTGTTTGTTTGTTGTTTAGAATAAAATCGGATGATGGTGCGCTGGTAGAGCATTATGATGGTCATGTGCTTTATAGGGAGTGTATGTTTCTCTATATGTTATTGCATTGTAAATTACAAATGTTGTCTGTCAGTCGGAGAGTCAATTAAATGATTCGGTAGCTATGGACATTGATTATATTTGGACATTCAATTCGGAATGCATGAATGGTGTATATTGATGGAGATAACATGTTAATCTGTTGGGTGATGTTATCACACGAAAAGAGAGGCAGGAAGTTGATGCTTTTTCATGCAATATGGATCGATTCGTGTTATCTTATTTGTTTATTATTTTTTGTGCGTAGCTAGGTATGTCGAAAATAAAGCCTTCACCCATACATCATGTTTTAGACTAAAATATTGTTTTAAATATTACAAGATCAATCAATCAAAATTTATTTATACATTTTTGGTTTTGCATTTATCAAATGAACACAGGTACGTCTAAATTAAAAATAACAATTGGATTATAAATTAACTTTTTCTTTAATTAAATTAATAAAATAATAAAATATTTAAGTTTTGTGCCTGCCAATTTACTATGGGCTTAGATTACATTTGGGAAAATATATCGACTAAGGCTGGCCATGAGAGGAGACTCTGCGAGACTTTTGTAAGTCTCTTCTCGGTCTCGTGTCGGTCTCGTATAATTAAGTCTCGTCTCGGTTTCGTCCCCGAAAAATACGATTTCCGGACCACCTATTGATTATTGAAACGAAATATTTTCGATTATAGTTTGAATATGTGCATAAGAAAATAAATATTGAACTGAAATTGGATTTTTTAATTTATGAGACTCTCTGTAAATTTCGGTACAAATATACAGTCTCGTCTCGGTTGCTTAAAGGCAGTCTCGTCTCGTCTCGGTCTCGTCATGCGAGACCGAGACCGAGACTTTTCTCCTCTCGTGGCCAGCCCTAATTATGACACTTACATATTTTCTAATTTCTCAGCAATCTAAAATTTCAAGAGATGACGGAGATCACTTAAGACTAATAAATGCGTAAAATGTGGATTTCATGTTTCGGTACCGTTGAGCGATGACACTTTTTATTTATTGTTTTTATGTATCATCAACTAAGCCTTAAGCCCAGGAAAAATGTACAAAAAAATGGCCAATCTGCCAATAAAATCCAAGTGAAGATTTTTAACGCAATTATACTTTTATTTTGATATACATATACATAACTGACGCAATAGTCCATT
Organism: Melangyna quadrimaculata; assembly: GCA_949320155.1. Lineage (NCBI taxonomy): Eukaryota > Metazoa > Arthropoda > Insecta > Diptera > Syrphidae > Melangyna > Melangyna quadrimaculata. The sequence continues at coordinate 26,813,194 of OX439485.1, forward strand.
ACAAGCTTGTGTCGGCCGGCCGTCGCACGCACAGTGGTCCATTTGTTGAATTCTGTGGACAAAAATCTTTTTCCACGCTAATTTTTTACGGAATTTAATGAAATTTGGTACACTTAATGGTTTGGGGACGCAGAATTCAGTTGTACTGCCTATATTTGTGTACTCGAAATGCGGGCTTCACAATTAAGGCCAGAACATGGTTCGAAATGTAAAATTTCAAAAAAAAGCTTTTCAAAGCTAGGAATCTTATAATTTATGTTTGACATTTATAAAGATAAGTGCCCGAATATGTATAAATATAGAAAAATGGGACCAATACATATAGTACCAAATTTAGAAAATTTAGGGATTAGAATTGTTTTGTGTGATATTCCTTTAATTTTTTTCATTGATTTTTTTTTACCAAATCTGATCGTACCTTATACAAATTTGACAATGTTCTGGGTTTAAACTTGATAAACCAAATTATCGGTCAATTACTCCTTCTTCTGAAAAGTTCGAAAAAGTGTTAAATAAAATCTGTACAAAAATTATTGTTTTTTTTTTATTGCATTGTTTGAATCTGATATCAAATTCGTTATTAAGCTTTTCAACTTTTTATAAATAACGGTTTTTTGACGATTATTTTACAACTGTAAAATTCAAACGATGAAATAAAAAAAACAACAATTTTTGCAAAGATATTATTTTACACTATTTTGTTCAATTAACAAAATCAAAGCAATAAGTATCAAACAAATCAATTCTAATAAATGTTTGTTCTAAAAATACATATATGTATGTACATACATATACGTAGGTACATATCTGTATTGGAACCATTTTTATATTTTTGAAATAACTTTGGGCACATATCCTAAAACATTTTAAACATAAATTTCATAAGATTCTTGGCTTTGAAGGGGATTTCTTTGGAAATTTTATATTTCGAATCACGTTCACTGTACCACTGAATTCTGCGTCTCCAAATCATTAAGTGTACCACATTTCATTAATTTCCGTCAAGAATTGGCGTGGGAAAAGATTTGTATCCACAGAATTCAACAAACGGACCCCTGTGCGGCGGCGTTAATAGCTATTCACGGGTGAATATCGAAAATATCAGTATTTCGCATGTAACTCCGAAACGGTGGTAAATGCTATCAAAAAGCATTTCATAGAAAGTTGTTGGCCATGTCATCCGAAAGAAAAAAAGTCACAACAATTATTGTCCTATGACCCACTGTTAAAAAGATATCGATATTTCAAAAAAACGTAAAGTGTAAAAAATGCGTAACTCCTAAACGGTTCACATTTTTGAAAACATCTGGTTGTTAAGTTGGTTAATTATGTGATCCCCTATAGAAAAAAATTATTATTATTTTATTTTGATTGGCACTAGACAGTTGAATAAGTCGGTTGCATTAAAATTAAGCTCCTGTATTTTTTGCAAAATTTAGTTTTAAATAGTGCATTATTACTAAAATTATTGATTTAAACTTATTTACGATCAACTTACACGACATGAAATTAGCCAAAGAACGTAGGCAAATATAAGCAAAATATCTCCAGAAGCATCTCCAGAATCAAAGAAACTGAACGTACTGAGATGGCACTAAACACCATGTCCATTAGTGATCTAAGCCGACTTCTCGATGATAAATTAAAAGATCACCTGCAGCATTTGGCTACAAAGGCGGAATTAGATGCACTTACCAACAAAATGGCGGTTTTTGAAGAGAAACAATTGGTTCTTGAAAATAAAGTCGTTTTTGCAGAAGAACGTTACGAAAAGCTTCAGACCCAAATGGAACAATTAATGCAAAATTTCACATAAAAAATGTCATTGTTTATTTGCCAAGCAAAACCAATGTGAATCCATTAAACGAGGCAAAGGAGCTCTGTCAGAACTTGGCAGCAGGCGATGAAAGCACTGTTGACTCAGTTCGGCTGACTGCTGACTCACAAGAACACCAATAAAAACAAAGAAATCAATCACTTAATTGTAACTTTGAAACATACCTCTGATGTTTACAAAATATTGAAAGCATCAACCAAATTGAAAAACTCTGGAAGAAGTGTCCTAAGGATTACCCTTTGGCTGTAAGAACTAAGCGAGCAAAGTTGATCAAGCTAAAAAAATCATTATACACCGAACGTCCTAGAACAAAAACACAATTACGTGATGACCGATTGATTATTGAGGGAAGGTCATTAAAATGTGGTAAAGAAAATGGATTTGATGTCATAAAAAAAATGTTTCCTGATCTGCGTTGTGACATCGTAGAACGTAGATAAACTTCATACACTGCTGGTAGAAAATTACTCACTGGCTACAGCTGCGCCATCTACATATGCGATGCAACAACATAAAACACAGGGTGAATCAGAGTCGTTACGATGTAATAAATTTAATAACTAAAAGTTAGCCGTCTGTCAGTCGCTTAGTATTAACAATTTAAATATTTTAAGTTATAATATAAATGGATTAAAAAGTAAATTATTATTTGCAACCTTTTTTAACTTTGTGAAAACGTTTGATTTATTTCTATTGTTTGAAACCTTTTTATTGAAAGAAAATTATGATGTATTTAATGGTTATTTTAACGAGTACGAATTGGTATGGGAGGAAGCGGTTAAAACTAAAAAATATGGAAGAGCAAGTGGCGGATGTATTTACGGTTTTAAGAAAATATACAAAGAATTTTTGAATTTTGAAAATATACAGGGAAATAACACTATATAATGTCAACATACTTAAATTGCAACCACTGGGAGGATGATTTCAACGCTTTAAGTGATGTCGTTTGTTACAATCAGAAAAACAAAATGATGCTGATAGGAGACCTTAATGCGAGAATTGGGAATGAACAAGGTACATATATTCAACGAAACTGGGCAACATCTTGAAGTTACTCGGCATTGAAGATCTAAAGATGCCAAAATGGACAGTAAAGGTAAAACTTTATTGGACTTTGGGGAATCATATAATCTTATAGTACTAAACGGCAGATCCAAAACTGACAGCAGAGATGAATTTACATTTGTAAGAGGAAATGCATGTTCCGTAATAGATTACTGCCTTGTATCAGATGATTGGCTTTGCGATATTACTGATTTCGCTGTCCACTCACAAAATTTTGCGGACCATATGCCAGTGTCACTTTAAATTAATGAAGGTTCAGTAGACATAGACACCGAGATCAATTACCCCAGAATGGTGTGGAGAGATAGCAATAAAACTGCTTATCAATTAGCTATGAACTCAGAATTAAACATTCTGCAACAAAGTGAAGAAACCCTTACGATAGAAGGTTTGCAAGATATCATTCGTAAAGAAGCACCGAGGGTTTTGCCAAAAACACAAGTACTACAGGCAAAGCAAGAATGATTTGATAGTGAGTGCTCCCGAGCTAGAAACAAAGCCTTTGCATTCTTAAAGCTTTTTAGGATACATAATACTGCCTTTTTTAGAGAAGAATATACGAAAGCTAATACTTTTTTCAGAGCGCTATGTGTCGAGAAGAAAAAACTGTTTTACGAAGAAAAAGTGCAGATTATTATTGCTAGCAGGAACATAAAAGAGTTTTGGAAAGCAGTTCGGTACATAAATGGTTCAAAGTTAAGAATCGGTATAAATATTCAGGCATACGACCTTAAAATACACTTCCAATCACTTCTGTAGTAGCCCGTAGCGTTATTGTAAGTGCGTTTGACTGTCACGCTGGAGGTCTGGGATCGCTTCCCAGCCTGGTCCACCTAAAAACTAAAAAGTTTTTTTTTTCAGGGCTACTGCCTCTTGCGAGGAATTGATAAATCCTCCAAGAGTATCACTTGTCACGAATAAGTGCTTCTCGTCTAGCCGTTCGGATTCGGCATAAAATTGTAGGTCCCTTCCATTCCTGTCGAAAGGCGCACACAGGAATGGTTGCGAGTTGTTAGTCACTAGGCCCTAGTTCTTCATGAGCCGTTGTGCCACCCGATTCATTTATTTATTTTTTTATCACTTCTGGACGTAGAAAATACAGCGCTGCCCTTCCAATACTGTTCAAATCTAGTGGAGGATCAAATCATGGATCAATCTTTTTCATTAGCAGATCTAAAAGCAGTATTAGTTGAACTGAAGGAATCCAAAGCACCAGGAGAAGATCTCATTCCACATGAATTCTATAAGTACTGTAACGAGGAATTCGCCTGCTGTTTACTTCAACTTTTTAACGACCTTTATGAGAACGATTTCTCCCCTTTCATGTTTTGAGTCAGCGGTAATACTTCCAGTTTTCAAAAAAGGAGATCATAAAATGGTTGAAAATTATAGAGGTATTTTATTGCTTAACACTGTACGGAAGATTTTTGGAGGACTCCTATTTAAACGACTTACTTGTTGGGTGGATAGAATTCTAAAAGTGTTTTTGATTTGTCGTCTTTTATCATATCCCGTATTATAATTTAATAATCTTTTTCAGTCTACTATAGATTTTAAACTATTATCAATACAAGAGACTTATTCTATTTGAGTATTGCTCTTGCAAGAAATTTCAAACTTTTTGATCTATGCCAACTTGCACAATCCATTACAAGAAAGGCTTCTTTCGTGCCTAAATCTTTCGACATCTGCTCCAGAAATATATTCATACAATCAGTGTTTACATATGGAGCAAGTAGGCTAATTTCCTTACCACTTTTTGGATTTACCACAGTATTATGAATTCATTGGAGGGTTTTTTACTTTATTTGATGATTTAAAAAAGGAAGACAACCCAATTTATAATTCTAGGATTGGTTTTAACACAGTAAAATTTCTAACAAAAACGAGATACTGAGCGAATGTCAGGCTGGAGGCTGGTTTCCGCGAAGGATACTCAACGGTAGACCACATCTTAACGCTTAGTACTATAGTTGATATCTACCGCTCTCAAGGAAAGAATATTTATGCTTACTTTGTAGATTTTAAATCTGCATTTGACAGCATAGACAGGGAATTACTGTTTTTTTAACTATCGACAATGGGTATATCCACCAAAATGTTGAAAACGTTAAAAAAATTATATGCAAATTTTACTGCAAAAATCTGGGACGGGACGTTATTGTCAGAAACCTTTTCAACGCCCACTGGACTACGGCAAGGATGCACCTTAAGTACACTGCTTTTCGCTTTATACATTAACGACATAGTATCATCCTTAAATGGAGGAATCAATATACGTAGTATTAACTTAAAAACTCTTATGTATGCAGACGATATTGTCCTTTTGGCGGATACACCTAAAAAGTTACAAATGATGATTACGAAACTAGAAGATTACTGCAAATTGTGGAATCTAACAGTTAACCGCTCAAAATCCCAAAGTGTGATTTTTGGTAGAGGCAAAAGACAACGCAGTGGAAATTACTTATGTAGATACGAAAGAGAGCCAGTGGAGATTGTGGACAGTTATAAGTACCTTGGGCTAATACTGACACCACAAAGCAACATGAAGCTACATTTTGAAGAAATACTTAAAAAGGCGAAAATTGCAATAAACGCAACCTGGAGAGCATGTATGCAAAATACTCATATAAGTCTCCCAGCTAAATACCAAATCTTTGAAGCAACAGCAAGGGCAGTTATGCTTTATGCATCCCAAGTGTGGGGATTTTCACCAAACGATAGCGTAGAACAATTGTTACGATTTTTCCTTAAAAGAATATTGCACCTTCCGATGACTACACCAACCTAATAGAGACGGGCTTACCACCAATGTGTATTACGACATTGAAACTTCACTTCGACTATGTTCTTAAAGTGTTTAATATGAATGAAACCCGGCTACCCAAAATTGTAGCAAATCTTGCGCAGGATAGGAAAACTTCCTCCTTTGAAAAGTGGATAGAGCTAGCGGCAAGAACTGAATGTCCCTTACACCTAGATACCATTAGCACCCAGCAGATGAAAGCAAATCTATATAACATCATTCAAGTTTTAGATGAAAAGCTACGCGAGTCATTTATTGAAAAAGCTCGGTCTTCTGTGTATAGAACTTATAACTCCCAACTAGAATACGATCTAAGAACGAAAAGCTACTTCGACACTAGTAATGGAGTCAATAAAATATCTACCCTATTCAAAATACGTGGAGAATTACTACACCTCAACTACATACCTCACCGCCCAGATCTACTAATAGTTTGCAGCCTTTGCAATATGAGCACCAGAGAAGATACAATGAATTTTGTAGGCGTTTGCCCAGTACTTATCGAAAATAGAATACTATAAGACTATATTCTTAGCCTAAGAAGTTCTTCGCCTTTTAAATGGAGGATCCTGGAACTCTGTGTATAAATTCATCAAAAATGAACTCAGATATAGAAACCAAATTTTAAGAGAAGACTTTTAAATGTACTTAAACATTTAATGCACCCAAGAATGTAATACACTCCTCAGAAATCAATAGTTTTTAAAAATATTAATGCACCCATAAAAAGTATCATGATAACCTATAAAATTGTCATTCTGGCAGACGGCTTTTGCCATGTCATCTAAGATTTGTAAAAACCAAAATGTAAACTATGTATATATTGAATTTTAATAAATCTAATCTAATATAAATCTTGTTATTTATAAGCGCTTTAAAGATGTAATTATTTTAAAAGTTTGAAAAAAAAATCTTAATTCCTGCTTTTACTCTCAAATGAAAAAGTTGTTTTCAAATGATGAAATTACAGGTTTTTGAATGCATCTTTTGAATAGCAAGTTTTATCGAAAATTGATATCAATACAAATTTAAAAATTAAGCAACCCTTTATGAGATCGCCTTAACAATTTTTTTTATAGCAGCCATTGAATTCTCATGACATCACTATTTAAAATCAAACACCAATCGTTTAAAATACTCTTACTTAAAACTTTTGTCTGCTCTCCAATTTGACGGCAGATATTTTGAACTTATTTTGAAAAATTTAAAAGGTATTCTCTACAAAAATATTGTAACACATTCTTACATATAAAAGATTAGTTGCAATATATGGTCAAACTTCGAAAATTCGGTTTTATATAAGTTTTATTAAAAAGTCCTATTTTAGCTAAGTTTGATAATTTTTGAAGTCGCAATATCTTGCAATTGATCTTTTATACGTAAGAATGTTTGATAATATTTTTTCTAGAGAATATAAAAATCTACAAAATAAGTTAGAAAATATTTTCCGTCAAATTCGTCAGTTAAGAATAAAAAGCTAGAGGTCCGGTTTTCAAATGCATAATTTTCGAGAGCATTTACTTTTCAGAATTAGATGCGAAGAACTGATATTTTTGACATTTAACCTTGGCGTCAGCACGAGCTGGTAATAGACTATTGCCACAATACTGCTAATATCAAAATAAAAATAATTGCGCTTAAAGATACGTAAAAATGTTTCATAATATAAGCCGTGTTTTTTGAAAGAATGTTTAGCAACTCAGCAAATTTTTCACACTAAAAATACAAACGAAATTCTTTATAATAATTTGTTTTATTAGGCTTGTTTCACACACATTCGGTTTCATTCGGTTCGATTTCAGTTTCCGTCAAGACCTCTTCACACACAGACGGTTCCTATTCGGTTTGTACTCACTAATAATTTAAATATAAATAAATTCTATTAAAAAAAAAAGTTCAGAAGAACCGAAAATGAACCGAAAACAAACTGAATATGTGTGAACGGTACGTTTACTTTGTGTTCCCTAGACCCGAACACGTGCCATTTTGAAACTGAATGAAACCGATTCGTGTGGAGGGATCGTTCGGTGCTATACGGTTTCTACGGTTTATTTTTGCCGTTTTATCGTTTCACACATATCATGGACAGCCGACTACAAACCGACCGAACCGAATGAAACCGAATGTGTGTGAAACGAGCCTTTATTGTTTTGCGTATAAAATGTTTGCTGAGATGCTAAAAATTTTTTAATTTTTTCTAATTGCCCTTGATATTATTAATTTTTAGTCGAACACTGAAAACGGAATTGTTCTATAATTTTTACTTTTAAAAATATAAAAAAGTAAAGAAACCAGCTTCTTAGTGAAAAAATAAAAAAAAAAAAACAAATAGGCGACCGGTTTGTTAAAATGATCATTTAGGCTGTTTTTTTCTTATATAAAAAAAAAATTGGTTCATATATTTTTTAATATCTTGAAAAATAGAAGTCGTAGAACCACCGAATTTAAAGTGTAAGTATTTGTAAAATTTTATCAGAGCATTCAGTTTAAAAAGTAAAAAAAATGGTACTTCATAATGTAAAAATTTGAAAAAAAAAAACTATGTAGTTTGAAATTTGTATTTAATTATTTTCTTTCAAAATTTTGAATTTGAAAATGAAATTTTCAGAAATTGTTCATTGAAATAACTTTATTTAAAAAGAATACAAAACAGGAACTTCTGGTCTTACCAAAAAGAATAACAAGACATTGTAGGTGTTACCTTTGTTTTCAGTTTTAAGTCAATTTTTCTTGAAAATTTTCTCTCCTGCCTTGACATTAATGGTGGTGGGGGTTAACTATCTCGACCCCGGCTAAAAGCTCTAGGGTTTTGCTTCACGTTAGGAAGAGCCATCTTCTGGTTTTGGTTACTTGTAAAAACTGTATTATCCCATTTTTCTTAGAGCCGAGCCAAATCTTTTATTTTTTAATATCAACCAGTGCTCCCATGTTGAAATTGTAACTTTGTAACAGCTTTTTTTGAGAAATTATGTAATATTTGTTAACCATATCTTGTTAAAACAAACCTCAGAGTTTTGCCTTTAAATTTTGAAAATTTGATCATTTATAGTAGTCGAAAACTTGGAAGTATAGAAAAACTAGACCAATCTGGAATAACTTTTTAAATTTGGATTTTCAAAAAAAAGGACTTTGTGATCCACCTTTCATTTTTTTTTTGTTTTCAAAATAAAATTGGAAGAATTTGGAACAACGTGGAACAAATAACAGAAATTGCAAACTTAAAAAATAAGCAGGGCTAACATACTTTCAGCTAACGTGCTTTTTCAAGTGTTAGAACTGACTGAAGTTTGTATTACGTTTATGATAAAAAACAAAAAAATCCGATGATCCATAAGTTTGGCCTTACAGGCTTGTCCTTATAGTTTCTGTAAAGCTTTCTATAAACTTCTTTAATAAGCAACTATGACGGTTCTATATAAGGCTCTTCTATTACCGAAACGAAAGTCTCAAATATTCATTCATGGCGGAATAGTTTTACCTTCTCCTGGTGTGTGCTTGTTCTGCTCTCAGTAGAAGTGGTCTAAGTGCACGTATTATCATTATACCTGTACGCATGTAGAAAGTCGGAGTTTTTATATTCAAGGACAAGAAAGTCCTATTGACACTTCCAGATGCAGACATCAAAATTCTTAAAGGAGCAATGACGAATATACTTAAACAAAAAATAAATTCTTTAACTTCTTTGTTTTTTTTTTCAAAAGAAAACTCTGAATGTTTTTTCTCTTTCTCATACAAACTTTTAAATCCTATCAGGAAGTGTCAATCTCTGTTTTTGGCTATGAGATTTAGAATCATCAGAGAAAGAATCAACTTAAGAAAAAAAAAAAAAAAACACACACAAAAATTGACGACGACTACAACGACGAAGGCGGAAGGAAGTAAGGAAGGAAGGATAAAAACTTAATACCAATCTCATTTAGCTTCAAAAAAAAAACAAGAAAAAAAAATATATCGTCACTCAAAGTCTTATTGTAAAAGGCGTTTACCTTATAGAAAATTTCTTGGGAAATGTCAAAAATTCAGCACCGCAACCTCTTCATCCACCACGAATTTATGTGAATTGTACTGTACATATACATCCGTTTACCTATACACTTTCGTTTTCTTTTCTTTTCATTTCTTGTTTTCGTTTTCTTTTTTCTTTTATTTTAAAACATAAAAATAAATCATCAAAGTGACTTAGAATAACACCAAACTCTCGAGTATTGACATCAAAAGTTTTTCTATTGAAAATAGTTAAGAATGCGCCGAAGGGGATGAAGGTGATAATAAAAAAAAAAACAACAATAGCTAATCCAGCAAGGTTATATGGGATAAAAGCAAGCGCATAGCTAAATTTTTGAAATATTCAAGGGGCATTCTATTTTTTCTTTAAAAAACGAATCAGTTACATAACCAAGTATCTAAGGCTGCGCGTACAGTAGTGTGACAAAGCGATGCGATGCGAGAAGCGATGCGAGAAGGTATTCGAGATTCGAGCAAAAGTGGTCAAAAGAGTTTGTGAACGTTATGCTTTTTTTTTTTTTTTTTTTTTTTTATATTGAGCGCGTGCAAAAGGGGTTGTGATGTGACTACCCTTAAGATGATATACACAGCACGAGCGATTAGGTAGATTGGAGGGGATTTAAAAGGAGATACCGATGCACATTGGTTTTGAACGTCTGTAGATCACAATGGGAGGGGAAAATTGAGCTGGGTAGAGCATTCCACATTCGAGTAGTGCGACTAAAGAAAGAATCTCTGTACTTAACAGTACGTCCGAAATTGGGCTCAAGGGTAAACTGATGGGCATTCCTAGAAGCGCGAGTATTACGGTTGAATTGTTTGAGGAGAGGAATGCAACTGGCTATTTCACTAGAGCATTGTTTATGGAAATAACGGTAAAATAACGAAAGACATGAAACATTTCGACGGTGCTCAAGAGATGAGAATGTTTCCGTTATAGTTCTTTCACCTATCATTTTAAGAGCTCTCTTTTCAATTCTATCCAATAGACTCAAGTGGGTTATTGGAGCACCTGCCCAAATACTCAAGTTTTGGACGAATAAAGGCTTTGTAGATCACAGCCAGATCAGAAGAGGAGAAAAATTTCTTGCATCGACGGAGAAAACCTAAACACTTAGCAGCATTTTTGGCGATGTCGAATATGTGGTCGTTCCATAAAAGGTGGTCTGTGACACACATACCGAGGACTGAAAGCTTTTCGGTTTCCTCAATGCAAGTGCCACTCATGGATAGTGGCATGGGGGGTGGGTTTTGTTTTAACGACAGTAGACAGCATTGAGTTTTTGAAGCATTAAATTCTACACGATTTTTTATTCCCCATTGGACAATGCTGTCGAGATCAGAATTTAATGAGCTTATCATACGCTGCCGTTCAAGTTCCACATCCGAAGGACATGGATGTGAATCTAAGAACGAATATGAAAAGCTGAGGGTACTGTCATCAGCGAAACAATTTAATGGATTAGATTTAATGCTTGCAATAAGTATGTGATAAAATAGCAACTCTCGCAGAAAATATCGCTTCACTGTGCCCACGTATATAAGAATAAATGTAAATATTTTTCCCGCATGGAAACATTTTTCCCATCGCATCGCTTTGTCGCACTACTATACGCGCAGCCTAAGGTGGGGTGTAATCTACCTTCAAATAAACCTTCTTTCTACCCGCACCTGGCTTGAAGTTATAAACGCAAGGATTTTTATATCATTGTTCTATAAGTACGAACTACAACCATGAGCTGCTTTAGAAAATTTCTTAAATTTGTTATTTTTTTTTTTTTTGTATATGAAGTCCATAATACATACTTTGGGGAATATGGGGGTTGGAGGTTGGAGGGGGAGTACTTTACACTATAAGGACTTGTGTGATGTGCTTGTGCAATGTTTCACTTTTGTTCGCTACTCTCAGTGCAAATAAAAAACGCATATTCTGCGACATTCCTCATCTGGGGTCAAAAAGAAAAGTTATAAGCAACGACAAGCCAGAGTATTAGCAGAGCAACATAAACATACATAATACATAAAACAAGTCATGTGGTGTGGATAAAGCTATATAATTTTCTATGACACTTCTTTTTATAAAACTAAATTGATATGTGAATTTCACTTGATCTGTAGTTGTTGGTGAGGGATTTTTTTTTAATTTTATTTATTTCTATATAGCTATCATTGAAAACCATCATTAACAATGTTAATTGTCAATTTTGAGAGATTTTGAAGGAAAAATAAATAATTATTTTGATGTCAAAGTAAAGCTTATTGACTTAATAATAATTCTTTCCAGGTAAAACAAAATTCAATCTGACACAACTTTTCTCATAAAATGACTTTTAATTTTTCAATGATGAACTACCTTACCAATGATGATCATTGAAAAAATTAAAGGTTACATTATGGGGAAGATTTTGATTAAAATGAATTTTTTTTGGAGGAGAAACAATTTTGAAGTCGTAAGCTATCTTTCTGCATTAAAATATTTAATGATTAAAAATTCTAAGGGTCTCAAAATCAATATAGCTAACTTTTTCAATCATGGTTTCCAATGATAGCTTTAACTAGGGCTGGGCACGAGACGAGACTCTGTGAGACTTTTGTATGTCTCGTGTGGGTCTCGTTAAAATTGAAAATTTTCAGTCTCGTCTCGGTCTCGTGTCGGTCTCGTATAATTAAGTCTCGTCTCGGTCTCGTCTCCGAAAAATACGATTTTTGGACTAGCTGTTGAATATTGGGACGAAATATTTTCGATTATCGTTTGAATATGTGCATAATAAAATAAATATTTAACTGAAATTGCATTTTTTTATTTATTAGACTTTCTGTAAATTTCGGTCCAAATATACAGTCTCGTCTCGGTCTCGTCTCGGTTCCTTAAAAGGCTGTCTCTTCTCGTCTCGTCTCGTCTCGATCTCGTCATGCGAGACCGAGATCGAGACCAAGACTTTTCTCGTCTCGTGACAAGCCCTAGCCATAACTGGCACCTTAGATTGGTTTGTGTTACATTTTTCTGTTTAATTTTTTTTTTATAATTTTTTTTTAAACTGTCAGTTATGGTAGAAAATCTTATTTCCTACAAAAACTGTTCTCGAATTGGGCTTAGTTTTCGAGTTATATCAAAAACATTAAAAAATTACGAGTGTGACCATTATTAAGATGGTTAAAGATTTGACAACGCTAAAGCAAATAAAAAAGGAAAGAGCAAAGACTTATGAAGACCAACACGGAAGTGTGGATAGATATTTTATTTGATACCAACATAAGGTTAGTATGAGACTAAGTTAAGTACATGTAGTATAATATGTATAAGATGAGTTAGAGATGTGCAACCATTCTATCTGAAATGCATGGGTGAATTTGGGCAAATTTGAGCAAGCTTACGTTTCAGACACACCATATTCAAAAATAAAAACCCGTGAACGCAATTGTTCCCTTCTTATCCTCTCGCCTATTGGGCGAATTTCCTGTTTGAAGGAAGCTTTAGTTCCACAAAAAATATAAACGTTTACTGAAATACTTTTGTTCAAGTTCTACTAATTCAAGAAATACTGGCCGTTTTGAGTGTTCGATGTATTGAATTCTTGGATATTTGTTCTTTTTATCATTTAGTGAAATTCACCCTGTATAGATCTCTTTATGTTGGCTTTCATAAGTAAATTACATAGGCAACTACCCCTCGAGGAATGCAGACAAAAAAATACAATTTAAGCAGCGTAAAAGGATTTTTTTGTTCACCGCCCTTATCCTAGAACTGTAGGTCTCTCTTGGTTGATATTTTTTCCCATTTCCCAGTTGACACTACATTTTTTCAAAATGGAAAATAGGGAGCAAGTCTTTTCGGCTCTTTTGTGCCTTTCTGATAGGAAAGGTAGCTAGGTATATTCCACTACCAGTCCCCCAAGTGCGGAAATTTCGTTAGAGTTAAATTTTTCTATTTGAAGGTATAACTTAACGTTATTTTAAGACATCGAGTAAGGCATATGCTGGGTGGTTAAAACACCCTCCTGTTTCTTTTTTGTCGTATCAATGAATAAAGGTGTGAGTGGCTGCTGTGGGGGAACAAACGAGTCCATACATCTTCAAAGTGACAAAAATAGATTAGAATCAGCTTAAGACATGCAACGCATTATTTTGACTAAAAAGTATAATAGAGCAGGAGATGATGGTAAATTGAATTTTGGAATTCGTTTTGGGGGTTTTTCGTTTTTGTTTGTTTTGAATGCCATATCATAATAGTACATATACAATACATACATAGATTTTTTTCTTTGAGGTGTTAGGGATTTTTTTAAGCCTTAAAAGCATTTTTGTTGTTTGCTATCAGAGGGGTGAAAAAGTGTTTCTGAACAAATTACTCAGGTTTTACTGGAGGGGTTTGGACAGAAAGGAAGATGAAGATAAATGTACATTCTAGTACGAAGAGTACAATAATAACAATAATTACTTAATAGTCTGGTTCGTTACCGATCTTCCTTTGACACGTACTGCGAGTCTATGGAAATAAGGTATGGAGAAAAATGGAGGCGGAACTTGAAGGCGCTTATAAAAATGCTGATGCTCCAAATGCATTTGATAAACAAATAACACATCTCGAACTGTGACGTCAGTGGTCTAAAGCGGTGGAGTGCGTAGTGCACACGACTGCTAAGACTGAGCAAATCTGATATGCGTGGGTTCGAATCCTATGGTGTGCATAAAAAGTTTTTGAAATAAAATAAAATTGGATTAAAGCTCAGCACCACAAAAGGAGACTGATGAGTGCAAAAGTGGCAAAGCACGAAATAGCTATATCTCCAGCCAACCAATTGGTGGTAGCGCTTTTCAGTTGTTGTTGTTGTTCAAAAATTCAATGAAATTGACGGAATAAAGAATGGTCAAGCCTAATAAGCTGACATTCTAGTACGAAGTGTACAATAATAACAATGATAAATGATTTTTGTTTTATTACCCAGGCAATGATTCAAAATAATATAGTAATTTTGTATCCCAAGAAAATTTACTTTCATCCAATTCCTTATGAATTTCTTAGATTCTGAGTCGAACCGTCGCCGTCGTCGCGTCGTGGCGAGCAGGCTTGTATTAATTAGCGACAAAAAAAATTTCTGTATTTAACCATTTCCTTGACGGCTTTGGCCGCTCAATTAAATTTTACTTGAGACAGTGACTCTAAATAGTGAAATTTGGTGAAAAAAAAAATCAAAACATTTTAAATCAGCATCAATGCTGGAATCTGAACAAAGTGATCAGAGTGCAATAAAAATTAACGCAAGTGTTACCCCTGAACAGCATGATGTAGTTAATTTACCCATGATTAATTTACTCTCGAATGAGAATGTTATACCAGGTAGTTCTCCCTTAAATCAGAGAACCACAAAAACAAATGAGTTGCAGACAATTCTCCGGCAACAACTCCAAACCAAGATATTAATCCAACGAAGTTCTTCGAATGTGAGGACATACCAACAAGTGAAAGCATGATTGACGACGAAGACGAGACAGCTGAGAGTGATACCATTTTACTTCAATTGAAGTAGATCTACTTCTTTTTTTCAATTTATTTTTGTATCTACTTCCTACTTCGCACCATAGCCAAAATATTGAAATCTACTTCTTTTTTAAAATCACTGCTTCAACCTACTTCAATTTTACAAAAAAAAGGCAAAAAATACTTATTTTCTCCATTTCACTTTAGTAGGTACGGAACCCCAGAATTTATATTAAACAATGAACTTGTAACAAAATACAAATACGCAACTAAGCATTGAAACTCATGACACTCATGTGCACACGAATCTTATGAAAAATTCGCTGGGATGTATGAATTTGTGTTGGGTTTCCCCTTTTTTCTAGTATATTATTAATAATATCCTTTTGCTTGTAGGTTGATAATCCTTTGGTATGTTTCTGTTAAAACAAAATTTGATATCATACTAAATTATACATCTCGAAATGATTTTAATTTTTAGTTACTTTCTTAGAGCCGATTTTTCAATCATCAGAAAAAAAAAGTTTGTGTTATTCGAAGAATAAGTACTATCTGAGGTTTAACTGACAATTGAAAAATTGGCCCTTAGTCAAATTAATTTAAAAAGTGCTATTAATATTAAACAATACTATATTGAAATATGTACATTTGTAAATATAAAATCCGAAAGGATTTTAATTTTGGTTAATAGTTTTCTTTTTTGTTTAATTAAATTAAATTTTATCAAAAAAATTTTAAATATGTATTTATATTAAATTAAAGTTCTTTTTAAAATCTACTTCGATTTTTCTCAATCTACTTCACTTTTTTCTTCAAATCTACTTCGAATTTTTTTCCGAAAGTGGTAACGCTGGCCGACACCTCTGCTTGAAAACTGTCATGAACAACTTAAAGAGAGCTGCCAGCAGCTACCAGACAAGCCAGCCAAGGCGCATGAGAAAACAAATAGATGAGTCATCTACATCCAAACCAATTCTTTCCTCTAGTATACCAGAACTAGTGCAAAAAAAAACACAACTAGATTTTGCTAATAATGACACCATAAGCAACAACAAAGGATCAGATGAGCAGTCACACAACCAGCAATCAACCATAACGTTTATTCTTTGCATCGTAATGTAAATAAATTACCTCTCTGTCCGCCTGTTTTTATTTTTGGTGCTAATTGCACATTAATTAGTGATTTAATAAAACTTGCAGCTACAGAATGTAAGGTTACAGATCTCGAATATAAATTTGTTAATATGGGTTACCGAAAAATAAAGGTTTATGCCCAGTAGGAAATATGCTCCTCAATGAAAAATTTAGGTGAAAGCACCGATGAAGTCACCTAGTACTTTCATGAAGGAGTATCCCCAACTAACAATTTAACTTGTATAAGGTCGGTCCAATTTTTCGAATTGGATAGGCTATTGCTGACATAGAATAATTTTAAGGCTAAATAATGCAAGTAAAGCATTTAACGATTTATTTATTTCAAAACAGCTTGTTTAGTGCCTTTAAGTTTGTTTCTATATGAGACTTCATGTAATGAGTTCTACGGAGACTTTTTTAAGGCCTGCCGAAATTGGTTGCCTTAGCTAGAAAAATAATAGCTTTTATAGAACATTCAGATGAAAGTCATTACAGACAACTCCTTTACGGCTTGTTTAAGAAAGTAATCGCGCATCATGAAAATGTCAGATAGATGTTTAAATAGTTTGATTTTAGTCAGTGTTGCTATATCGTTTTGAAGAACGGAATTTTCATAAATTTATAAAGCATATTATAAATGTTTGAACATACGCTTACCTAAATTTGTTAGCATGAAACAAATAAAAACTATAAGATCTGCTTCTGCAATTTTGTGCATGAAAATATCTTAGTTTGAGTTCCTCAAAAGTGAAGTCATGCAAGACATTTGTTTAATATATGTATATAAAACTCCAACAAGTTAAAAAAAGTTGTTCTCATATTTTTTTTCCTAATAGCCTCAATTCGTTTTAAAAGTTAACTCTAGTATCTAGTATCTTCACCAAAATTAAAAAAAAAAAAAAACGAGATTCATTTTTGAAATCGGTGTATAACAAAACTGATGATAAGAATAATAATAATAAAATTTAAAGCAACGATTTTTTTTTTAAATAACACACTGCCATACTAGGCCTTTGTAAGGCCTTACAATGTGAGTCATTTCATTTATGCGACCTGAAAGTGAATGTCTTATAAAAGTCAGACAACTTGTTTAGTGGAGCAATAAAACTCTTTCGCTTTGTTTATTTTATCAATAAGACTTTCCATGGAAAACTATTTAATTATATAGAACTTCTGGTCAAAGGTCTTAAAGGAAATGAAATAGCTTGTATAATGTGCGCCAAACTGATTTGCATAAGGTCATTATTAGTTACTATACAAACTAGAAAATAGCTTATGTATACACTTAAACAAGTTAAATTGTTAGTTGGGTCGTGCTATGATTTAATTAAATATGGGTATTGCCTTTTTTTCTCACTTCATATCATCTACCCTTTTTTTTACTTTGTACACAAATTCAACTCAAATCAATGCTTCCAGCTCAGTGTACTATTCACTAAAAAAAAATCATATGATGATTCTTGAGAAAGAAAAAATCAAAAATCAAAAGCATTGCCTTTCTCTATTCCCGTGCCGAAAGTACGAGGATTTCAACGATGCAAAGTAATGTACATTGTCATGTGTGTGACCTCTTTTGGATTGAAACAAGGTTTCAATCATAAACATTGCCCTTCCTCTACCTGCCTACAGAAATACGATGATTTCCACGATGAATGGTAATGCAGAGTGTCATGAGTTTGTGATCTCAATTGGCTCTTCTACGTTTAGTTGGAATGTCAAATTTAGAATAATAAAATTCACAGTACCTTCATGATGTGATTTGTATAACATTCGGTAAACATCGACCAAAATTTGAGTCTTTGACGCATGCTGTTTGTTTTTTTTTTTTTTTTGAAAATAAATGTTAAGATCAGCCTATCTGATATTCAGATTATACATGCACGACATTTTTCAGCTAAGGGGAACGGTCTAGTGAACAAGGATCTAGTGATATCACTGGTAAATATTCATGGGTTTTTTCATCAAATACAATTCAGATAAGATTAAACGAGTTACATTAACATAGTGAATTATTGGGTGAGCATTCATGCCATTTTTTACCTGGTGAATAAGCAACTCTAAGTTATCGAGTGATTTCACAGCTTAACATTCATTATATTTTTCATCACATATAATTCGCCTATGAATAAAATAGTTACTCCTACTTCGTGATTTCACTGGTAAATATTGACCTAGAAAATCACTTGGTGACCGCCTATGGCAGCCCCATGTTAAATTCATCGTTGTTTTCATACCAAATTCATGGGTTGTAGCTTCCACTCATTGATGAAAAAGCTGGTGATTCCTTTATGAATTTTTTGAAATTTCCTACTGGGTGTTAGCCATTCCTCTATACATAAACTTATCATTGATCGTCTTCGCGGAAGGGGGATAGGGGCTTTCTCATTTTCCCCAAAAGACACAAAAAAGTGTCAATTTTGTTGAAGTGTCTTGATGGGGACACCCTAAAAGATAAGATTAAAAAAGCGCTTGAGAATATGGTTCCCAACCTAAGAATAAGTAAAATTACACCTTTTTCTACCTTAAGATCTAAGGAACTAGATACAAAATTAAATATGTTAGTTGTGCAGTTAGAGGTAGGAGAGTCCATTAAAGAACTTACTTGTGTAAGATATTTGCTTTACCAACGGGTTTACTGGGAAAAAAACATACCCGGGGTGTACTTTGATGCTACCGCTGTCAGCGTTTTGGGCATTCACGTGATTGCTGCGCATATATAAGTCGTTTTAGTTCTTTGTAGCGAAAACCACGACTCCAAAGATTGTATAGATGTGTTTAAGGCAACACCTAAATGTGTAAAAATTGTAATGAGACTGGACATGCCACAAGCTATCAGGGATGTCCAGCCTATGCCAAATATAAGGAAAAGATAGAATCGTACTCCCAAGAGGCTAGACAAGCGGTAAGTAAGACAAGGGCTGTAATTTTACAAATACAAATGTTTCTTTTGCTGATAAGGCAAAAGCTTTTTCCAATCTACCTTTACGGGCCTACTCTAATTCTAAAAGCAGAAATCAACCTGAAAACAATCCATCAATTTCAAATGTTTCCAATTCATATAATCAAAAAGGAGAACTGAACGATTTCCTGAACGAAGCTAAAAACTTATTCAACATCTCATTTATGGACCTTCTTACAAAAATTAGGCAGTTCTCGTCTAAATACAAATTGATCAAAACCCAGGAAGAAAAAATGTTTTCCTACCTTGAGTTTGTTGCTTCCATTGTTGTGTTGTGATGCCTACAACAAAATTAAAAACTATATCGATTAATTTCAATTCAATAATTTCTAATGAAAAAAGACTTGCGCTTGCGTTTCCCCTCTGAAACTTGATTATCCGAAAGATATAAGCCCTCATTTGAGGGTTTTAATATAATAAGAAACGATACGGGAAGAGGGACAGCAATTTTACTGAACAAAAAGTTCAAATTTAATTCCGTCATTTTCCAAAGTAATATCTTTTCCGTTTGTCTTGCTTCAGTTTCATTTGTTAAATCCAATGGTTCATATCTACGCATTTCGATTGGTAGTATTTATATTCCATCAGACGCTGGACAACTCTTATAAAGAGAACTTGATTGTCTATACGCAATTTTCAATAATTATGATGCAATTATAATTGGTGGAGATTTTAATGCTCGACATACCTACTGAGAGGACAGTGTTCATAACAGTAACGGAAATCTTTTATATAATTGGTTCAATAACGGCCCATAATAAAATCTTGATTTAATACCTTCAGACAAACCAACTTATCCAAGATCTAATTCCTATTTAGACTTTTTCATAATCTCTTCATCCCTTAATCCTGCGCGAGTGACAATTAACCCTACTATTCCCTCAATTTGTAAAACTTTTGCAATTTTGTCTGATCATTTTGGAGTTGCGTATGAGGTAGTTCTTGAAGATTTTTCACCCATCTTGGTGCCTTCGCCTACATACAGAATCTTTAAAAATACAAGCTGGAATGCGTTTCAACATAGTCTTCATGGCTCTTTGTCTTCGCTTGTTTTACCACATGAGAATAACATTTCTAATTTTAAAATTGATAGAATTATAGATAATCTGAATACTACAATTATCTCAAATGTAGAAAGTCATTCTACAATTCATAATAAGAAAAACCACAAGTATCAGTGCATTTCCGATCTGACAAAGAAACTTATTGAGTTAAGAAGAATTTGGCTTAAACAACTTAAAATAATTTACCATCGTCACCTAAATAGAGTTAAATATTGAACTTTTTTCAAGAATACAGTGTATTAGCAAAATAATAAAAGAAAATGTTAATCTGGATCTTAACAATTGCTTTAGGTCTAGACTAAACAAGAGTAAACCTTCCCCATAGGCCTTCAGGGAAATAGACAAAATAACAGGTAGAAAATTCTTCGGAACAGATATTTCAAAGGACGTACTGTTTGATAATGGACAAGAGCTGATTGATACTCATTCCAAATTAAGGGCATTTAAAGATTTATATCATGCAAATTATGCTGAAAGCAGCTCAGAGTCAGATGATGGTATCATTGAACATGAAGTTTTATCTACAGTGAATTCTTTTAAAGAAACCTATTTTACTCAAACACTCATTATTTTTTCTTCGGTTGTCAATGCTCTATGATCCAGAATTGTACCCGTTTACTTCACCTAACACTGTTAATATTTGTAGATCTTCGCTCAATAAAAAAAAACCACTGGAATGGATGAAATTTCAAATTTTATTTTGAAAAATGTCCATTTCGTTTGGACATAGTTTTGTCATTGATATTTAATCAATGTATTAATAATGGCCATTTTTCAAAAACCTGGAAACAGGCTAAGATAATGCAAAAAGCAAAGAAGAAGGCTACACGAGAGATTGATAACTTTCGACCTATATCGCTTCTTTCTAATATAGGTAAATTGCTTGAACGAGTGCTAGCCAACCCTCTGAATATCTTCTGTGAAGACACAGATATAATTCCAAATAATTAGTTTGGGTTTAAGAAAGGAAATTCTACAGAACACGCCTTGCTCTTATTTCAGGATAAGATTATTCAAAATCTAAGAAAGAAAACATGCACTGTGAGCTTAGATATTTACCTTGAAAAGGCGTTTGATTCCCGTTGGCATCATGATCTTATATTCAAACTTATACGGCTAAACTTTCCGAATTGGCTTGTTAAAATCATTATTAGTTTCTTATCAAACAGAACCTCCTCAGTATTTATTGGATCTGAGCACACAGACTTATTTCCCGTCAATATAGGTGTTCCCCAAGGAGCTATCCTGGGGCCATTTCTGTTCAATATTTTTATGCAAGACTTTCCCCTTTCAGACCCCATAACGGATGAACCTGGCTCACTACATTATGCAGATAATACCATAATACTGGCAAGCGATGTTCGGCTTATTTTGGCCATTAACAAAATTAAGCGAAGGCTTCCACTTGTGGAAAATTATTTCAAGAAATGGAGATTAAAAATTATTTCAAGAAAATGTGGATTGACATGTTTCAGAAATGCTAGTTGAAAGGGACACTATCTTGCAAATCCTTGAACTTAAAAATAAATATAACTTCGCAATTCCACTACCTTCGGAAACAAAATACCTCGCAATAAACTTTCAAAACCGATTTCTTTTTAACAAACACGGTAGAGCTGTACTTAAAAAGGCTAAAATGGTAACAGCGTCACTAAAGTCTTTATTTAATTCAAAGTTTTTGCAAGGAAAAACAAAAATCTTAATGTACAAGACGCTTGTTAGACCGATTCTGACCTATGGATTCTGTAGCTGGGTTACTTTATCTCCGACTGTTGCGAAAGAAATGCAGATCTTCGAACGACAAATTTTGAGATTCTGTTGTGGGTTGCTTAGAAAGCCGGATAAAATTTGGTTTTCTAACAAAACTATATACGATGCTACTCAGGTTACTCCTTTAATGACTTATCAAATGGATCTTCTTTTATAAAAGCTGGAACGAATACGTTCCCATACAAACCTATTGTAAGATCATTAATAGACTCTAATATCGATGACTGTCCAGTTGACAATTATTATTTGTCACCATTTAATCTACTTAATGAGGGGTCCGCTGCTCTATTAAGACCAGATACAAACGTCACTTTTCACATTCTATTTTACGAAAAAGCCTCTCATTTAAATTATAGGGGGTAGATCTGTATGATTACAAAACTATGTATGGATGAGGTGGCTAGCATAAATATTTGATTGATTCAGATTGTTAAGGTTTCCTTCTAACTGTAATTTTAATTTCTACTGTTAGGTGGACTTTTTTGAGTTTATGTATTATTTAAGTCTTAATTTTAGTTTCAGTCCTAGTCAGTAAGTTATAATTATGCCAAAAAAGAGCAAAGCGGTGTTGGTTTGCCGGGAGCAAGCGGCCAAATATTAAATTTATTTCTATTTAATTTGGATGTCTATGAAGTTTCGATAATACTCCTGAATATTTAACTACTACTTTTTATTAAGTCAGACATATCTTTAAGTCGACCAAAAAAATGATTGTATCTAATTGAATCTATATATTGATTTTTATGTGCCTCAATTAAGTTAACTTAACTTAACTAACTAAACTTTAGTAAAAAAAACTTTAACTTTAGTTAAAAACACAATATCAAAGTTTTATTCATTATTCCATCATAATTTACAAGTTTTGTAGAACTTGACAAACGCCAACGGAGTACTTGTCATGCTGAATGGTTGTCGCAGTAGAGCAAAGAGCATGAAGCAACAAGTGCAAGAATTCAGTCCAACTGAAACCATGTTCGGCAACATCCTTAACAAATTCACCCAAAGTATGCGAGTTCTAAAATTTAAAGAAGAAAAATACAATTAAATTGACAAAACAAAATTCTTTCGACAATAATTATTTACCACAGCTTTTTTGACGAGATCTTTGAATTTCTGATCGTTAACTAAATTCAAAACTTTTGCTAATTTTGGATTATTCTTGGCCATTTTCTGGAGGGCATCAGTAATTTTTCCCCATGGAATGTGTTCGAAAGCATTACCAATGGCACTACCAACTGATCGTGGTTCTGCTGCAAGTGCCTCTTCATCATCAGCAGACACTTCTTCGCTGTTGTCGATTGCTTCGGAAATTGTGTCCAACATTTCTTGGATGTCACTGGGAGATAGATTGTATTCCAAGTAGCTGACAACATCATCGAACTCTGGGGTAGACTTGATATCCTTAGTTGTTGTAATAATTTTGTGGTTTGGTTTGAGTGGACGGAGTCCGAGTGTTGGTCGGTATTTTGGACTTAACTTAAAGTCCGATGAAACTGCAGCAGAAATTGCAACTGCTGAAAGCAGTAATACTACAAGAGTGGAGCGCATTGTTATTGATCTATTTGAAAAAACTGTTAATTTTAAAAACGAATCGTGAGCTTTTATACTCGTTGGTAAAAACGTGGTTAGAGAGGCTTAGGAATTCTAATTAAAAAAAACATAAAGCTCAACAATGTTTGTCAAAACAATTGTCTTTGATTGCATGTCTCTTAAGATAAAGATCTTTTTAAGTGGAATAGCACTATAGCTATCAGCCAACATATTGTATAAGTTTTTGTTAAAGACATTTGACTGTTACTTTGAGGATACTTTTTAACGAAATTAATAAATTAAAATTGTTTAATTTCTTCTGAACCTGTATTCTAGAAATGGTAAGATTTTCGATTTATTCCAGTGAGTTCAGGAAAATAAGATATTCAGTTCCAAAAAATGCCGACAAACAAAATCCCAAAAACAATTCCCCATCCAAAAATATAATAAAAATATCATCCGATATTACAGTTTGTTGACTAAATGTACTGCAACCAAATGTTTTCGACCGTTTTTCTCCAAATCTATCATAGTTGTACAAAAAAAGTGTTATAATCTTTTTTGTGTAGATGAGCTTCAATGCGTACCTTAAATTTTTTTCAAAAGAACTTATGGTTTTCGAGAAATTCGGAATTTTACCCAAGGCGTCATTTTATTTTTGGCGCCCGGGCGTCATTTCATTTTTGACGCCCGGGCGTCATTTTATTTTTGACGCCCGGGCGTCAATTTATTTTTGACGCCCGGGCGTCAATTTATTTTTGACGCTAGGGCGTCAATTTATTTTTGACGCCCGGGCGTTTATTTTTGACGCCCGGGCGTCAATTTTTTTTGACGCCCGGGCGTCAATTCATTTTTGACGCCCGGGCGTCATTTCATTTTTGACGCCCGGGCGTCAATTCATTTTTGACGCCCGGGCGTCATTTTATTTTTGACGGCCGGGCGTCAATTTATTTTTGACGCTAGGGCGTCAATTTATTTTTGACGCCCGGGCGTCATTTCAATTTTGACGCCCAGGCGTCATTTCATTTTTGACGCCCGGGCGTCATTTTATTTTTGACGCCCGGGCGTCAATTTATTTTTGACGCTAGGGCGTCAATTTATTTTTGACGCCCAGGCGTCATTTCATTTTTGACGCCCGGGCGTCAATTTTTTTTGACGCCCGGGCGTCAATTTTTTTTGACGCCCGGGCGTCATTTAATTTTTGACGCCCGGGCGTCAATTTTTTTTGACGCCCGGGCGTCAATTCATTTTTGACGCCCGGGCGTCAATTTTTTTTTTACGCCCGGGCGTCATTTTATTTTTGACGCCCGGGCCTCAATTTTTTTTGACGCCCGGGCGTCAATTTTTTTTTGACGCCCGGGCGTCAATTTATTTTTGACGTCCGGGCGTCATTTAATTTTTGACGCCCGGGCGTCATTTCATTTTTGACGCCCGGGCGTCAACTTTTTTTTGACGCCCAGGCGTCATTTTATTTTTGACGCCCGGGCGTCAATTTTTTTTGACGCCCGGGCGTCAATTTTTTTTTGACGCCCGGGCGTCATTTTATTTTTGACGCCCGGGCGTCATTTTATTTTTGACGCCCGGGCGTCATTTTATTTTTGACGCCCGGGCGTCATTTCATTTTTGACGCCCGGGCGTCAATTTATTTTTGACGCCCGGGCGTCATTTCAATTTTGACGCCCGGGCGTCAATTTTTTTTGACGCCCGGGCGTCAATTTTTTTTGATGCCCGGGCGTCAATTTTTTTTTGACGCCCGGGCGTCATTTTATTTTTGACGCCCGGGCGTCATTTTATTTTTGACGCCCGGGCGTCAATTTTTTTTTACGCCCGGGCGTCAATTTTTTTTTGACGCCCGGGCGTCAATTTATTTTTGACGCCTGGGCGTCATTTCATTTTTGACGCCCGGGCGTCATTTTATTTTTGACGCCCGGGCGTCATTTTATTTTTGACGCCCGGGCGTCAATTTTTTTTGACGCCCGGGCGTCAATTCATTTTTGACGCCCGGGCGTCATTTTATTTTTGACGCCCGGGCGTCAATTTTTTTTGACGCCCGGGCGTCAATTTTTTTTGACGCCCGGGCGTCATTTTATTTGCGTCAAAAATGAAATGACGCCCGGGCGTCAATTTTTTTTTGACGCCCGGGCGTCATTTTATTTTTGACGCCCGGGCGTCAATTTATTTTTGACGCCCGGGCGTCATTTCATTTTTGACGCCCGGGCGTCATTTTATTTTTGACGCCCGGGCGTCATTTCATTTTTGACGCCCGGGCGTCAATTCATTTTTGACGCCCGGGCGTCATTTCAATTTTGACGCCCGGGCGTCAATTTTTTTTTGACGCCCGGGCGTCAATTCATTTTTGACGCCCGGGCGTCAATTTTTTTTTTACGCCCGGGCGTCATTTTATTTTTGACGCCCGGGCGTCATTTTATTTTTGACACCGGGCGTCATTTTATTTTTGACGCCCGGGCGTCAATTCATTTTTGACGCCCGGGCGTCAATTTTTTTTTGACGCCCGGGCGTCATTTTATTTTTGACGCCCGGGCGTCATTTCATTTTTGACGCCCGGGCGTCACTTCATTTTTGACGCCCGGGCGTCATTTCAATTTTGACGCCCGGGCGTCAATTTTTTTTTGACGCCCGGGCGTCATTTTATTTTTGACGCCCGGGCGTCAATTTTTTTTGACGCCCGGGCGTCAATTTTTTTTTGACGCCCGGGCGTCAATTTATTTTTGACGCCCGGGCGTCATTTCATTTTTGACGCCCGGGTGTCATTTTATTTTTGACGCCCGGGCGTCATTTTATTTTTGACGCCCGGGCGTCATTTCATTTTTGACGCCCGGGCGTCAATTCATTTTTGACGCCCGGGCGTCATTTCAATTTTGACGCCCGGGCGTCAATTTTTTTTTGACGCCCGGGCGTCATTTTATTTTTGACGCCCGGGCGTCAATTTTTTTTGACGCCCGGGCGTCAATTCATTTTTGACGCCCGGGCGTCAATTTTTTTTTGACGCCCGGGCGTCATTTTATTTTTGACGCCCGGGCGTCAATTCATTTTTGACGCCCGGGCGTCAATTTTTTTTTGACGCCCGGGCGTCATTTAATTTTTGACGCCCGGGTGTCATTTTATTTTTGACGCCCGGGCGTCAATTTTTTTTGACGCCCGGGCGTCAATTCATTTTTGACGCCCGGGCGTCATTTTATTTTTGACGCCCGGGCGTCATTTTATTTTTGACGCCCGGGCGTCAATTCATTTTTGACGCCCGGGCGTCAATTTTTTTTTGACGCCCGGGCGTCATTTTATTTTTGACGCCCGGGCGTCATTTCATTTTTGACGCCCGGGCGTCAATTCATTTTTGACGCCCGGGCGTCATTTCAATTTTGACGCCCGGGCGTCAATTTTTTTTTGACGCCCGGGCGTCATTTTATTTTTGACGCCCGGGCGTCAATTTTTTTTGACGCCCGGGCGTCAATTTTTTTTTGACGCCCGGGCGTCAATTTATTTTTGACGCCCGGGCGTCATTTCATTTTTGACGCCCGGGTGTCATTTTATTTTTGACGCCCGGGCGTCATTTTATTTTTGACGCCCGGGCGTCAATTCATTTTTGACGCCCGGGCGTCAATTTTTTTTTGACGCCCGGGCGTCATTTTATTTTTGACGCCCGGGCGTCATTTCATTTTTGACGCCCGGGCGTCAATTCATTTTTGACGCCCGGGCGTCATTTCAATTTTGACGCCCGGGCGTCAATTTTTTTTTGACGCCCGGGCGTCATTTTATTTTTGACGCCCGGGCGTCAATTTTTTTTGACGCCCGGGCGTCAATTCATTTTTGACGCCCGGGCGTCAATTTTTTTTTGACGCCCGGGCGTCATTTTATTTTTGACGCCCGGGCGTCAATTTTTTTTGACGCCCGGGCGTCAATTTTTTTTGACGCCCGGGCGTCAATTCATTTTTGACGCCCGGGCGTCAATTCATTTTTGACGCCCGGGCGTCAATTTTTTTTTGACGCCCGGGCGTCATTTAATTTTTGACGCCCGGGTGTCATTTTATTTTTGACGCCCGGGCGTCAATTTTTTTTGACGCCCGGGCGTCATTTTATTTTTGACGCCCGGGCGTCAATTCATTTTTGACGCCCGGGCGTCAATTTTTTTTTGACGCCCGGGCGTCATTTTATTTTTGACGCCCGGGCGTCATTTCATTTTTGACGCCCGGGCGTCAATTCATTTTTGACGCCCGGGCGTCATTTCAATTTTGACGCCCGGGCGTCAATTTTTTTTTGACGCCCGGGCGTCATTTTATTTTTGACGCCCGGGCGTCAATTTTTTTTGACGCCCGGGCGTCAATTTTTTTTTGACGCCCGGGCGTCAATTTATTTTTGACGCCCGGGCGTCATTTCATTTTTGACGCCCGGGCGTCATTTTATTTTTGACGCCCGGGCGTCAATTTTTTTTGACGCCCGGGCGTCAATTCATTTTTGACGCCCGGGCGTCAATTTATTTTTGACGCCCGTGCGTCATTTTATTTTTGACGCCCGGGCGTCAATTTTTTTTGACGCCCGGGCGTCAATTCATTTTTGACGCCCGGGCGTCAATTTTTTTTTGACGCCCGGGCGTCATTTTATTTTTGACGCCCGGGCGTCAATTCATTTTTGACGCCCGGGCGTCATTTTTTTTTTGTCGCCTGGGGCGTCATTTTATTTTTGACGCACGGGCGTCAATTTATTTTGACGGCGTCAATTTATTTTTGACGCACGGGAATAATTTTATTTTTGACGCCCGGGTGTCAATTTATGCAACATGCAACATGCAACATGCAACATGCAACATGCAAAATGCAACATGCAAAATAAAACATGCAACATGCAACATGCAACATGCAACATGCAACATGCAACATGCAACATGCAACATGCAACATGCAACATGCAAAATGCAACATGCAACATGCAACATGCAACATGCAACATGCAACATGCAACATGCAACATGCAACATGCAACATGCAACATGCAACATGCAACATGCAACATGCAACATGCAACATGCAACATGCAACATGCAACATGCAACATGCAACATGCAACATGCAACATGCAACATGCAACATGCAACTTGCAACATTCAACATGCAACATGCAACATGCAACATGCAACATGCAACATGCAACATGCAACATGCAACATGCAACATGCAACATGCAACATGCAACATGCAACATGCAACATGCAACATGCAACATGCAACGTGCAACATTTACCGTTGCTCAACTTCGGACGTACTGTTAAGTAAGAGATTCTTTCTTCAGTCGCACTTACGAATGTGGAATTCTTTACCCAGCACCATTTTCTCCTCCCATTTTGATCTACAGACATTCAAGATCGGTATCTCCTTTTAAATCCCTTAATCTAATCGCTTGTGCTGTTTTTGTTCATGATCTTAGGTGTAGTCACAGCCCCTTTAGCGCGCGCTAAATTTATAAAAAAAAAAATCCGAAGGTCATACAGCTATACCTAATAAAAACAAGAAGATCCAGAAATACACATAATTATTAAAAATGAATATGCGAATGTAATTTTTTTTTCTTTAACGAATATTGAGATCCAATCCAAATGTTCATGCTAATCGAGATAAATATAGAACGTGACGTTATTAACTTGTATCCAAATTCATTATTATCGATATGTGCAAAAAACATGTTGATAAGTACACTCAATCTGTATTCTTTAATTTTTTTAAAAATAAACTATAACGAATATCAACCTACCTATACAAAACAAACAAATAATATTTGTTTAATTTATCTGAAGTACACTTTAAAACCTGTTAGTTAGTAGGTAAGTGTTACTACTTCAAATTTTAATTAATTTTATTATAAACATAACTCCGCGTAGATTTATGTCAATATTATTATAAACAGATAAAATATTGTCGCGTGCGACTTGCTTTAAGATAAGGTATATTGTTTGTTGTTTTTTTTTTTGTTTATCGAAATATTGGTAGATATACCCATACCCAAAATGAGAAATTATGTGAAATTGGCATACAAAATATATTTTCGCTTGTATAGTAGACAAATAATGAAACCTCGACAAGAGTTCGACTGGTTGTAATCGAATATATATTTACCTAATTTTACTACCTATACCTACGAGCCTACGACAACTTCAAATCTTAGACCGCCATCGCCATTAATTTGGCTTGAAGCCCAACAGCAAAACAGTTTCACAGTCGAAGTTTAAACTTCAGTTCAATAATTTATTCAGTTTCACAGTGTCGTTTGAACCTTGAACTGAGTTCAGTTTAAAGATTAAGTTAAACGACAACATTGTTCCGTTGAAACCTAAGTTCAACGTTTGGAACCACTAAACATAATACATTATGGCATTTATTTACTTGTTTTTCATAGCCAATTCCATCAGCAAATCTATGTCTGCTGTTGAAAAGTTGTTATTTCTTTTTTTTTTGTTGCACAATTATTGGTTTATTTTCCTTTTTAATTTTGTTCGTTTCGTTTTTAATTTTGTTCGTCTCACTTGTAAAAGAAAATTGTCACAACCCAAAATAATTCTTTCTGGTTCGCGTGTTCCTTGCTTCAGAAAGAGAAAGAATAGACAAGGAAAGCTACGTACTGTTTGCAACACGTCACTTGGCGAAGCAAAAACGTACAAAGCTGCCAACTATTTTTCATAAAATCTAGTTAAACGTAGTTCATGTGAACTGTAGTTCAGATTTCACTGTTAGACCGGACGAGTTGAACCAACAATCTGAGCTCAGTTTAAGAGTCAGCTGATCTTAAGTTTAAACCCTCACTGTGAGACTGGGGGTTTGTAGGTAAGTAACGGCAATGTAAGCAGCGTGCTTGCGGCAACGTTTTCATTATTATTATCCGCGATGTGTAAAGAGCAGCACAATTAAAAACTTATATTTTAAACAAAGACATTATATACCTATCTTTGAATATGACTAATAATTAATAATATGTCCCAAGAGGGAGCGTTCTTTATGAGTAGGTATAACAAACTAGCAAATAAATCAAGTGCAAAATTTAATTAAAGGCACGTTCTTAACGTATCTACCTATAGTAAGCCGAAGTGAAATTCAAATGCACGGAATCGCCACCCTGGGAAAGAAAGTTTCAAACAGCAAGCCGAAAACCCTTGGTATCCCTCCATGACCCGGCCCTGACCCAGCAACAAGATTAATATTCGCATTTATACGGAACCTGTTATCTATAATAATTATTTGTGTTATTTGCACAATGAGCGCGGAATTTTCAAAGGTAACTCAAAGGAACATAAAGGAGATTCAAGAACACACACATTTTAGCTTATGCCTGCAGGTAATAGTGCGCGGTGTTGTTGTTAACTAGAGTGTTGCATTTTGTTGCAAGTGTATACAATATATAACCTTCGAAACGTTATAGTACAATATTGGCTTCCTGTTCGAGACAAATTTACCGCGAGCACTGCGTGGGGTTGTTGGGTATGAGCATGACATGGGTTTTGGAATGTGATTTTGTACGGCCAATGTCGCACGAGCACGATGTATGTAGCTTTAGCTGGCTATATAATCAAAACTTCCGGAAACGTTTGCCACCACGGTGTTTTGTTTACCAAAAACCAAAATGCACACACGGCTGTTCAGTATAGATAAAAAGAGAGCGAGAGAGTGAGTCGTTATCATCAGTTTTGTAAACGGCCTACACTTACAATCGTGTTTTGGGTTTGGACTCACCTTACTTCCTACGCTCAGTTTTGTCTATACACAGTGGAAAATTGTGGTCCAACAAGCTGGAACAGCGCCATAAGTGAGATTCGAAAATCTAGTGATAGGATAATTAAGTTCCATTTTTTTGCTAATCAAGTACCCCATCCCGATGGAGAACTAAAACACCTTGCCCCTCAAACATGTGATGGACCTAGTATGAAGTCATGCTGGGACCACCACAAGTTTAAGGGGCAAGGTATTTTAGTTCTCCATCGGGATTGGGGTTAGGTTAGGTTGAAGTGGCTGCCAGCAAGGAACTGACACACTTAGACCATAAGTTGGTCCGTTGAGTGTAATACCAGGTGAATCTAGAGATTTTCTCCCCACTCGTTAAAACCAGTTGGAGTTTCTTATGAAGCTCGCGAGACTGCTTATGGCTATGTTTGTCAGATCACTAAGATCATTGAACTAGAAGTCTCCCAGATGGAGCCTGCTTCTTTGGGATAGTGCAGGGCATGTGCAGAGAAGATGAGGAACAGTTTCTTCCTCCTCTTCGTCCATACAGCTTCTGCAAAAATCGTTTGCGAATACTACAAAACGCGTTGTGTGCTTACCTATAAGACAACAGTTAAATTGGGCTTTTTGTGTGATAACACACTCGCAGTTAGGCTGCATGGCTTTCGCTCTGTAATTTATGTTATTGAATGTTTGAATTATCAACAACCACTTGAGTGGGTTATAAAGACAAATTTTTACATTGGATGGGCATGATCAGGTGACCTCGGTGGCGCAATGCGTAGTGCATAGGCCTCAGAGGTAGCTGGTCTAGGTTCGATTCCAATTGACGGCACTAATTTATAAATTAAAATTGAACATAAAGACTAAGCACCACTGAAACGAATCTGATGATTGGTGTGGCAGCCATGAAATTTCAATAATTCCAGCCAAATACAATGGTGGTAGCCCACTCAAGAGGTTGTTGAAAATTCAAACATTCAATAATATAAGACTACAGTGCCCGGTTATGACACCAATTAGGGAGCTGATTAGCAATCTGTTTAACGAAATAAAACACTTAGAGCGCTTGACATCTAGCGAAGGCCAGATCTGCTTAGTCGCCAGGAAAGTGGTCATGTTTGTTCTCCTAAAGCATCTTGCTTCAGCAAAAATTTGCATGTAGCGATAGGCATACCAATATTTACCCTTTCTGGTAAAATAGGTAGTCTTGTTTCACCTTTTGCCAATTTTCACCAATTTTACGGAATGTCCCTATGGCCCAGCGACCAACAAAATGAATATTGAACTGCTATGCCATCTCTATAAGAGATGATCGAAGGTTTAGGGCTGTTATAGAATTTTTTAGAGACACAGTCAAGAGATTTTATAGCAGTTTGGCTACCTGAGAAGATGTGGATATCAAAAGTCGATATTACGTTTTCCGTGAGCCAAGATGGGCGTCCAAAACAGGGACGGGGGCCAAAAATTCGACGGGGCATCCAAAAAAGGGACGGGGTGTCCAAAAAAGAGACGGGGTGTCCAAAACAGGGACGGGTAACATATCACTTAGTTGACAACAAAGGTTATCAAAAGATTTTATTCAGCTTGAAGGTTGTCTTTGAGAATTTTTTTCCATTCTTGAATTCAAGCAATACTACTTAAAAAATACAAGCAGAGCTGGGTAACCGAAAAGAAGGACCACAAGAGGAAGTATTTTAATTATACACGACAGGCTAAATCGACTGGGTACGAAGAGCCAGAAAAAAACACAACTTCCATTTTGGAAACTTTAACCGCTTTTATAACTTTGGATTTTAATTCCTTCCGGGGATTTTTGTCAGTGTATCGAAACTCACACACACACACACACACATTATTATTTTTGCAATAGCCAATACCTACTACTCGTATACCAACATCACCATAACTGTAGAATGAGCGAATATCGCTTTGGGATATTTTCCAATAAACACCATCAATCGCAAAAAGCTCAGGATGGTCATTCGGAGGGCGGCTAAGAGAGATGGCGATCTCAATCACCCACCATATATCTACCTATATATGGTGTCAGTGTGTAGACCACCATTGCTGGTTAGTTATCTTTTAATGGGGGGAATGAATGGAGAAGCAATCAACTCTACAGGACCATGTCATGTTTTCGATAGCTTGTTTGTTACGGACATTCAAATTGAAATTAGAGAATGGGACCGTGGCTATACCCTGTCCAGTACATTAATGACATGTGTGTTTGTGTCTTTTTGTGAAATCCCGCATAAAGTTGATAAAACAAAAAAAAAAAAAAAAACATTTTTCATTCATCCCTTGAGGTGAAGCAAAATTGATTTAATTAATAAATCCACTCGTTTTCTGCATGGTTATCCTTTTTTTATTTTATTCACGAACATTATTACTGAAAATAAAAAAATACAACAAAAAAAAAAGTAACAACAAAAACATGAAAACATTCATCATTTGGAAGCTGCTTTTCAGGCTACGCCAGCGAGGTTCGATAAGCAAAATGAATGGGGGCCTTGTATTCCCCGAAATTTTCGGAATAATTATTGCACTCTGAAGGCTATGTGAATAGCCAAAGAGGACTGTGGAAGTCTCTGTAGAGCAGTTAAAGGATACAATACAATCGTATAAATTCGTTAATTACGATTTGGTTGAAATGAGTGAAGGTGTGTTATGCCCAATATTCTAGGCTGATGGAGTATTATGTGTTGCTGGAGTGCATTGGAAACATAATATTTCCTTGCAAATGACGTATGTGTTGTATATATTGTATATAACATTATTATAGATAGAATTTCTTGTGCATTATAAGTCAGTCACTTTAAGAGTCGTGATATATGGTATTAAACAAAAATAATTGGGGAATAAGTGAATCTTCTTGAATGTCTATTATGTATTGGCGCACCTCGTTATTCATTAATTAAAACGAACAATCCAGTTATGTTAAATTTCATGAAATCTGCTTTCTTTTATTGTTATTAATGAGTTTTGTTCAGTACCATACTAGTAGTCTTTCTGCCAAAGTAACGACTAACAAGATCTACCAGCAAACATAATGTAGCTGTACAGTATTTTATAGATTAGATAGGGCGTTAGGGGAGCGAACCATGCACTTCATTCTGACGGGATGAGCTTTGGTACACTAATAGGTCACATCCTAAGTTTACTTTTAAAAAGTGTTGCCACGGTGGCAACACTGGCAGACCGGATATATAGGGGTTGCCTTCTGACCATGTTTTAACACGAAATTTTAAATAAATTAGCCTATAATTTGGGAACCAGACATTGATGATGGCGCGGAATGTCTTGTTGGATTGAGGATACCTGAATCAATAGGTATATGTTAACTTTTTGGCCCCTCCCCCACCCTTGTATGCTGAGGGAGGAAAATACCCACGGCGGATAAGGGTTTTTATTTGTCAGAAAATAATGGTTATAAAGTGAATATTCATAAAATTTTAAGATGAGCGTCGACGTAGAATTTCATACTCTACAGCATATCCGAAGTCCATTTTTATACATGTATTAGTTTTTTATATAATCACTTTCAAATTGTGGGGAAGGGAAGGTGGAAGTATATCAACCCAGTATATATTTATCTTAGTTTAATCTAAGCATATGGCACATGACCTTAGAGTAATTTTTAATGCCCAATCTTATGCAATCAAAATAATTTCAATAGGGGTATTCACAATCCGATGCAACTGGTCTAGTATAATTGCAAAAGTGTAAAATTCAAAAATGTTCTTGCTCTATAACAACAACACTGCCTTAAATCTTGCAACAGTTTTGCATTTTTGCTATACCCTAACCCGATTGCAACATGGAGTGTAAAATTTTCCTGGTGTCGTTGTCAGTTTGGAAGAAAATTTTTCAATTTTACACTTTTGCAATGATACTAGACCAGTTGCATCGGATTGTGAATACCCCTATTGAAATTATTTTGATTGCATAAGATTGGACATTAAAAATTACTCTAAGGTCATGTGCCATATGCTTAGATTAAACTAACTAACCCACATTTTATTTCCGCGTAAAAAAAAACACCCCTGGAACCAATATATTTGCACGGATCCTTTTGAGACTTGGTTCTAATAAGAAATAAAACATTTCTACCAACTTTCATCAACATACCAGTTTTGGGAGGGGTTTACTGGTAATAGTAATTCACTTTTCCCTTTCACTCAAACAAACATCCTTTCCCCCCAGATATTTTTATGGATTCTTTTGATTCTTATTTCTTACGACAAATGAGACATGTGTGCCAAGTTTCATCACCATACCATTGAAATTTGTTAATGTTATGCTCGTTGTACTGAAAACTTAGTCATCATTTTATAACAAGGTTATAACTTTTTCTAGGGAAATTATATTGAAATTATTTTAACTGCATAAGATTGGGCATTAAAAACTACCCAAATAAAAAAAAAACTACTACAAATATAAAGTGGTTTGATATACTTCCAGCTTCCCTTCCCCCCATTTTGAAAGCGATTATACAAAAAAATTAATTCATTGATAACTATGGGCTTCGGATATGCTGTAGAGTATGAAACTTTACGTCGAAACTCATCTTAAAATTTTTTGATTAATTATTTTATTACCATTATTTTCTGACAAATTAAAAACCCTTATCCGCCGAGGGTAGCCCGTAGCGTAATGGTTAGTGCGTTCGACAGTCACGCTGGAGGTGTGGGATCGCTTCCCAGCCTCGTCCACCTAAAAACTAAAAAGTTTTTTTTTCAGGACTACTGCCTCTTGCGAGGAATTGACAAATCCTCCAAGAGTATCACTTGTCACGAATAAGTGCTTCTCGTCTAGCCGTTCGGATTCGGCATAAAATTGTAGGTCCCTTCCATTCCTGTCGAAAGGCGCACACAGGAATGGTTGCGAGTTGTTAGTCACTAGGCCCTGGTTCTTCATGAGCCGTTGTGCCACCCGATTTATTTATGTCCGCCGAGGGTATTTTGCTCCCCCAGCGTACAAGGGTGGGGTAGGTGTCAAAAAATTAACATATTCCTATATGGCTTCAAATAATGAAATTTTTTGTATAAACATGGTCAGAAGGCAACCCTTATATCTCCGGTATGCCAGTGTTGCCACCGTTAAAACACTTCTTTAAAGTAAACTTAGGATGTGGACTATTAGTGTACCAAACCTCATCTCGCCAGAATGAAGTGCAAGGTTTGACCTAAAATATTGCCTTAACGCCCTATCTAGATATAAGAAACCCACATATAAGACAAATTCATTTTTTTTTTTTTTTTTAAATTAAGAGCGCACTAAAGGGGTTCTTACTACCCTTAAAATGTTTAAACACAGTGCGAGCGTGAGCCGGTGCACATTGGTTTTGAACCTTTGAATATCAAAATGGCAGGGAAAAATAGTACCGGGTAAAGCATTCCACATTCAAGTAGTGCGACTAAGGAAAGAATCTCTATATTTAACAGTCCGTCCGAAGTTGGACTCAAGGGTAAACTGATGTGCATTCCTAGAAATACGAGTATTACGGTTGAATTGTTTTAGGGGAGGAATGCAACTGGCTATTTCGCTAGAGCACTGGTTATGAAAATAACGGTAAAATAACGAAAGACTTCCGTTATATTTCTATCACCTAGCATTTTCATAGCTCTTCTTTGAATTCTATCCAATAGACCCAAGTTAGTTATTGGAGCACCTGCCGGAGAATTGTACTCGAATTTTGGACGAATAAAGGCTTTATAGATAACAGCCAGATCAGAAGGGGTGAAAAATTTCTTGCATCGCTGAAGAAAACCTAAACATTTAGCAGCATTTTCGGCAACATCAAATATGTGATCGTTCCACAGAAGGTGGTCTGTGATACACATACCGAGGACTGAAAGCTTTTCGGTTTCCTCAATGCACGAACCACTCAGGGATAGTGGCATGAGGGGTGGGTTTCGTTTTGACGACACTAGACAGCATTGAGTTTTTGAAGCATTAAATTCTACGCGATTTTTGATTCCCCATTGGACAATGCTGTCGAGATCAGAATTTGATGAGCTTATCATACGCTGCCGTTCAAGTTCCACATCCGAAGGACATGGATGAGAATCTGTAAACGAATATAAGAAGCTGAGGGTACTGTCGTCAGCGAAACAGTTTAATGGATTAGAAGTTTCAGACAAGGGATCATTTATAAAAATAAGGAAGAGAGTCGGAGACAAAACGGAGCCCTGGGGCACACCAGCATTTATTTTGTGGATTTCAGACTTGAAACCGTCCATACGACTTGTATTGAACGGTCCGAAAGGTTATTTCTAATCCAACGAAGAAGAGGTTCATCGAAACCAAATGCGCGCATTTTCGATAAGAGAGCTTGGTGCCAAACTCTATCAAACGCTTTTGAAATATCAAGTGCAATAATCTTACTTTCTCCAAAACGATGTAAAGATTTGTTCCACTGTTCGGTGAGATATACCATCAGATCACCAGTGGATCTATTGCTACGAAAGCCGTACTGCCGGTCATTAAGAAGCTTTCGTTCCTCGAGATATTTCTTGAGCTGGAAATTAATCAACGTTTCCATGACCTTGGAAAGAAGGGACGTAAGTGCAATTGGTCGATAGTTAGAGGGTGAAGAAGATACGCCTTTTTTAGGGAAGGGCTGGACAAATGCTGTTTTCCATCCACTCGGATAGAGGCCAGTAGAGTAGGACAGATGGAAAAGCTTACGCAGTGGTTTTGCCAGCGTTGAAGAACACCTCTTCAGGACAATCGGAGGGATACTATCCGGGCCAGCGGATTTGTGAATGTCGAGATCTTTTAGAACTCTAGCAACTGCACGAGTGCGAAAGAAGATTTGTCCCATAAAATCGTTTACGCTCTCAATTACAGGCGGAGTTCTATCACTTACTGGCAGCGTCGAATTAACAGCAAACTGTGCTGCGAGCAAATTGGCTTTATCTTGATAAAACTCCGAAGCACCGTGTCTTTTTGTTAAAAACTCTCGTTAAAATGTCATGGCACAAATGCTAATTTCAAGAAATTTCGGTACTTCAGCAGTTTTCAAAAAAATTACCTTTGCCAAAACGTTTTTGTTACCATAAATACATTATGTTTTCACACCTTTTATGAGAGCTTCTAATTCTCTATTATAATTGCAGAAATAGTTTGCAAAGTGCCAGAAAACTCTGTTATTATATCAACATTTTAATTCCCGAGCACAAAAAACAATTTATTTTTCGAAAAGGCACACTAGAGAGTTTTACACAGATTTTGGCCAGTGGCGGATAGGGGCTAGATTATGGTTCGTTTAAAAAGCTTATAACATAAGTTTTACTAGTCGGATCATCAAAATCAAGGTGTTTAGAAGTAAGGAAAATGACAGTGCATCGTGATATATTTTCAAAAAGTCCATTGAAGTGATAATACCCCTGATAAATTTTTTAGAAAATCTACATTTTCAACCCCCCACCCGCACCCCTTCGTCAAGGGTATGGGCAGGCAGACAAGGTAATCTTGGTTTAACCATTCCAGAGCTATGTATTGGTATGGGTTTCAACTTTACGCAAATGACTTGATTTTAATGTCGTTGGCTCTTAGACTATTACGCATTCTCAAAAGTTTTTTATACATAAAGCTAGTTTGCATAAAGCAAGTTTGGCATTTCAGATAATTCTTAAATAATAATTCTAATAATCCTAAAATGTTTATACAAAAACATGACTCCATATCAGTACAATAGAGCCAATCTATGCTATTTAAATAGCATCGAAATGCTGAAATCTGCACGTGCAACAATTTTCCTTGTTGCAATACTTATAAAACAAAGCACTTGAGTATGTTTATTCATTCAAGACTCGAGTACTTAAATATGAAGATAGAGCACACGCTAAGGAGACGAAAACTTGATGTATGTATGTTATAGTTACTTTCGTGTAATCTGAAGTTTATTAAATTGAAAAGCTACTTCAGACATTCTTAACTTGCAATCAATACAAAATATTAGAATTAATTTACAAGTCCTCTGTTTTGGTATATAAACTCGAACTTTATCGTCAAATATTTAGTCTATTTTTTACAGTACAATTCACTGAAAATAGTTTTTTTTTAACCAAAATGCGTGCCGCTTGTTTTGTTTTACTCATCGTAGCAGCAGTTGCTGTTTCTGCTGATGTCAAATTGGGATTATATTCCAAAGTCAAGCCAGTGCCTTATTCATCAGAATTAGAAGGTCCAGCTAAATTCAGCAACAGCGAGGAATTCGTCAATGTTGTTGATTATTTGAATGAGAATGCATCTGGCAATGACTTGTATGACATCATTGAGTGCTTCAATGACGCCCTTGACGACCTTGCATCCGAGCCTGAGGGTCGGTCATTCAGCAGTGTTGCCCATGAGATTTTCGAAGAAATCCCATGGTCTAAGATTAGCTCATATGTTCAATCCAAAGTGTCCGGAAATCCCAAATTCGCCAAGGTCTCTGCTATGTTGAACGATCCCGAATTCAAGGACTTGCTTAACAAGGCTGTGGTAAGTTTTTGTTGTCATTTTCATTATCGAACCGATTATATTTTCATGAAGTATTTTTTTTTTTTAATTAGAACTCTGTGGCTTTAAGGAACTATCTTAAATCAGTTCAAACCAATGGCTTCACCTGGTCAACATTCGCCAGCTTTGCATTGAAGGCCATTTGTGATACAGCTATTGTAGCACACCACGATGCCTACTCTGAGGGAGTCTGCAAGGTATTGAAAAGCTTGTAGAGCGTGGAATATTAATATTTTTGCTTGCGAATAAAGGTGTCCGGGACTAAAATTACTTTGTTTTATTTTAATCAATTGGGACTTGAAGTTAGTGGATTTGTTCTGTCAAAGCAGGTATAGATATGTGTAGGTAACCAAGATATCTATAAGTAGAGTGAAAAGCTTAAAATTTAAAAAATCAAACCATTATTGACCAAAATGTTGTTGCTTGGAGAAAATTTAAACAAGTTTTTAAAAAATGTCCGTGTTTAATGATATGCCATTAAGAAGTGAAATATGTCAAGCTCCTTAAATACCGAGGTCCGGGCCGAGCCCTAAAATTCCTTCTCTTCTTTTGTTTCCTAATGCTAAATTTTACTACTCAGTGAAGTTCATTTTTGGTCTAAAATAAAGTACTAACTTGCTCCTTATCATTTACACAGAGAATCCCAGTCTTACAATTCTACATGAAGATTGAGTTGATTGAGTAACTATGTCTATAGATGCATGAATGATAGAACCAAAGTTATGAATAGGTACATCATATCTTCTTCTGTCTCTTTTTTTCAGTTAAAAGTATAAGCTAGGTACATGAGGTACCTTACTTTTTCTTCCTTCGGGCTTCCCAGTGGGTATATCATTTCAATCAATTTATAATATGTACCCGGTTCTGTTACTCTTCATTCAATTTACACATCACATATTATATCGTGTCCTTGTTCTAACTACATGCACATATCCTTAGGTTTTGAATATCTTTTACCACCCTAGGTATAATGTTATTAAGTAAAGATGTTACCCTTCGGTGGGTAAAAAAAATTAACAAAGAAATTAAATCAAAATAGGAGTTTAAACATAGTTGCACAAGGTTGCTCATATACGTGGCGTTCAAGTCGGATGCCAAAAAAACTATCAAAAAGTTTTCACTAAAATTACAATCACTTATGAAAAAACAATAAGTATATGACAGTTTATTCACAGTGTGTTAAATTTGTGCACTTGACAAATCAACCATTCCGCAGATTATAATTAAGTAACACTAATCAAACAAAATCGTCTGTTTAGCAAATTTCATGGTTAACAATTATTGAATGTTTAGATTTTTGAAAAAAAAAAATGATATTCGACAATTTATAGTCTAGGAAAATAAGAAACAAAATTTGGGGTGGTTCTAAAATTGTTTGGGGGTAAAGGGGTTAAAATGCCCTTGTTTCTAAATTACTCGAAAACTATAGTTTTTTTCGAAAAAAGTTATAGATACACATTGTAGCTCATGAAATTCTACACAAATACAATTGAAACACTTCTTCTTTTACAACTGATAGATTTGGAGAAAAACGGTGGAAAACATTTAGGTGCAGTACATTTAGTCAACAAAAATTTAATATTGGAGGATATTAAGGCCTTATTTATTCAGTCGAAGTTGAACATAACTCTGGGATTCTTACAGTCAACTTGCGAATTAGTTTTTATTCACTCAAAGTTGACGTTTTCAATTTTTTATGTTCAACTCTAGAGTTGATCAACTTTGGATTTTCTCAACTTCCTGAAATAGTAGAAGTTAGCGAGCAAACTTGGGATTTTTCCTCATTTTTGTCTATTCATTCATGCTATTCAGTTCTCGACCGATCACTGAAATCAAGCATCGTCGGGTGAGTTAGTGCTAAGATGGAGGACCGCATGAGTATTTTTTTTGTTTCATATTTTTTTTTTATAATTGAAATTTGTTTATAAAAATGGTGCCTTTCCTCCACCAAAAAATATAGAACAAGTGTATAATTTCAATGAATTGTGTTCCATGTTATATATGGAATGATTTTCTGGCTTTGTGATGTTTAAGTAGTGGGCGAAGATTTCGCCGGACAAGTTTAAAAACATACTCATGAACATCGATCCATTCATGACTCCATTTCACAACAACAGTTCTCACTTTTCATGGAGTTATTGATCTTTGTTTGGCATTTCCTGTTTGACCCTACATTATTCTTCTCTGTGAAAATTTGTGTTTCTTCCTTTATAATTATTTCATTTTAGGAAAACAAAATAGTTATAGGAACAAATTATAGTGTGTGAAAACTCACCTCTTATTGCTAGACAGATGTATATTATTTTCTTTAAAAATAAAAGTTGTATCTAATCCGTTTTGTATAGTTTTCAATTTAGCTTGGTATTTTTTGATTCCGAGTTTCACATGGAATGAAAAATCCATTGCAATTATTCGGAAAAATTATTCAAAACGCAAAATTAATTCTAATGCAAAACAAAAGTTGAAAATGACGTCTTGTGCGCCATGTGTCACAAATATCCCAAGGATATTTTAGAAACTGCAGGTTGGTCAACTTTTGAATTTCAACTATGGAGTTCAGATTCGAAGAAGTGAATAAAAGCATTTTTCAACTTGCAGTTCAACTACAGATTTGAAGTCAACTTGTAAGTTGGCCAACTTTAGAGTTTTCAGCAAGTTGAACAATAGTGAATAAATTGGCTCTAAATTATATTTTTGGATGGGGAATTTATTTGTTGGGTTATGTTTGGAAATATATTTTCTAATAAAGAACCCAGTTTTAAGAGTGGTACCGGAAGGGAAATGCAGCCATCTTGAAAAATGTTACTTCATTTATTTTGCTTATTAACTCCCGAGAAGTTTATTTTTTTCACAAATGATCTTGAAACAACTTGTAGGTAGAACAATTATCTATAAAATGACATATTAACGCCCTGGACCTCTATACGGCTATTGGTTCTTAAATTACTGTTCCTTATTTCTTACTTTTTTTCTGTCTGTCTGTACCTCGACATCCAGCCTTAGCCACAAAAGCTATTTTTTTTAAACTTTGTAAATAGTGCTGCAGTGATACCAGCTTAGTTGCACCTCACTTAAATGAGCATCCCCCTTAATTTACCTACAAAATTGCGTTTGAAAATTTTCCGTATAAGTAGAATAGCTTTTTAAATTGTTAATTGGACCCCGTTCAATTAAATTATTCGCTTAATTGATCTTGAAAAAATGCAGCTGAAAAACTAAAAACATGTAAATTTTTCGGTAAGCTGAACGGCAAAAAAATCATTATGAAAAAAAAAGAAAAAAGAAGTACTAAAATTGGCACTGAAATTTGTAAGAAAAAAGTGAAGAAGATTTTCTTCACTTTCAGTTAAATTTAAAGGCATTATTAAAGAAACGTCAATTAACTGAAGTATTAGTTAATGGAACTCAAGAGTACCATTAATGCTTGGAAATAGTGACTTTAAAGAGAAA
This sequence comes from Melangyna quadrimaculata, assembly GCA_949320155.1. Lineage (NCBI taxonomy): Eukaryota > Metazoa > Arthropoda > Insecta > Diptera > Syrphidae > Melangyna > Melangyna quadrimaculata. The sequence goes on from OX439485.1 coordinate 26,856,528, forward strand.
TTCATTTTCTTGACAAAACATTAGCGCATGCTTTGACATTATTTGTCAGTCTGTAAATATTTCATATATACCTCTGTATATTTATAAAAATCAAACTTATATTTGCTAAGAAGTGAATTATATCTGGGACAGTTGGTCAAATTCCCATGAATAACTTGTCTTTGAAAAAAGAATACAAAATATATTCTATTAAAATTTTTAAAAACGAATATTTAATAAAACAATTTATAAGTTACGTAAATTAATAATAAGTTCACAGTATTGCTTAGATATGTATAATACTTAAATACTTCCTGTCGCCACCCGTTGCCTTTGCTTCAAGCCTTACTACTGCAAATTTATTTGTGTATTTATCTCGGAGGGCTTTTATTGTTCGACGACTACAAACAATTAACAGTCATTTGATGTACAAAGAGGAAGTATATAAAGGGACATGCATGTATTCCTGAATTTTTACTGGAAATTTGGAAGTTTCAATGGGAATAATGGAGGTGTTCATTATTGGGATTTTAAATGTAACTGAGTTCCAGAAATCATGAAGAAAACCAAATTTTAACTGAGAATTTAGTTTGGTCTACCTCTTGCCCATAAATGAGATATATATCGTTGGAAAGCTTAGCCTTAGTACATCATTTTTTTTTGTATGGGCACAAAGCTGTAAACCATGGGGTTAAGAAAACATATGGCAACAAACATTGAAATTAGAGCACAAATTATCTGTCCATTGAAATTACATTATTGGCCACTTTCGATGAACTGAATAGACCCCAAAATAAAGGAACTTTTATACCAATGGCCAATAATAGCGAATAATATCATCGTTGGTGAACAATTCGCTTAACAGTATGAAAATTCTTCGATTTAGCGAATTTAATGAATGGGAATAATTGTGCCGTTAGTGCCCACTATTGAGATATACTACGTTAGAAAGCTTAATTCAAGCGCATCATTTTTGGATATGGGAACAGAGCTGTAAACCATGGGGTTTAGGCAGTATATTACAAAATATAAAACAATTCGTATGTGTTTATTCGAATTTGCAAAGTACTTTTCTTATTTTGTATTGATCACTTAGTTTGGCCAACTCCCATTGTTTAGGGGAAAAAAAACTCGTATGTTGATACACTCCATTTTACCTAATCATTATCATAGGTCTCATTTCTGGGCATAAGTTAGAGCAGGTTCCATATATTTTTGCCCATTCTCCTTTAATTTTCTTTTAGCTAACTAATATTTAAAATGAATTTAACTGAATGTGAAGAAAATGGGCATAAGTATTTTATCTTTTAACTGACCGACTCGTGTAATTATACGGGTTTCGCTTAATAAAACAGGTCAGTCAATAAAGCGGGGTCAGTGCAATTAAGCGGGCAATACTGTACCTGTCATGCAACCAATTTACAAAAATGCATGTATTTCGAAAGCAGCTCTAACGTGTTTGACAACAAAATTACGAGTTAGTATTTAGAAAATAAATAAATAAATTGGGTGGCGCAACAGATCGGTAAGAACCAGGGCCTTGTGACTAACAACTCGCAACCAATCTTGTGTGCGCCTGTTACAGGAATGGAAGGGACCTACAATTTTATGCCGAATCCGAACGGCTGAAGAGAAGCACTTATTCATGACAAGTGATACTCTTGGAGGATTTGTCAATTCCTCGCAAGAGGCAGTAGCCCTGAAAAAAACTTTTTTAGTTTTTAGGTGGACGGGGCTGGGAAGCGAACCCAGACCTCCAGCATGACAGTCGAACGCACTAACGATTACGCTTCGGGATACTACTTAGTTAGTATTTAGGGTATGCTCAATATTTTGGCAAACGAAATTTACCAATAACGGTTATTTACGGTACCTGTCATGGAACTGATTTTTTTGATTTTCAAATTTCGCGTTAATGTGTTAACCGATTTAAACCAAATTTTTTATATAGGAATAATTTTGCCTACAAAAATTTTCAAAAAATTATGTATTAGATTTTTGAAAAAAATATTGATTTTTATTTTTTTTTTTAAATTCAATATCTCGAAAACGAGTCCCTATTTTTTTTTTTTAATTTTCTGCATAATTGTACAGATTTTATTTTTAAAAAAGTTTAAAACATTGTATATTAATTTTTAATAAAACCGCTGTTAGCCCAGTGCATTTATAATCTGACCCAGCAGTTTATTCCACCCCCAATTTTTTTTTCGATAGAGAGTTGAATGAAGATGATAAATTTCAGTTTTCGCATTCGCAACATTAACCGTTTCGCTGCCATCTTGGATTTTACTTTTTACAAAAAAAATGTATAACATAAAATACGTAGAATAAAATTTCCATTTTGTATGTTAAACATTTTTTTAATAATTGTAAATATTTAGAAAGTTACAGGCCGAAAAAAAAAGTAATTTCCTAAATTTAGGCCATTTTAAATCAAAAATTTGAAAAAAACTTTCTACAAGTTTCTTGGGCTCAAAATTTCAATAAATAAAATAGTTATGAATATTTGTCTATTAAAAAAAAATGTTTTATACCAGAACTCATTTGGGTTTGGAATTTCTTAAAAAAATCAACATTTGTATATAAAGTCTCATGTTTGCTGGGTCAACTTCTGCTTTTTCGGGAGTTGAGAAAATCTAAAGTGGATCAACTCTAGAGTTGGAAATCAAACGTTGAACCGTCAATTTTGAGTGAATAAAAATAAATTGGGTGGCACAACGGCTCATGACGAACCAGGGCCTAGTGACTAACAACTCGCAACCATTCCTGTGTGCACCTTTCGACAGGAATGGAAGGGACCTACAATTGTATGCCAAATCCGAACGGCTAGACGAGAAGCACTTATTCATGAGGCAGTAGCCGTGAAAAAAAACTTTTTAGTTTTTAGGTGGACGAGGCTGGGAAGCGATCCCAGACCTCCAGCTTTACAGTCGAACGCACTAACCATTACGCTACGGGCTATAACAATTTTGAGTGAATAAAAACTAATTCACAAGTTGAAAATAAAAATCCCTTAAGTTATGTTCATCGTTGACTGAATAAATCCAGCCTTAATTTGCATCAAAATAAAGGGTTCACGAAATTTTAAGTTTTAGCATACCTAAGCTTATTATAAAAAATGAACTTTCCACAACTTATTATAAGGTAAGTAAATTTTTTGCAGCAAAGATAAGATACCGACATGTCTTAACTAAAAGAAGCCCAAATCTTTATTGGTCAAACATATTTTTTTTTTAAATATTCCAATATTTTTGTTTGATAACAATACATATCCTTTAAGACATACACAAAAAAAAAATAGAATTGAGTAGCATGACGCAAGCTCCAGTATCCTTTTGAATCCTTCTCATATTAGTTTGATGATATCCTTTCCGCTTTTGCTAACACTTATCTTCCTTGATGATGCTGGAGCTTGAGGTGTTTGAAGGTACTCCTGCTCCTTTATATATGTACATAGCTTCGTCATCTTGCATCTTTTTCCCTAGGTTGAAGTTTAATTCAAATTGAAAACACGATCACTTTCCAACTGAGAAGATACACTTGTGGAATACTAAATGAGAATACAGCCATCATAAAATTTTGCTTTTGCAAAGAACCAAGCAGCAAACTATAGTGTATAAGCTGCTTTAACAATGTATGTAGCGGTATATATAGTAGGTTAGCTAGAGAGAAAGTAGTATAAAGCAGTTTTCACAAACAAAGAATCCGTTACTATTTTTTGAGGCGATTTTGCGGAGCAACTGTACAAGAATGTTTTACGGATAAGGACGAGTTTCAAATGGAATTTTGTTTTTTTCTTCCGCTGTTTAAGGGAAACAGCACCCCCGCTACCACTCCAACTCCCATATCGATGTACTTTCTTACTCTTTTGCTGCACATATACGAATGAATACTTTGTAATAGATGCGAAATTGTGTACGATGCTTGTAGTAGTTCTTGTTGAAGGATAAACCAAAGTGCCAGAGGAGATTCTTGTTAGTCTATTAAATTATCTCTTGCTAGTTGTACTCCAATTTTTTTTATTTCATCTTCATTTATTTTATGGAATTTATGCTCGCAGACGGACTTATGTATCCTTTTTTTTTCAAAAATTGTAAAAGGGGTTTTAGGTGTGTTTACGTTGAAATTAAAACGATCGAAGGGTGAAATTCACAGAAGAGTGGATACAAAATCAATTTTTTTTCTTCTTCTTCTACTTTTCCATTGCTATATATACCATGCCGTTGTCTATTTGACTTTCGAATTGAAGTTTTAACTCTGGGCTATGAGTGAACAGAAAAGAAATAAATAAATAAACCAAATGAAATAAAATACAAATTTTCAACAATTTCTGTTAATTGCTATTAAGCTAAGGGCAAAGCAAAAAAGCAATACGAAAAGGTATATAGGTGCACTACCAGCCCCAGCACCAGCATCAACCAGCACACATAACAAACGAAAAGGTTTTATTTGTTCAGGAATTTATTTGTGTTGGATTTTTCGATTAAGTTTCAAGGTTCGTTAAAAATAGTTAACTTCGCCAACGTTTTAGTGAGGGATAAAAAGACATTGTATCGTAAACAAATATTGGGGCTTATACCTATTTTGTAGCTGATGTTGATGCCAATTCGACTTGAGTTTACTAATAAATAGGTTTTGTTTCTTCATATTTTTGTAGTTTGGACTTCATTGAAGGTTTTCAAATTTAGCAAAAGCTTTTAGATTTTTTAAAAGAATAAACTTCTGTGGATGAAATTTTGTTAACCTTTTTTTCTATGAAATATTTTGCTTATCATTTTCTAGTCCAGGGTTTCAAGAGTTTGCACCGCGGAGCCCTAGGGCGTGCGTCGTGTAGAGTAAACTGGGTCAGCACCTGCGCCGCGAAGTTTTCAGTTTTTTTCTCTATATTTTGTAATGGTGTCAAAGTGTCAAAGAAGACGATATCGTAAAATGTTGAATAGCGTCAGAATTCACTTCGCAAGAAGAAGAGAATTATTTTCTCTGTGGCCATAGTGTCATTGAACACATATTTTGACTAGGGCGTTCACCGCGAAAAAATACTGAAATTGTAAGTACCTACGCTGCGAATTGTGAAACCCTGTTCTAACCTACAACCCTCCATTCACGAGCACCAAGTTAATGAGTGTCTCCCCTAGAAAATATTCTCCAACAATTTTTCTTAGGCACTAAGTATTTTAAAGAAAATGTTGGTAGGTACATTCTTAAATATGCTTGTCAAGTTTGGTCACCCCACTACGACTGTCATAAAGCTAGAATAGAACAGGTGCAAAAAAGATTCCTTAGGTTTGCGCTCAGATTCTTAGGTTGGGTAAATCCCTACGATCTCCCACCGCACCATAATAGACTGAAACTTATTGACATGCCTAGTCTTGAGAGCAGACGTTCTTATTTGTGTTTTGCTTTTATTGTAAAATTAATAAACGGGAAAATAGGCTCTTTGCACCTTCTTTCCCGTGTTCACTTTAATATTCCTCAAAGAAACTTAAGGAATTTGTCCGAATGTATACATATTTCTAACTATCGGACTAATTATGAACGTTTTTCTCCTTTAAACAAAATGTTTTATTTATTAAATGATTTCAATAATATATATATAAATTTGTTTAATCAAAATATAAATTTTTCTAAAAAAATTAAACCAACTTTTTTTTCAAACAAATAAATTTTACATAAAACTTTTATAGCTAGTAATTAGTTAACTTGTAAATAAATAAATAAAAAATTAATGAAAAAAGAAATAATTTCGTGAAATCATAATAGTAGCAAAAACTACGTTTTTTATCCGATTTCTCAAATAAACTTTGATCACTTTATAGATAATTATTGGGGAGCGGGTCGAAATTCTGGTTTTAAAATTCTGCTTTTCAATATTCTGCCAATTGGTACGAAAATTCTGCTTTTCAAAAAACTGCTTGGGGTCGCAATTCTGCCGAGGTCAAAATTCTGCTTTTTAAAATACTGCTTTCAAAATTCTGCTTAACAAAATTCTGTTTTACAAAATTGTGCTTTTCAAAATTCTGCTTTTCAAAATACTGACAAGCCATAAATAATTTAAAGCACAATTTCACTTGTCAAAAGACAATGCCAATTACTTTCAGTTTGTAGTTTAGAAAAAAAGAAAGCATTCCCATACTTTTATATGGAAAACTAAGTAACTACTACTCTCCCAAATTTAGTTTTACAAAAACAGAGTTTTGAAAAGCAGAATTTTTGAAAGCAGAATTTTGAAAAGCAGAATTTTGTTAAGCAGAATTTTGAAAGCAGAATTTTAAAAAGCAGAATTTTGACCTCGGCAGATATGCGACCCCAACCCTATTTATTGGTCTTATCATTACTGAGCTATTTATAGGGTAAAATGAGGGAAGACCGATTTTTTTTTACATAAGGCTATAATATACTCATACAACCTTGCTGGTTATGGTATTGAAACTGTTTGTAGCTAGAAGGACCATAGATTATGTCATACAAACCCGGTTGGAAAAATTCCAAGTTTCTGTCTAATTTGGACAAGGTCCTAGTTAGTTTTCAGTAGGGAAAAACTAGACGAGGAAAACTTGTCAGAAACTTGGCAAGCCCTTCCTGGATTTCAGTACCAAAATATTAGAAGCGGGACACTTTTCAAACACTCGTGAGGCTCTCCCTAATAAAAACTTGTTGGACATGTTTCGGTACCCCATCAGGAATGTCTCTTGTACACTAAAAACAAACATTTTATAAGCACCATGCAATTTTAGTAACATACGACACCAGGCGCGAATGCAGGGGGGGTTTTGGGGGTTCAAACTCCCCCCGAAATGTATGAATTTAACTTCCTCGCCATACAATTTCACTCTTAATTTTGAGTTTTCATATTTTATTATTTGAGTGTGAAAATTGTTGTATTGAAGCACAAAGCGTAGAAAATTTCACTTTTCTTTTCTTTTTTCTAATATAATGTTGCTGTTGAATCGAGTCTTTTTTTGATAGTATAACTTACAATACAAAATTCTGCGGCGTAGCTACACTTTAATTGACAATACTTTAATAGCTTCAACCTCCAACAACTTTGGCCATTAAATTTCAAATACATTTTCATTTTCACATTTCTTTCATTTTCTATAAATCAGTATGAATATAACTTGTTCTCGAAAAACAATATCAAAAACCTGTTTTCCCCAAGCAGAAAGACCATAAACCAACTTTTAACTTTGATTATAAATTCATAATTACAATGTCTCCAAAACAGACCACAGACACAAACTAATTAAAATGATCCCAAAAATAAAAGAAATAAAAATCATCCTTTATTGTATAAGAATTTTCCCCACATTTTTAAGTAGATAGAACCACAAGTTCCAGTATATAAGTATATACAAAAAAAAAAAACAAATAGAAAAGAATAGAACCCTTTTCCTTTATAAATACGTATAAATTTTGCCAATTACAACATCTTCCGCCCCAAACTCTGTCTAATTACAGGATCTATACTAATCATGCTGCTCTCAAAGCGCCATTGTAAAATTTGCAAAGCAAATTGATTAATACGCGACAGTAATCAGCTTTGTTGCATGAATTGGCTGAAAGTAAATACAAATAAAAATGAAGAAATTTCTTAAACAAAAGCTGTCGTTGAATCTTCCGCAAAGAAAACAGCTCAACCTATCCCCTTTATAATAACCTGGTTTACCTGGGGATTTCTTTCGAAAAAAACAAACACTGATGCTGATGCACACCTCAATCGTTGGCGTCTTTGTCGCGTCCTGTTTTTTTTTTTTTTTTTTTTTAATTTTATTTTTGCAATATTCCTGGCTGTCTGGATTATGCCAAGAAAAAATGAGCAGCAAAGAAAACATATACTAAGGACTATAAAGAAGGGAATATCCTTTTGTTCTTTTCTATCCTGCCTGTAACCTACCTTACAACTATACTATATGTAGGTATCTCTACTCCAGAATTTAACGGAAGCACAGCTTCGAAGCATTATAATTAGAAGTTTCAATTTCTTTTGCCCTCTCACACTCTTAAATTTCATATAAAACCGTGATGACATCGACAAGAACGACGATGACGGTGGTGGCACTTGATGCTCCGACAACGGAAGAAGGACACAAAATTAAAATAAAATACAAAAACAACAACAAAAAAATTAACCACAAGGCGAAATGAAAAAAAAAATAGATATAGGTACAAAAAAAAGATATTTTTTGCGCGGGAGAGGAAACTTTACCAATTAATATTCCTAAAAGATTAAGGCAAAGCTTCCATAGAAACATAAATTTTCTCATTTTCATAATCCATCAAAGCCCAACACACAAGAAGCCATAAGAAGAGGTCTTTTTAGGTTTCAGTAAAATGAGGAGTTCCTTGTAAAAAGGATTTTATTTTATTTTCATAACCAGACTTGCAAATGATTCGCATTCGAAAAACTTACATTTATGAAAATCTATTAGGGGCCAATGATTGCAGCAAAAGGGCATACTACCACTCTACCACATTAATAGAAATGAAACATCAAGAATTCTTAAGTAGCATCAGCATCATTATTTTTGTTGCTTAGCAATGCTATGACAAATGTTGCCTCATCTGTATTGAGGTAAGGCATATTTTTTAATCTATGTACACTGTACAGTTATTTGTATATTATTGGAGAAAATATGATTTTTCGAGGGAACGAAATTGAGAAATGCTATAATTTGTTCATACCTGAAAGATTGCAATTAAAATGCTTACGTCCGGTTTTCGGGCTTTTTGAATTTATTCATATCTCCGATTTTAGTGGGAAAGTGATTAAGACTCAAGTGTGTATGCAGACAAAATCTAGGTATGTGTATTTCGTTGAGAGTTCCAAAAATAAATGCCGTAGGGCAAAAATAATTGCAGCGGGTCAAAAATAAATGTCGAGGGGCAAACAAATAACGCCGCGAGGCAAAATTATTATTTATATTATTCTTCTCCCGCTTCAGGTTAAGATCGCCTTCTCGAGCTTCAGGTTCGGGTTCGGTTCAGTTAAGCTCTTAGAAAAACATTTTTTTTTGATTGTATTGCATAGACCTTGAACGGTCCCTGCTCGGGCGCCAAATTGTGATATACTTTTTGTCAAAGGTATAGAATGCATATAATCTACAACAACAAAAATCTAGAAATTAATTTGTAGGTGACCAATTCTTTATGTCGATTATTTTATTAAAGTGGGCTTTTTTGGACGATTATCTTCTGGATGCAAATAAAAACAAATTTATTTCATCTTTTTCCCCAACGTTTCGTCGAATTCCACGACTTCTTCAGGGGTTCTTTGTAAAAAATGTGAGAATAACAGATAATAATTTTAAATTTATTTCAAAATATTAACCCATGAAGAAGTCGTGGAAATCGACGAAACGTTGGGAAAAAAGATGAAATAAATTTGTTTTTATTTGCATCCAGAAGATAATCGACCAAAAAAGCCCACTTTAATAAAATAAAAATCTAGAAAGACAAAATCTCGAACAACAGATATGCCGAGATATGACATGGCCCTATAGAGTAAGTAAAAATTAGTTTCATTGTTTTGAAATTTTTTTAATATTCGTGGTCTAACAAAGAGTACTGACTACAGATATATCTACTTTACAATTTTTAAAATGTTACCACTTGAATATACTTGATAGCAAGTTCGTGCGACCCAGTTGTGCTTTTTATTTAATAGAAAAAATCTCACTTAAATGAAAACAAACAAAAAGCTAACAAAACTAATTATTGGGTTAAGTTTATATTCCTAAATTTTTCATTGATTTTAATATTCAAAATCACCATTTATTTCCACTTCTGATACAAATGTTAATTATGTTACCTTACTGAAATTTAATGTCAGTTTTTCAAAATCCGCTTAACAATTTTTTTTTTGTACGCATTTATCCGAGGTTCAGTTAAGTGAAAAATCAGCGGCAACTATAAGATTGAAACTTGGTTCAATTCCCAGTTGACGGCAATAATTTATAAATTTAAAATTGAACATAAAGACTAAGCACCACTTGAGGAATCTGATGATAAGTCTAGTAAAGCCTCTGGCAGCAGTGAAATAGCTTTAATTCCAGCATCCAGCCTAAGAACAATAGCGGCAGCCAACTCAAGTGGTTCTTGTTCATTCAAACATTCAGTTCAATTATTGTTTATATTAATTACTATTTTAATTCGATTTTGTTTTGGTTAGAAAAATATTCAGGTAGTGAATCTCCATTGATGACCATATATGATATAAGTGTACATTACTCGTTTATTTTTTGTATTGGTAAATTTGAATTGCACATCTCAATATTATGAACGCATATGTCAGATATAGTTATAATGTCGACATAGACCGGACACTGTGGCTTTGCTTTTTTACACCCTTTTTTTTAAATTTGCAAACACAGAAATCAAACTGATGAACAATTTCATCGCCATCATCAAACAAAAAAATTGATAAATCGAAATATTTGCATTTTTCTGTTTTTTTTTTTTTATTATATAGGTATAGGTACATAATACTATTTTATGCTTGCACAATAAAATTGTTAAGTTCTGCGTCAAATTGATAACAATGAACAACTGTATACACAGTGCATGGCACTATCTACATATAAACTCAATTACCTCACTTGAATGAATTTAATAGTTGTTGCAAACAAAGAACCTCTGATGAGCATCAGCCAGACGGACAAATAATAATTTGTACAAATACATTTTTTGTGTTCATATGATAAAAAATAAATAAATATCTACTCGAATTGTATGTAGGTATAGAACTACTCTATGTACTAAAGGGAAACCATTAAAAATTGTAAAAATTCCAAAAACGAAACCTGATGGCAATTTTAATATCCCTTAATGATACCTCTACCCAAAAAAATTCTGAATTGAATTTTTGTGCGCTTCCTCTCCCTACCTTTTCGATATCATTTGCATTCAATATAAATCTTCCACAAAAATGCATCCAGCAGCGATATAGTGTGGTATTTTCGTACTTCAAACAAAATTCCATGCATACCCCTTTCAAACCCCCTGATTCCCACCCCCTGAATTCACCAACAAAAAAAATTAAATCGGAATAATATTAAAAATGCAAATTTTACATCGGTGTTTCGGTCCTGGAATAAAGTATGGTAGGGCAGGACTTATAAATCACTCTCCAAATGGCAACCGACATCGACACTGAAATGCAGGAGGAGAAAAACAGTACAAAGTAATGAGCGTGTCTCCTGTTTTTTTTTTTGTACCCAAAGTTCTTCCACAACACCCATTGAAAAAAAAATAAGGACCTTAGCTTTTTGGTTTGAGGCATCATAGCTATCACTGTGTACATGGCAGGCTCAATAGCCCTCCATGATGACTTACACCATAAAAAAAATTTACGTGGATGACATTACGCGAACGTTTTTGCTCTGTTTTCACAGATGTCACACTTGGTCCCATTTAAATCGCATTTGATGTTGACATAATGCGGTTTTTTAATGTTCATTTAGGTCTGGCAATTTTTATTTTCGTATAGGTATTTTATTTTTTTGTTGCTCTTTTACTGGAAGGCATAATAACGTTCGGCTGGGATGTTAAAGGAAACATTTATACCTAAATGAAATTTTATTACTAACGGAAATTGGTGTTTTAATGCTCTTACTGCCTGATGAAGTACTCGAAGGTATATGCTTGGTAGGTATATGAGGAACTTCAGATTCAGAGAATATTTATTGCTCTTTCAGAAAGTGAAAACAAATTTAATGTCGAAAAAAAAAACACACAAAATATATGACTTTCCTTACCTGCCTATACAACGTACCTGTTTACGTAAAGATGGAAGAATGTGTTCTTAATTTTATTTTTTCAATGCCAAAAATCTCGTTTTTCATAAGTGGTTGTATATTATAGCTTTATGTATAGTAGCTATGGTTGTGTGGCCTTAAAAATTTTAGTCATGTTTCATATGCAATAATTGATAAATAATTATTCCCCTTGTGGGGTAGCGCTGAACACGTCACTTTTATAGCGCGAATATACAATATGAAATATTTAAAGGAGTGTAGGCCTTGTATTTAAAAACCTTGGGCCTTTGCGAGAGTCTACTCCCTACTTTTGATAATGATCGAATTTAATTTTCTATCAAGTAGAAAAATTCATATAATTCCATAGTAATCCGACATAAAAAAAACTAACGAATAGATTTTTGAAATATCGATTATAGACTTTAAGCCTATTTGACATTTTAATAAACTCTCGCAATAAGCCGAAGCCCCCTTAAGGGCATATTTTAGGTCAAACTTTGCACTTCATTCTGACGGGATGAGCTTTGGTTCAATAATAGTCCACTTCCCAGATTTACTTTTAAGAAGTGTTGCCACCGTGGCAACACTGGCAGATCGGAGATATAAGGGTTAGCTCCTTAACAGGTTAAAACAACGAAATGCCACATAAATTGGACCCATAAATCAAGAACCAGACATCGGACGATGACACGGAATGTATCATTGAATTCAGAATACTTTAAGGCATTTGAATGTTTTTTGGCCCCTCCCCCACCTTTGCGCACTTGGGATCCAAAACGATGTTGAGTGCACTGGTTAAGCAGGCTGATGACTTTCCAAATCCTATTATAAGCATAGAAGATAGTCTTATCTATGTTTTGATGCCACTCTCGTAAATATTTGATATCTTTTTTCATAAAAGTGGTCGGACTGGTGGTATAATCCAATAAAAGTCTATCCAACCTGTGGTTTCATATCGAAAATAGTCTAAGCTTTTATTTTATACCCCATATTTTGAAATCCGAAGGACCTATGGGTTCGTAATCGGGTAAAAATGTTATTAAAAACAATGGCGCAAAATTTTAGACGATTTAGTACGATGCTTATAAGAATTCCAAAAATAATCTTGAAGGACATACCTAAGCAAACTTTTTTGTATCCAACTTATATTATTAGCAGGGCCCGGATTCTCATGCTTTAAACAACACAATATATGCGCCTAAAATATGCACTTAAAATTACTAAATATGCTATACAAAATACAAAATATGCCATAGAAAATCCAAAATATGCTGCAGATAAATTCAAAAAGTAAATGAAAAAACATTTAAATTAAAAAAAAAACACACAAAATACAGTCTTTTACTCATAGATAGTTTTCACAGCAAAAAGTAAAAAAAATTAACATGAAATATAAAATTCAGGTAGGTTTAACAAAAAATAAATTGTATATTTAATAATGTGTACATTATTTTCGTAAGAAGGTTTTGTTAGCATGAATCATGAAATTTTTTCTGAAGTTTTCAAAAAATTTTGCACATGGAAAATGAGCTGTCCACGTTAACAGACGTTAGTGGAAAATTTTTTAATGAAACAATCTCATATATTGAATATCGAAGCACTGTTCTTCATTCTCATTTAAGGATGTGCAGATATTTTTCATTTTCATATATCCTTCGTTTTTTTAAGAACATTTTTTTACAAATAGATTGACCCATTGGAGACTCTACTGCATGCAGTTTTCAAACTGCTTCGTCCATTAACTTTATTTGTTTTTTTCTAAGCGAGTTCCAATCCTCTAATTTTACTATAGTCTCACTGAGAAACACATAGTTTGAACTTATGAAAGCCAAAGTTTATTTTCTTCAAATATGCAAGACAAGTATACATTTATTGTTAAAATATGCTCAATAAGCCAAAAAATGCATTTATATCAAAATATGCAAAAATATGCACTAACGATTGAATGCCATTTTAAAGCAAATTTCTTAATTCGAAAAACTATCTGATTCTTTTGCTTATAAGGCTTTCCAAAAACAATATGCATTTGCATAGAAATCCGGGCCCTGATTATTAGCATAGAAAAATGTCTTAGCTATTTTTTTAAACCACTTTTCCAACTTTCTGACAAAGTTATTCATAGTTTTCAATACAAAAGATGCAAAATTCCAAACAACACCTGTTGTTATAAAAAGGGTCGGACTCGTGGTAATCACCAGAAAAGAGCTGTCCGACCACTGGTTTCGTAAAAAGGACAGTCCTACCTTTCATTTGATACCCCATTTGTGACTGCACCTATGAGATAGGTTGGCCATCAAAAATGGCTACAGAAATTACCATTTTTCGAACCCATGACACCTGAAAAACTTTGTCCGACCACCGGTTTTGATATCGTGTACCCTAGTGACCATTTTTTTGACAGCCGCGATGAGATAGGTAATCTTACGGTCGCCTCCCCGACTATTAGCATATGTATACCTCGATCTCGATTACTCAAAAATACATTTTTGGGTTGAAAATCCATATATTCCTTCCATCTCAAAAAAACACCCAGGGAACCTATATATTTTCCCAGATCCTTTCGATTTTTGGTTGTCATAGCGTAAGAACATTTTGTTCGAGTTTAATCAGTGAAATGGCTCTGAGCCATGTCATATCTCGGCATACCTGCCAAACTCGTCCGCTTGTTGAGGTTAACGATGGAGAAATCTCGCTGCTCCGTCAAATTTTGTAAAAACACCACCGATTCCTTTGATGTTGAGAAAGGATTGAGGCAAGGCGACGCGTTATCATGCAACCTATTCAACATCGTTCTTGAAGCAATTGTACGCAACGCACATGTCAACACCAGCGGTACAATCTATCAAAAGTCCGTTCAATTGCTTGCGTATGCAGATGACATAGACTATCTATGATAGACATTGTCGGCAGAACGAAGCGAGCTGTGACAGGCGCATTTGCGGGCAATGAATCGGAGGCGGGTAAAATGGTATTGGCGGTTAACGAGGATAAGACGAAGTTTATGCTGTCATCGAGAGAGCAATCTCAACAACTTCGACTCGGGCAAAATGTCACGATGGAGATAACTGGATATAACTTCGAAGTTGTCAAGGATTTTGTCTACCTGGGCTCCACTATTACCTCAAAAAATGACATCAGTGCAGAGATCAAGCGGAGAATTGCTCTTGCCAACCGCTGTTTCTTCAGTCTAAAGCATTTAAGTAGTTAGGCCCTCTCTCAGAGAACCAAGGAGACTTTATACAAGACCCTTATCTCTATGGGTCAGAAGCATGGACACTGAAAAAAATCGGATAAAAATCTGCTAGGGTGCTTTGAGAGGAAGATTCTTCGTGTGATTTTCGGTACGGTGTGTATCGAAGGAGTGAGGAGGAGAAGATTCAACGACGAGCTGTAAGGGCTATACAGCGACATTGACCTGGTCAAAAAGCTGAAAATACAGCGGCTGAGATGGCTGGGGCACATGGAGCGTATGGACAGCAACGCACCTGCCCGATGAGTCTTCGAATCCAACCCCGATGGATTACGCATCATTTATCTAGATCCTTTTTGTTAACTTTTCATATTCAGATTTTTGTTATAATATTTTAAAACTGTTCATTTCGAAAGAAAATCTTATTTCTATTAAAAAGTCTCTTAAGTTCAGTTCTTAAATTCGGCTTAGGTAATAGCTTAGCGGCTTAGCGTTATAGGCACCTACAACAACGAGTCGAAATTATTAAAATTTACTACCGAAATTCGAAGTCGGTGGCCTCAACGTTAAGAGCGCTACGTCCAATTTATGGTCGTCAGAATCGTCCTAACAGATCAACAATTGAGTGTCTAGTGGAAAAATTTAAATCCACAGGCACAGAACAAAAGGTTCCCGTGCCAGTGAGAAAAAGAAGTGCACCGTAGTGTCGAGAATATTGCTGCCGCTGAGGCTTCATTTGCAGAAAGCCCAAATGTGTCTCTCACACGTCGTTCTCAAGCGTTGGGCATCTCTGTGACGTCGTTGTGGTGAATTTTGCGAAAAGATCTTGGCCTACATCCTTACAAGATTAAATTAACGCAAGAACTGAAGCCGCTTGGCCACCAGAAGCGTCGTATGTTCGTGAATAGGTCTGAGCAACAACTTGAAAGTGATTCGGATTTTCATTGAAAAATCATCTTCCGCAATGAAGCTCATTTCTGACTGAATGGCTTCGTCAATAAACAAAATATGCGGTATTGGTCAGGCAGCAATCCACACGTACTCCAAGAGTCATCATTGCATCCCGAAAAAATTAAGGTTTGGTGTGGTTTATAGGCCGGCGGCGTCATTGGGTGGTCCTTCCGTGATGATCAAGACCGGCACGTTACTGAGAATGGGGATCGCTACCGTTCAATGATAACCGAATATTTTTGGCCCCAATTACACGTGGTTCCAACAAGACGGCGCCACAAGCCACACAGCGAATGTCACAATCAATTTATTGGAAACCAAGTTTGGAGAACGTGTTATCTCACGAAATGGTCCAGTCGCTTGGCCGCCTCGGTCGTGCGATTTGACGCCGTTAGACTATTTCCTGTAGGGCTACGTCAAGTCTATGGTCTATGCCAACAAGTAAGCGACGATTGATGAACTTCGTACGAATATCGAACGTGAAATTGCAGCAGTT
This sequence comes from Melangyna quadrimaculata, assembly GCA_949320155.1. Taxonomy (NCBI): domain Eukaryota; kingdom Metazoa; phylum Arthropoda; class Insecta; order Diptera; family Syrphidae; genus Melangyna; species Melangyna quadrimaculata. The sequence goes on from OX439485.1 coordinate 26,872,897, forward strand.
TCGGCCGATTTATGCTTGAAAACTGCAAGCGTGGCCGTGGTGGCCATGCAAAAATTATTGAATTCCGTATATAATGGCATCAAACGTACTTTCACAAGAATAAAAAATTTAATTGATATCTAAAAGCGTTTTTGTTTTATAAAATAAAACTTTTGTAGCGCTCTTATTGAAAAACCCGATATATTACGAGATATGCGGAAATAACCCAAAAAATCCCTATTTCCATTAAATCATTTTTTTTTTTGCAAATACATACATTTTGAAAAAAAAAAAATGAAACCCCCGTTCTATACAGGGTGTACCTTAATTCGTCAATAGTATTTAAGGGCATGATTCTTGGGTGTATTCTTAGAAAAAAAATTGTTGTACAGTAAGTGCCTATCTCCAATATTGATATCATTTATCGAGGATTTAATAAAACTTCTACTTTGGTGTACCCTGACCCATAGCGGTAATTGCGCTGTAAGTAATAATGATAGAAACTTCGTTAAGGCCTTTATTTTTAGAACAAATACCAGCCTTTGTAACTGCGTTTAAATAAATTTCATATCTTTTCTCAGTCTTAAAGATATTCAGTTTTTAGCCTGTTCCATTTTTCCTGCCAATGCTAATTGTTTGACTTTGCGGTCATTTTTCTCCAAAAAATGCGTAGGTAATCAACATGATGTTTTAATTATTTGTTTGAATGTATGTAACAATACTAAAAATTAAAGTCATTGACAAATTTGGTGAAAACCCATAGATTTTATGATAATTTTGAAAATAAGCGGCAGGTAAAATTTTATAAAAATTACCGAAGGACATCCTGTCGAAAAGCTTTTTTTTTTTGGGTTTCTCCATTTTTTTGTATGTAAGATTTGATTAAAACCTCGATTTTTGTTTTATCACGGTAACACGAAACGACACGACAACGACACCTGCATTAAGTTGGCTCAGACATGGAATAATCCAAAACCGGGAGGCCTGTGGCCTGTCGACGATTTCTGAGGTCAACCCGGCGAACCCACAAATGGAACCTTAGGGTGAAGCAGTTGAGTGGGAGAGTTGTGGCCCCCCTCGAGATCATGA
>OX439485.1:26874164-27087612 GCA_949320155.1 Melangyna quadrimaculata
TTACTGCAATGCAACAGCCATCAGCCCAGTACCGCGTCGCAAAAGAAATGCATTTTCTGCAACACGCAAACACTTAAGCTGGATTGAAATTATTTTTGTGTCTGTTTTTATAATTTATTATTTGTTTTTTTTTTCTTTCTCCGTAGTTGTTGTTTGTAAATTACTCTCTTGGTATAAGAATTTCGATTGGTCTTTCTAAAGGATAATCACATGCGGCATTCTCACTATTAACATGCAATCGCTTTTAAGCCCAGCAGGAAAAGCAGAATTCAAAATGTGACAATTTAAATTCCGTTTTGTCGTAATAAAATTAGGGTTAATAGCCGAATGCAGTTTCCTGTCAACTTAAAATCCTTCCTGCATAGACATACCTAGGTACTAAGGAGAAAAAAACAAAATGATGTCGGTAAAGGTATATAAAATGTAAATGATTAATTCTGTATAAGAACTTTGAATATTTATGAGTTAAAGTGCAAAATTTAAGCAACAAACAAGATTTTATTAGAAAAAATATAACGAATAAATAAATTAAGAATATACTACTAGTTATTATTTTTCATGGCAAGAGATAGCTAGGTGTTCTCTTGGCGAGGATTTGTCATTTTCTCGCCATCCATATTTTGTTTTTTTTGTTTTTTTAAGGCAATCTATCCAAGTGTTAAACTCTCAATCTATTGATTACATAAAATTTTATCAGTAAATTTCTGCTTTATGAATCATCGGTATCATGAAATAAAATCCAATGAATTTAAGTCCAAAAGTAAATTTTTACTTTATTGCACTTTAAAGAGTGCAACAAAGTCCAAAACGATTTTGGGCTTTAGATATTCCCCTCTCAAGAGCCTTCCTTTAAGCATGGAGAGTATTTTCGGTCACAGAATATGGCATAGTTGTCCCAGAACTAATGCGGTATCCATTTCCGTCCAAAACATCCACCTAAACATTTATCAAGTGCTTGTTGCAAGGATGTTGGGTCTTCACTTATGATGGCACAATCTTCAACAAGGAATAACTGATTCACATTCAGGTCCGCCACCTTACCCTCTAGCAGAAAATCAAGGACTGTAAGGCTCGTTTCACACATATTCGGTTTCATTCGGGTCGGCCTGTAGCTATGCAGTTCGATTTCGGTCTCCGTTTAGACCCCTTCACACACACACGGTTCATATTCGGTTCGTACTCACTAATTATTATAATCAAATAAAATGTTAAAAAAAAAAACTTCAGAAAAACCGATACCGAACTGAATATGTGTGAACGCTATATAGACCAAGAGCCCACAGCAAATTTTGGGAGTGGATTGATAACCAAAATATGAGTACGAGGGTTTGTAGGTGCATATATCGTGGTATCGAAAACAATCGTCTGGCAGGTTTCTTTTTAAGCCTTTGGAGGGGATGGGGGTTTGAAAACAGCGAATTTCCAATTTATTTTTTCACGGATATTACCACTTCAATAAATTTATAAAATATATGCCGTGATGCTCTGTCAATTTTTTAAAGTCAAAACGTCATAATCTTGTCAATCCGATCAATTGAATTCAAGATATAAGCTTTTTAAGAGTACATTATCGTCTTTTTCTTGGAGAATTTCAAAACACAAAAGATCAACAAAAAAAAGTCTCCAAAAAAATCGAACAAGGTTCGCTTAATGAGCTACTATTTTGAGTTCTATTGGTAGGATTGCCAAGATTATGACCTTACCAAGACTACTACGTTTATTTTGTGTGTCCAAGACCCGAATACGTGACGTTTTGAAACCGAATGAAACCGATTCGTGTCGAGAGATCGTTAGGTGCTATATGGCTTCTATTAGGTTTTTATTTTTGCTGTTTTTTCACCAAACCGAATGAAACGGAATGTGTGTGAAACGAGCCTAATAAAGAGCAGAGGACTCAAGGCGCTTCCCTACGGCACACCAACTTTAATTGGGAACTCCTTAGTGACTCCTGCAGAGTATCCTACCTTGGTTTTGACTTGCTCGTACGTATCAATGATCATTCGCACGTTAACCTCCAGAGCTCCCAGATGCGTCTATGGGCAACCCATATTATATCTCGTGCTTTTTCAAAATCAGCCAACACATTATCTATGCGGATCTCTTGAGGAAATCCGATATGTTTCCATTCTGATTCTTATACTCTGCATTGCATCGGTTCCTGATTTACACGAAACAAACCCCCACTGGTTCGTAGAAGAGAATAGGATCAGTTAAGTCTAAAATAAAAATGCAATTTCATGTGTAATTAATAACAGCCCGTTGCATGAGCATTTATTTTTGCAACTCAATTAGTTTTTTTCTACATAATGTTTATAACACTGCCATTTTTCATGGCCAGCGGAATTGGCATGTTTCTTATAAACTGTCAGCAAAACAACGTTCATATGCAAATTCGCTTGTAGATCCTTTTTTTCGGTGCAAATACCCCTAAGTGCACTTGGAAAGTGATAAATAGGTATTAAAGATGAATATTCATTGATCTGAAAACAAAAAACTTTTAGAGACTAAAAATGTTTGTACTCTCAGTTCTCAGACCAACCCATTTTTTTTATTTTAGAAACAAAAAAATTGAATAGCTTGACTTTCTTTTAACGCGTTTATTCTTCAATATTTTATCTTGAAAGTATATTGTAACTTTAGCTCTTTGCCAAACATTGTTAACTTCTTTTTTCTGAGAAGACAGAACAACGCATGACAAACACATAATAAAACTTTTTTCCAAAAAAAAAAAATATATTTTAAAACTTTTTCATAACCAAAAGTTTTACTTTTACATAATTTTGAATTTCAATACCACATCCTTGGCAAAGGACATCATGATAAACTTTTTTTTTGTTCTGTTTAACACCAAAATAGGATCCTATAATACATGTTAATGTTAAAGGAACCAAAAATTGTTTCTATCTATAAAACGAAACGAAAAAAAAAAACATTCTAGCGGAAAAAAGTAATGAAATTTGACATTTTATGAGTTTTTTTTTTCTTTTAGTATGTGTGTGTGATGGGGTGGTGTTCCCACAAGACAAACCACTAATATAAGGTTTTGTTTCTATCAACGAGAAAATGAAAATACTCCTAAATTGGGTTTTATAATCATGTAGGTAAGTATATGTAATTTTGGTAAATTGATTTGTTGTGGCAGAGACGGGGTTTCTAAAAAAGGTTAATAGCTCTTGTTTGGAAATTTAAAGAGGTTTTTATGTGGGTATTTACATCGCGTAATGAATTAATGGGTTTTCAAAATTATATAATGCCTATCTACATAATAGGGTTGGATAGGTCGAAAACAAGGCTTTTGCTTGTAACAATAAAAAAGTAAAGGTCTTTTTTGTGACATATACTGCTAATAGGTACCTATAATGTGCTGTGATCCCATCAGAGTCCACTTAAAACGGGTTTGACTACCTTTAAATTTTTAAATTATTTAGAGATAATCTAACAAAAATCGGAATGACCTAGTACTTACCCATCTGGGTAAATGGATCCATCTGGGTAAATGGATCCAAAAATATACAGGGTGTAATATAAAAGACAAGAGCGTATATATGATGGGGAAAATAAGACAAAACTTGTTGGGAGAAGAGTACATTTTCGCACGTTTAGGCGGGAGAGCGATTTTCTAAAAAACTGACATATAAAATATCGTCACCTGAGTGCATGATCTAGGTAGGTAACTTGATTTTAAACTTATCCCAGATAACAACGTTTTTAGATGATTAATTGTTTAATTTTATCAAAAATTCTTAACATTTTTTTGTCGTAATTTAAGTTAACTATTCTCAATAAATACATCTTTGTGGAGATATTTAAAAAGTGGAAAATCTAGTTGACTAATTCTTGCATCCTGGGGTGATATAAAAAGAATTGCAACAGTAAAAAATTCATGCTGTACCATTTTACACTTTCCATTGGAAGTGAGGTATAGTAATTGGTGGGATATGTCGAATTAGAAATGTTGACATATCTTCACGTTTCCAGGTCTCTAGAATCAGAATTCGTCGTTTTTAGAAAGATGTCTGTATGTACGTTCGGGGTACTTTTTCTGTCCATCATATATCGAGAACGAATATAGATATCGATTTCACATGAATTTTACTTTACAGATAATATCGACATAAAAAGTGCTGAAAAGATATTGTAGCAAATTCAATTCGTTGTTTTTTTGTTACAACAATTTAAAAAAGGGTCTCGAATATCTCGAGAACGAAAAAATATATCGACTTCGGATTAATTTTATTCTACACGGGGAGCAGGTCAAAATTCTGGATTTCAAAATTCTGTATGGCCAAAATACTGTTTGAATTTTTTTTTGAAATTACTGTATGACCAAAATTCTGTATTTCAGAATTCTGTATTTCAAAATTCTGTTTGTCCATAATTCTGTTTATCTAAAATGCTGTATCTGCAAAATTCAGTTTTTTAAAAATTCTCTTTATGTCGAAATTCAGTATTTAAAAGAAGAATTAACATAACAAAAACAGCAATAATTTTCTTTATAAATTTGATTTAAAAAAAAAAAATTATTCCAGATAACCGCCTAAACGTATTCCCTCAAACAGGAAATGTTAATCAAGTCAGGTCTCTTTCTCATTATACTACATAATATGTACGTCAAATTTTCTTATATTTCAGAATGTAGTTTTCCTTTTTTTTTAATGTGATCCCCATTTTTGTCCTTGCCACCTGTGCGTTTGCGAAATCAGATCCGTTTTTAAATTCAAGTATACCATATTTACAATCTCGTATTTGTCTATAGACGTACATAATGTTGCTATTCCAAAAGTAGCTATATATCCAACTTCTCTTTTACAAACATTGAGAAATGCACAACATTGCTTACGAGTGTCCATATTTTATCATTATTCTAAATCTAGTATTAATCTGAATTAAAGTCGTATTTGTGATGTTTATTCGTCGTGTGAAATTTTTTAAACGAGATTTATACATTCTGATGCCAGGCCTTAACGTTGTTTTGCTTCTTTTGAATACTTCCAATATTGTCTTTTTAAAAGGCAGAACAAAACTCAGCTTGATGTCTTCCAAGAAGGCATATCATTTTTTTTTAAACTGGCAGCAGTTGTTATAAAATATTCTTATCTTCAAATTTACTGAGCAAAGAAGCGTGGTATTGACTGATATGATGCATGACGGCAGCTTTTTATCATACAAAATCTGTTTTTCAAAATTATGTATTAAAAAAAAATCGTTTTGATAATGAAAAAAAGTGCGCACTTTTTTAAATTATCAAAACGATTTTTTTTAAATACAGAATTTAAAAAAAAAAATTTTGAAATACAGAATTTTGTTCATACAGAATTTTGATCATAAAAAATTTTAGAATACAGAATTTTTTTCATATAGAATTTTGTGTAACCAGAATTTTGAAAAACAGTTTTTTGTAATGCAGAGTTTTGAAAACAGAATTTCGACCCCAACCCGTAATTACGTAATAAATAATTGGTAAAAATTAAAAATAATTCTTCTGACAGCTTTTTTTGACTAAGAAAAACAGCTGAAAAATAATTTTCGTCTCAAAAATTTCAAGACCAAATAATGATTCCTAACCCAGTTTATTTTTTTTCCACTCATAATGACGTAGTCAACATCTGGTATTTTTTCACAAAAAAAATCAGAAGCAAGTTTTTTTTGGAACAAGAAAACTGTAAGAAAAACAACTAAAAACTCTTTAAAAAAAATTTCAACTCAAATATCTTGCGAACAAACAACGATATCGACTTAAAATTTTTACCGAAAACATATGATACATCAATACCATCTATGTGTTGTGGTATTTTGAAATTTCTAATGCCACATTTGAAAAAAATAAAATCGAAATGTTCCCAAAAATAACTCTTCAAAAATATATATTTTGTCGAAATATTCCTAACTTAAATCCGGTTCAAAATCAAAATTTGGCAAAATTATATTCTTTGCAACCATGTATTGTTTTTATATACACTCTCCTGATTTATGATATTTTTTTTGCCAATAGTCTGTTCGGAAATAGTTGCCTTAAATAAATTAATGACTCCATAATGAGAGGAGCTAGGGAAAAAAGTTAGATAAGTGAGATTCTTAGAATTTCATAAGATATTTCCTAAAACCAAAATCAAAACTGTACTATTATAAATAGCTAAAATTGTTGTCAATGGCTCCAAAGGGCAATTACTACAGTGGCACAGTGTGAAATTTTCGGATTCTAGCAGAACTTAAGTCTAGATTTAAATAATATTTTTTTTTTAACTTGTTTTTTTTTTCGTGGAAATGATTTACATATATCAGATAAATTTAAATTTAATAATTCATTTTAATTTTATTTTAACTAAAAATAAATTAGCTAATGCTAATAATTTTAAACGGTTTCTTCAGGAAGAGCATGACATTTAGTTCTTGAAAGCCTTGATCTTAACGAAAGCAGTGGACCTGATGACATTTCGAACTTTTCGTTACTTGAAGTTTGGTGCCAAACTTCAACAACACTACCTATTAATTTTTCTGTAAAATAAAAATATTTGTATGGGAGCTGCAAAAGGTTGCAAGAACTTATTTTTGATTCTAATTATGTAAAGTACACAGAATCAAAATATGTTGTGACAACAACAATCATAGCGCAACCAACAATAACACATCGGCTCCAACGAGCAGCACATCAACACATAACAACAGTAATGCTCGCAACAACATAATATCACCACCCTCAGCATAACAACAAATTATTTTCATTCCCATGAAACCCTTTGTGCAAGATTGCACTTTTTATTTTGTATCATATTGTAAATTTACCTAAGAATTAATTATTGAAGAGTAAGCATATATTTTGTATAAAAGAAGTAAATTGATAATAATAAAATCACTTGCTTGTAAAACGGCAATCATACCAATTCGTTCTTTTTCTGACTTCCCCCCACCAGCGGTAAGTAGTTTTTAGATTTTCGAATTGTCAACATAACGAAAAATGAACAAAATTTTTGGTACCCTAGCTAAAATTAATTAAAAAAATAAACAAATAAAATTAATAAAACTCACTTGAGCATGTACCATAAATTTCAGAGATATAAAATATCGAATAATTTTACCGTTCACAAAACACATGTAAAAACAGCAGAGCTCAGCTCATCCGCTGTACAATGCCTTTAATTCTTTCTTCACACGGTGTTTGGCTTTGACAGCTAACTGTACAAAATATAATGGAAACATGAAGCTTTTACTACCTGAAATGAATCAACCGTTATGTTAAGAACTGATACAAATCGGTTTTGTACTCGACAGCTCAACTTTTTTTCTTGACTTAAGTTCCGCTGGATTGTGAAAATTTCACACTGTGCGTGGTTCGCAACCAGACGGCTCTGAACCTTTAGCACCTCATATATGGGATATTCGTAAAACAAGTACACCATTTGAAACGCTACCAACTTGTGAGTAAAGGTCAGCAAGTTCCAGTAGTTGGTCAGTTATAGGTTCTTTATATGAGATGGCATATTTTTTTTTTAAATATCCCATATATATGACATTCTAAAGGTTCAGAGCCCAACCAGAACTTTTTTTTGGGAGCGGGTCGAAAGTCTGGTTTCAAAATTCTGCTTTTCAAAATTCTTCCAATCGGTACAAAAATTCTGCTTTTATCGATTCTGTTTTTCTTCGATTCTGTTTTACAAAATTCTGCTTTTCAAAATACTGACAAGTTTATAATATAGAAACATAAAATTCCGCTTATTCTGTTTTTTTTTAAGAAGGATTTATTAATGATGTAACAAAAAAAAATACAACAACAAGTAATATACATCGTCTAGTAAATTAATGCAAAAACAACATCTAAGCAAAACCACAGAGAACTGGAACCCAGTATGGGCTTAGTCTGTTCTCTTTTTTAAAATTCTTTTTTTTTTGTTCTTTATAATATGTAATTGATTTTTTCTGTTTTATTCTCTCTCCATTTTTGACCCTTTCAGCTTTAGCTTTGGCAGTGATAAGTTCCTTTTTGATATCATTTTTTATGATTTTGTATAGGCCTGCATGACTGCGACCGACTATCACCTTGAGTCGATGATGCCATGCTTCAACATTGTTGTGTTCTTGGAAATGTCCCTTTCGTTGCTTTTGAACTGCCATGAATAATTTAAAGCACACTTTCACTTCTACTTGTCAAAAGCCATTGACAATTACTTTAGTTTAGAAAAAAAGAAAGCATTCTTACTTTTATATGAAAAACTAGGTACCTACTTCTCTCCCAAATTTAGTTTTACAAAATTGTGCGAATAAAAAATAAAAGTTTCAAAAATGTAAAAAAACGCGCGCTTTTTTACATTTTTGAAACTTTTATTTATTATTCAATGAATTTTGTAAAACAGAATTTTGAAAAGCAGAATTTTGAAAAGCAAAATTTTGCTAAGCAGAATTTTGAAAGCAGAATTTTAAAAAGCAGAATTTTGAAAGCAGAACTTTGAAAAAAATGAAAAAAAGAATTTTGACCTCGGCAGAATTTCGACACCAACCCCTTTTTTCTATAGAAATAGTAAAAAAATTTAAGTCAAAAAACATATTTTCTTGAAATGAAACATAGGAAATATAAGAAGAATCGTAAGTCCAGGCTTTTGGTTTTAGGTCGGCTGTTCTTCGATGTTTCCATCTCGAAAATGGAAATCGTTATTCTCCATCAAAACCATTATGGTATTAGATGGAAAAATGTTATAACCAAAGTTTTTATGATTATTTCTCATTTTCTTCTGTCTGACCTCAACAATTCTTTTTTTTTTTCTTATAAATTTAAATTTGTATCGTTCATTAAAAAAAACCTTACGTAAACTATTCAAACAAAAAGACAGATGGTTCTAAGAAAAAATAATAAAACCTGCATTTATTCTCATGGTTTTTTGTTTCCGATTAGTGGTGGTTTAAAAAAAGCAGAGTTTTTCCCGTTAAAGTAGTAGTATAACAAATGTTTGTGGAATTTCGGTATCCTCTAAGGTTTGAGCCTAATATTTGTCAAAAAAATTGTATTTAGAATTTCAAGCGGATTATTTCCCGGCTGGAAAAATGCCGAGTTTCTGTCTAGTTTGGGTAAGACCCAAGTTAATTTTATAGTAGGGAAAATCTAGACAAGGAAAGCTTGTCAGATATTTGGCAAGCTCTTGTTGGAATTCAGTGCCAAAAATTTAGACGAGGCAAACACTCTCGTGAATTCCACCCTAGTAAAAACTTGCAGGACATTTTTTGGTACCCCATCAAGAATGTCTCTTTGTACACCAAAAACACAAATTTTATAAGTACCATGCATTTTCAGCATCAACGACACTTTTTTCTCTCTTTCCCTTGTTTTCTTTTTGGTATCACACTTTTTACTTTTTCGACATTGAATTTTTGTATAGCAAGTTGCCCAGTGGGAAGTGCAGTTTTCTAGTTCTAGTTTTAAGGGAGTTGTAGGTAAGTAGTTTTATAGTAGTTTTAAGTAGTCTAAGTAGTTTTAATAAGTTTTAAGATATTTTAAAGTAGTATGCAAGCTTTATATAAAAATAAAACAAAGGATATTGATATTTTACATCTTTATTGGTAAAAATAAAACCATAGAGAGATATTAGTTTTAAATTAGCTCTTAAGCCGAAAGGCATTATTATTAAGATAACTGTTTAACTTAGAGCGCACGCCAAGGGCCATTAAGTTAGTTGTATGTTATAGATAATTAATACTATAAATTAAAAATTAATTACAAAAAAAAAGCGCATTGGACTGACAAGAAAAAGATCGCGGGATCAAGTCCCACATAAGCCAGCTTTTTTTATGCCTGACTAGGCAAAAGAGTTCATAATCGCCAAGACCCGTGTTCTAGCATTTTGCTAGTGCCTTGCAAGAATCTGTGTAGAACTCTCTAGTGCCTTGTCGAAAACTATATTGTTTTTATTAGCGGGTTGTGTCTTTTTTCGTAACAGGCTAAAAAGGTCATAAACTGTATAGGAAGAGCAGGAGCGGTATATGGCGTAGTTAAGTATTTTACCCTGAGGAACTTCAAAACCCCAAAACCATTTTTTTTGTTGAAAATCATTTTGTTATGGTTTTTACCATCAAAGATTTTTATTGAAAGAAATACCCGCTTACCTTGTTTTTATAGAATATGATATAAAATCTAATTTCCTTAAAAAAAATGTTAAAAGTAAAATTCCCAAATTCGGCTTAGTATTTGAGTTATACCAAATATTTATATTAAAAAAAGGACACGACTGGATCGCACGAACTTGCTTTCGTAGCTTACAACTTTAACGTACCTAGTACAAGTACATTATGTATTGGTTCCAAAATATTATTATATCATTAAAAAAAATTAAATAAATTTGTAGGTACTATAAATTAATCTAAATTTGTTATTCGATTGGCTTAAAAATTTAGAGCTCAAAATAAAGAGTTTATGCAAAAAATAAAAAGATGTTGGAGCCGTTTTCTTAAAAAATAATTTTGTATATATGTATAAAGGAGAACGGACGAAGTGGTCTACCTACTCAACACCAATGTGTTATACATCGTTAAAAAGGTAATGACGTGTACATCAATTAATTATATGGACGTAAAGCGCTAAACCATGGGGTTCGAAAGATATTCCTCTTCAAAGCACCGAAAAAGACAGTAATGCAACTCTTCATTTGCAACTTGTCTAACCACCCAAAGTAAATTGTCATACATCGTTGAAAAGATTATTACGTGCACTTTATTTTGTTAAAAAGCCGTTAAGATGTAATAATGGGGTTCAAAAGATATTTAGCCATCAAAAACTGCAAAAGTCAAATAATGCAATTCTTCATTGGCAACTGGGTCTACCAACTCAACAGTAATCTGTCATACATCGTTGTAAAGGTTATTACATTTGCTTCATTTCATTATATGACCATATGCTCTAAACCATGGGGTATTTCGCTTCAAAGCACCCAAACCAACAATAATGCAATTCTGCATTGGTAAATAGTCTACCAACTCAACAGTGATGTGTGATACGTCAATGAAAAAGTTATTGCGTGTACTTAATTTTTATAAACAACCGATAAAGTGTAAGTAGTGCGGTTCAGGAGGTATTTGGCAAAAATGCATACAAAAAGCAATAATGCAATTCCGCATTGGAAGCTGCTGCACCTACTCAACAGAAATGTGACATATATGATTAAAAAGAAGAAGTCATCTACTTTATTTTTCTGAAAGCCTTTAACATGTAGACCATGGGGTTCGAGAGGTATTTGGGCCTAAAAATCGGCAAATAGAATAACAGTGCAATTCTTAATTGGAAATGGTCTACCGACTCAACAGTAATGTGTCATATGTTTTTCAAAAGGTAATTGCAATTACATCATTTCATTATATGGCCCATAAGCTCTTAGTCATGGGGTTCAAGAGATATTCGGTTTCAAAGAACCAATTACTTCAAAAATGCATTTCCTCATTGTGTACTCTTTTAACTACTCAACAGCAATAAGTCATACATTTTTGAAAAGGCTGTTGCGTTCTTCTTATTTTAGTTTAGAGTCATTACTCATTAAGCTCTAAAGCATTGGGTTCAAAAGATATTTGGAAAAAAAAACACAGAATATGGTCATAACACATTTCCGTGTTTTTTTTTTCTCTTTTGAACCCCATGGTTTGGAGCTTAATGATTTTGAAATAAAATAAAGAGAACACAATAACTTTTTCAAAAATGTATGACTTATTGCTGTTGAGTAGTTAGTAGAGTACACAATGAGGAAATGCATTTTTGAAGTTGTTTGTTCTTTGAAACCGAATATCTCTTGAACCCCATGACTTAGAGCTTATCGGCCATATAATAAAATGATGTAATTGCAATTACCTTTTCAAAAATATATGACACATTGCTAATGAGTCGGTTGACCATTTCCAATGGAGAATTGCACTGTTATTCTATTTGCCGATTTTTAGGCCCAAATACCTCTCGAACCCCATGGTCTACATGTAAAATGCTTTCAAAAAAATAAATTACATGACTTCTACTTTTTAATAATATGTGTCACATTTCTGTTGAGTAGGTGCAGCAGCTTCCGATGCGGAATTGCATTATGGCTTTTTGTATGCATTTTTGCCAAATACCTCCTGAACCGCACTACCTACACTTTATCGGTTGTTTACAAAAAATAAAATAAAATAAAAACCATTTTAAAAAAATGCGTAAAACATCAAAATGAAACTCTCCACCCAAATTCAGCTTTGTCAGAGTTATATTTGAAAATATATTTTAATTTTATCGATATACTTGAACAAAAATGTTTTATTTTTAACCTGTTTAATTGAATTCAAACGGTTATAACTTTCTATCTGAGCACCGCTTTAGCAAGTTTTATACCTTTTTAAAAACTAAAGAAAAACGGCATATTTTTGGAAGATAAAACCTGTATTGTGTCATACGAATTTTATTCATGGAGCTCTTAAGAAGAGTGAGGTAAAAAATTAAGTTAGCTCAAAGTTCAAGTTTATCTTTTAGTTTGTAGACAAATGGTGATCTAAATGAACATTTTTTTATTCAGTAAAATAAGTCAAACTATTAGCCAAAGTTTAAGTGTAAAAATTGTATTCAACAAAAGTCAATTATGGACAGGGTGAGCAAAAAACTGGTTCAAAGTAAAGTTTTTTTTTAAATTTCCAAAAATAGCCGCTACTCAACCGGTATGATTCGGTATGAACAATATACTGATTCAAAAATAAAAAAAAAGTCTCCGATTTCCAATGCCACTAGCTTATTACTTAGAGTTGAGCAAAATAATAAACCTGTTAAAAATTCAGATTTTTAAATTAATTTTTAGAGGTCGCTATTTTCTATTTTCCAAACGATTTGTATGGGACAAAACACATTTTCGTACTTGGAAATTTATAACTTTATAATAGCAAGTATTTAAATGAGTAGCATAACTTTTTTTTTTGAAAATTGAACGCTCTACAAAAAAGATCTTCACTTTTTATCTAATAAATGTACTCCTTCCAAAGTTATTAAAGGTCAAAGCAGAACTAATGGTTGATATCACAGTTTTTTTGTTCCCTATTCAGAATTCCAGCTATTATACAGATTGATACACCTTAGGTGTGACAAAAAGTTTGAACATGTTGGTCTATTCGAGAAAAGAAAAAAATCATGTGGAAGGGGGGTCTACCCTTTTTTCGCAAACCTAGAAATCCCTTCTTTTATTTCTGTTTCAAATAAAGTTCATTTATTGAACAGTTTTTGAAAACATAATTTCCAAACTCAAAACTCTGAAAAAAATAAATTAAAACAAAAATTCAAACGATAGTTTCTTAAAATTTTACGTACCTTAGTATTATTTTTGTTTTCAAAATTCAATGCTCTTATTAATTTTTAGTCATACAATCAAAACCGCATGTTTCTAGAACTTTTATTTTTTTGATTAATAGATAGCTTTAAATCGATTTATAGCATTTAACTAACCTTCACGCTTCAGTCCTTGATTTTATCTTATGCTAAACAGTCTTTAGGTACTACGCATGCTATTAGCTATTTAGATTTTTCACAGATAAGGTAAAAATTGTTAAGAAACGTTTAAGCAATGCTTTAGCCATTGTAACTTAATTCGGTAAGCACAAAAATACCTACATACATAAATAATTTGTCCCAAAAAATCATTTTCTGATGTTTTACCTACTTATTTTATTTAAGATTCAAACGTGGGTTCGTGGTACCTATACAGAAGATGTTCACTAAAGTATCCTTATTTCTTTCGCATCAAATGAAATCCAATTCAATAATTCCACAGACAAGCGATTATCGGCAGAATGCTTTTAAAGGATTTTCTGTTCCTCCTCAACACCTTTCCACGATTTATTCTTATAGAATAGCTTGATGCCGGAAACATACAAAAATACATAGGAATAAAGGATTTCCTTAACCTCTTGTCCTGAGACAAAACAGACAGAATGTAGGATGGATGTTGCCAAAAAGAAATTGAACAAAAAATTGCAGAAGAAAATCCAGGAATAAAAGATTTTTTTTTGTTGTTGCCAGCTGAATGGACAAGTTAAGTGTTTAACCTGAAATCGATTAAAAATAATTTACTAACGATTATCTGCTTTGTTTTTTTTTTTTTTCTTTTGGCTTTGGTTTAGTCCTGTATTCATTCATCTATAAACTACTATTTGCTGGATCTGATTTAACTTAATTTTTTTTTTAATTTCTCTTGCTCTTATTGTATTGGCAAAAGGGAGAGAGAAGGGGAATAAGAATAGAAAAAGATTTAAAATAGTATTTTTTGTTCTTTTACTTTGAAGCTTGTTTTTGTTCGAATGTTGTTATTCTAGCAATCCATAGTCTTCATATAGTCGTCGTAGTCGGGCGTCCTGATTTTGAAGGATGTAAATTTTTTGGTTTGTCTGGAGCTGGTGGGTGTTGTGGTGAGATTTTATTTTCTGATGCAGAGACACAGCCATATCAGAGGCTAGGGGCAGACCGATGATGATGTCGGGTTGATTGTTTTTAGCCGTAAGCTATTCATGAAAATCATTATTCTAGTCTAGGGAGCAATTTTGAAGTTGAAGTGGTGTCAAAATGACTGACATCATCTATGTTTTAATAAAATAGGGTTTATTTTGTATATATGTAGTGAAATGCTGTATATGGCAGGTTCTAAAAATATGTATATATATTTTTTTAAACATGATAATTTATTTAAAGGTTACTTTAATTACCTGATTGTGGTTAAACAAATTGAAAATATAATTTACAAGTCTGTAGATTTGAACGTACGTTAAAGAGTGAACATAGGAAAAAAATCAAGATAACTTGTATGTTTGATCAAGTCCAAAACAAATTGTCAAGGGAAGTTTTTTCCAGCAAGGTTTATAATTTTAAAGACTACCAGGGCCTTTGTTATGACCATGGCACAGTGAATATAGTGGTTATAGCCTGGAGCTGTGGGTTCAAGTCCCACTCTGGGTAGCATTCTTTTCTATTTTCAACTGTGGAATTTTATGAGATAATTAACGTTTAATTCTCAATACCAACAAAAATTCTTTTCTTCTTCTCCTCCTAATTAGTGCCGTGCATTGCTTTTAAAAGACCTGAGGTCTTACAGTAATATATTTAAATTGTATTATTACATCCACAAACCTAAATCGCAACAATCTCCCATCAGACAAAAAACTTTTTTCTTTATTTGTAAGACCGGTTATTCTATTCTCAGTGAACCATTTTTTTTTATTTGTCTTTCATTTATATCAATTGGCCCCCTGTTAAACTACTAAAAGGGCCGTTACTGAATTGAATTTTTAAATTAAATTCGATATCATGTACAAAAGCCATCGTTTAAATTCAAAATCAAATGTGTTTGGTCGTAGTTTTTTCAAATTATTTTGAGGTAAATATGTTGAGAACAAGAATGTTTCAAATTTATAAAAAGAATTCGAAAAAAAACTCTTCATAAGAAAAATGGCATATCAATAATGCAAATTTAACTATTATTTCTTTAAACTTTTTTGTTTATAAATTGAATTTTTTCTCCAACAGAGTAACAGTTTAAATGTTGAATTTTAAATTGGTTAAAATTTTTTAGCAAAATATTTTTATTTATATTGAAAGAAGTCGCGTTGTAAAATGATGATTTTTGTCGTTTTTGAAATTTTGCTCCAATAGCTCCCTAAAAGCAATTTTTTTCTACACATCGACACGTTTATCATTTCGACAGGATAAATACACTCTTCACAGTCCCATTTGAAAAATTGCATTTTTTGTTCGGAACGCTCTTGAACCAAAACAAAAATGAAAAAAAAAAAAGTTAATGGTTCTAGAGACCATCAAACACCAACAAAATGCTTATACAGTCGACTCCGCTTAACTGGAACACCACATTTGCAGAACATTTGTTTCAGTTACGCGGAGTTTTTAGTTAACCGTACTTCGGATAACTGAAACTTGTTCCAAAAAAGCGGAGTTTTGTCAAAACAAATTAAATTTCATTTAGACTGAAAATCAAAAACAAAAAATGTAGGTATGATTTTTTGCATTGTGTTAAAATAGTTATGTTTCCATCATATGAAACAATTCAAACAACAAAGGTACATATTTACAAATTCAAAGGGAGTGTTCGATTTAAAATTTAATGGCAGCGTTCATCGGTCATTTCACTTATGCGGAGTTGAATTAGTGAAAAATGTTCACTTGAGGTACTCAATTTTGCTCCAATTATCCGCAGTTTGCAGTTAAGCGGAGTTCAGTTATGCGAAGCAGTTTGTGTGAAAAATTCAAAGGCTCCGGAATAAGTTTATTGTTTCAGATAACCGATGTTTTCAGTTAAGCAGAGTGCAGTTAAGCGGATTTGACTGTACCTATGAACTATTTTCCGAAATAGAAATTTTATTTTTCTTTTTATTTATAAACTGAATTTAAAATTTAAATGTTAAAGTAAAATGATGATTCTTGTCGGTTAATATTCATGAATAGTCGTGATTATGTTAAAATACATAATCATCCAAAGCCCCTTTCACTGCCGAAAATTATAAGCAATACAGTAAAGTGTGGGCCATCTAGTGGTTTCTTTTTCAGACATAGGTTATTTTGAAACTGGCAGCTGTTTTCCTTTCGAAATCTTGACAGAAAGTCAGTATTATACCTCCGCGGAACGAAATGAGTCGCTTTACGCTTGAAAAACGTTGGGAAATATTGAGTATATATATCCAAAGTGAGTGCTGTGTAGCCCAAAGAGTGCGTTTTTTGAAAAGAAGTTTTGGTCGAAATGAACCATCCACCACGTGCCTGCAATATTAACAAAATTGGCGTATCTAGGGATCGGAAACACGGACTTGATTAATGGGAAGCCAATGAATTGGCTGAGTGACAGTTTGCTGCAGATTATGGAGTGGTAGCATCATTGGACCATTTTGCTTCGAATATTAGGCTGGGAACTGCGGTTCGACTCCTTTGGTTTTTTTTTTGTGGGGAACTGTGAAGGGCCAACAATCCAGATTCAAGCACTTAAGGCCAATATTATCCAAACATTCCTTGAGCTACAGCCACGCTGTATTTTCGGCGTAATTTACTTATAGTTTTGGAAAATTGTTCTAGAATGTTTTATTCAAGGGTTTTCAGGGAATTTCCGATATTACCATTATATGTAGGTTAAACTAAAATTTATTTTCAAAAATTGTTCATACCTAAGGTATATTTTTTTTTAGAAAAAAACTCTCGTCCTTATTTTCTTCTTCATATGTTGTCCATAAGCCTCAAATTGCTATTAATATTTTACTAATTACCAATAATGTCTCTCCATGACCATTTACGAATACAAACCAAAAACCACATAATCATATACCCCGCGGTTGCCACATCATACGGAAACATTATGAAATTTAGCGGTTTAGCATCATGATTTTATTCTATGACCATTTGTTTGTGTTTACTACCATAATACAAATACAACAGATTTTTCTCCATTCAAGTCTAACTCTATAACACATCCTACATAGAATAGAGCGGAACGGAACTGTACCATCACATCAATATAACCACCAACCTCATTTATTCCACCTGAAGGTTTAACTTTGGAATTGCTTAAGCACATTCATGTGGTGTAACGCGGTGCGGTGGTGTCCAATGATCCTGGGCCTGGGCTTCAACAAAAGGACATCTCTACCGCATCGCAGAAGTGATAGCAAGGAGGGTGATATTATGGAAATGAGACAGAAAGAGAGAGAGGCAAGCAGGCAATGTGCGTTATTGTTTCATATCTGGAAACACTTCCGTTTACTTTGCAGGAAATAAAAGCGAACGGAAAACGCGATGCTATGGATGCCGTGCATCAGACGAGAATGGGTCACTATTTTGCCATTCTCTATTGCTTAACTCTATAGATGGAATATCAATTTCAATTCATATCTACTATATGCGTTTGGCTCATTAAACGAATTTATGACATCCGTACGGATGTCGAACTTTTGTAAAGATGCGAACATTGCTAATATTAGGTGAATTTCAGCTTAAGAAGGGTTAATTTAGTACAAAAAAGGGGTCTCAATTGAAAATAAGTGCCAGTCCCCATTTAAAAAAAAAAACTTTAGGGACAGTTTTAATATTAAAATGACGCAATAAAACTCGAAAAAATGGCTTACTTTGAGCGACTATATCTTTGTTAATTTTATCAATTTTTTTTTCGAATACGCTATAAATTTTATAGTCTTTCTTTTCTATGGACCAATTTCTATACCTATCTCTCCCGGGAAAAAAGTTAAAGGCATAGAAGTACAATAAACCAAAAAAATCAAATTTTTGCATTTTTTTGCAATTTTTTTTTTTGTTTTTTAGCACATTAAAAATTTATTTAAAAATTTTTAAATAGGCTTATTCGATAGTAAATTTTTTTCTCTACAATAAAGGTTAGCGGCATTTTTTTTTAAACTTAGCTTGGATTTCGAGTTATATGCAAGAAACGAAAAGGGTTCCATTTACCCCCCCCCCTCCTAGAAATTGCACGCTCTCATTTAATAGCACTTTGCGGTTTTCTCATCTTGAATAACACATACAATGATTTTTACAATAAAAACCCGGAAATGTGTTAGTTCCTTTTTTTATGACATAATCAAAAGCCAATAAATACGAATGGCAACTCATTAGCAACAAGCGAAGATCGTGGAGTGAGAACATCTTCGACTTTGAAATTGTCGCTTGAATGATATTTTACATGAGATTCTTTATAATGAAACGCGTAATAACTTAGCCGAGTTTCAATTTTAGATTGTGTTGCGGCAAGCCCCGCCCAGGACATCCAAGGAACTAAAAAATTCCGATGGCTTTGTTTTCATCCATCACCGAGTCGACTGATTTGTATGAAGAATGCAACTCACCGGTTGGGCGTGCGATTTGATTTTGAATTCCAAAATTCAAATAATTGACATCCTTTATTTTCACTCGTACACTCAGCCAATTATATCGGCAACCAGTGCTGCCGCAAGCTGAAATGAGAAGTCGCTAGACCAACCTCCAAAAGTCGCTAGATTTGCTGAAATTTGGGGGACAAAAAGTCGCTAAGTCGCTAGTCAAAAATTAGTAAATAAGTGTTAAGAAAAAAATTTCTCTTTGAATAACTTTTTATTTTTGCTCAAAAATTTAAAGTAAAGGCCTTACTACATATACCTACCTACTTTTTGCAAAAGGTAATTTCTTCTGGCATAATTTCCGGGAGCCATAAATATTTATGCTGAAGACACCTGCTTGCGAAAAACAGTTAAAAATTGTGTACAAAAACTTAGGACTATTGTAAATTTGAAACAGATGGATTGCTTAAATTCAAATATTGCGCTCACTCACGCTTACATTTTATGTTTTGATGTGTGTTTGCCTGTGTGTAGTGAATTTGAGTATCCAATTATTGGAAATAGAAAATGTCAAATTAATTTAAATACTAGGAATGTAAAATCACATACAAAATTATATTTGCGTGTCGAAACTCACAAAAGCTTACCTTCAAAAGTCGCTAGAAATAATCTAGCGACATACAAATATTTTTTGTCGCGGAAAATATTGAAATGTCAAATGACAAAGTCGCTAGAACGGCAACCCTGTCGGCAATTCTAATTCTATTCTAATTCTGAGAGATATTCGGGAAAACATTCGAGATGGCTGTTCCGGCGTTCGTTGTAAGGCGGTGGCGAAAATTCGGTGAAAATTCAATCAGGCAGGTGAATTAGTCCCCTGAAATCACGCTCCGGCTCATCGCCAACAATTGTCTGAAGTACTCTGCAGCGAACTGGTCAGTTCATAAAGCAACTCGAATGTTCATTTTCAATTGCATAATTTCTGCACATATCGCCATAAGGCCGGCGGACAGCGCGGCGCCTTCAAGCAAGTGTTTCAATTAATCTGCCGGGGTTGAAATTTTTTTTGCAGCGTTTGTCGAAAATCACCTGACATCTAAATCGTTGCGCCACCGAAACGCCGCCGCCCGCCGCGCCGTGCCGTTTACATTTCATAAATCCTGCAAAGTGATGCGATTCAGGAATTCCAAAATGCCCACTTGTGAGCGATTACTGTGCAGTGCAGGTGCACTTATCCCGGCTTATAATCTTGCATTGCTGCAATACTTTTGCCATCGCTTTAAGTTATGTGAAATGTTGCGTATATAGTTTGTTCATCAACTTGATTATTCAATGGCAATTTCAATGCAAAATGAGCTGTTCGACGGCGAAGATGCGGTTGCCAAAGCAAATCTCAGCTCTGGAACGAATCGTTGCCAAACAATGAAATCGGAAAGAACATAATGTACCAAAAACTGAATTTTACAATTTTCCTGGAGATTTTCAGGGATATTGCTCTTTAGTGGCCCAATACGAATCCATCAAGCCCAAATCGTGAAAATCGAATTATCCGATCAGAACCTATGTAAATGCGAAAGTGATTCGTGATATTGTTTTATAAAAATTGTTAAAGCCATTTTCGAGATAAATAACACTTTTCATAAAAATTGTATTTTGTATAGCAGTTATCGTTATTTTCGGAGCCAAAAACAAAATGTAAATTTTCTTCTCAATATAGAGAATTGAGATTGAAGAAAATCGTTTCACTGCGGCTAATATATTCGCGAAATTCGTTCGGGATAATTTCCTTGGTGACTTCTTTGATGAAATTCTTGTTCAAATCCCTAAGTTTCTAACACCTTCAAATTATTTAGACACGTTCAATTTATTTAGATCATTTTATTCTCTCTTAAGCCTAATGTTAGAATATTTATTTCACGATATTTCAATCGTTTATAGAATCTCCTTTAGTTGTTAATCCCAAATGAAACAATAATCCAAAAATAACCACAAAAACATATCCCGATATCACTGACCAAATTGAATCTTTTATAACTAACCTGGCTTACATTTTATACCTACCTATACAGATATACGAAAATTAATCGCTTGCAATACAAATCCTTTCGAAATACATTTTGTTCAGTGGTCGCATAGGTTGTTGCTGTTTGGTTATCCTTTTTTCATTGGTCTGGTCATATGTGGTTAAAAATTCATTTCGTTTACAATCACACAGCCCGAAATCAGCTAATGGAACTTAAATTGCCCAATTTTACACTTTGATACCGAAATGCATTATAATATTGTTGAACCTACGTGCGGTTGTTTAAAACTTAAAAGGCAAATTATGTTCATCACGCTGTGTGTTTTTAGAGGCTAAAAAGCTATTTAAGTTTTGAATTTCTAAAATAATTGGAATCAAAAAGCCAAAACGTGTGCTGCCACTGCCATCATCAGAGTTGATAAAATTCGTTTGTTTAACTTTGTATTTCTAAACTTAGGTAGAGCCTTCCGCTGTACATTATGTATATTATGTTGTGTACCGCTATACAGATTTTTTTAAATACACCACGACCAATGCAACTGTTAGCACTGCTAACTAAAATGGTAAATTTACTCGCATTTATTGCTCGATTAATGTAATGTGAATTTAAATGGAATGGTTTGTCGCTCGAAGAGGGCTACAGTATGGTTGGAAAGAAAGATAATATTTATTTTCGATTTAACAAAAAAAAATTAAAAATTATCTAAAAATGTAAATGAGCTGGAAATTAATCAGCGCTTACATGGTCTTGGTAAGAAGGGACGTAAGTGCAATTGGTCGATTGTTTGAAGGTGAAGAAGATACGTATTTTTTAGGGACAGATGCTGTATTTCATCTGCGCCCAGAGAAACCATTAGAATAGGACAAACGGAAAAGCTTACGCAGTGGTTTTGCTAGCGTTGAAGAACAACTACTCAGAACAATGTGAGGGATTTTTTTTAACTGCACGAGTGCGAAAGAAGATTTTTCCCATAAAATTGTTTACGTACGCGGAGTTCTAACAAATTGCCTTTATCTTGAAAGCTGACAGAAGGCATATCGTTGAAGGCAAACGTTGGAAGTGTAGATAAAGTAGAGTTTCGAATGTTTTTTGAAAATGACAAAATTTTGTTTACTACTATTGGGACGTTGTAGTATTTTTTGCCTTCAATGTTGGTCATGCAAAAATTTGGTTCTTCAAACTATCTCACTCCTTTTGTTTTAATTATTTAAATTTGCAATAATATTTGAGCTGAAATCAACGTCACTATCGAAGAAGGTTAGGTTAGACGGGCTGCCGGTAGATCTTTTTCCCGTCACACTTAGATCAATGATGATACCCCGATGTGAATGTGATACCCCGATGGATTGGACCATCACTTTAAAATAAATAACCCATGAATTCCTATGGAGCATCGAGCTATTTTGAGGCGTTGATGAAGTTCATTAAATTTAAAATGTTATTATATGTTGACTTCGGGATTTCTGTTAAATCGTTGAAGAAGTAGCTACCCAAAATTTTGTTCCTAATGTTGCTGAGTGCCGGACAGTGACCAAGGTAGTGAAGAGTGTCTTCCTCTACTTCTTCGTTTCCGCAGCATCTGCATTGGTCTACAGTATTAAGTCCCATCTTGTTTTTATGATACCCTAAGAGATTATGTCCTGTGATAATTCCTATCACACGATAATTTTGTCTGTTTTTTTCTATCTATCGAGGAAGCATAGTGACCAGTTAAGCGCGGTATACACATTATCAAACCTATTTGACAAATCTGTTCACGTTTGATAATGTAGACTCTCTGTTTGATAAACACGTTCTTTGTTCACAAATTTGTTTGATAATTTTTGTTTGAGTGTTTGACATCAAACAGTTTTTTTTAAACAGATTCGATAATGTGTAACCCGCTTAAGAGTTCCAGTTGGCGTTCTCATATTGTCAAACGGTTCTTTGATGAGTCTTTTATTTTAAAAATACCCCTCTCTGGGGGAAATAGAGCCCGGATATTTTTTTTTAATGTCCATTTGCAAAATATTGACAATTGAGTCGATAATGTAGTAATAACTATGGCCAGGTATAGCCGAGATTACTTCTTTGATTTTACATGCCTATCGCTTGAGTTCAGTCTTTTTAAATTTTATAGATTATTATTATATATTTTTATTATTATATTATTATTATATTTTCACTTTCATTTAGTATCTAGCTGCACATAGTTTTCGTTAGCATTAAAGCAGACTGTTTGAATTAAGAGATTTTACTTAAACACTTTTAAAAGTGCAACGATGTACATATGTGTACAAAAAAACGCTGTCGGTTTCCACTGTCCATCCAGTACGTTGATTTCCAGATTCAGTTCAGTTCAGAATTCAGACCATGGCATGGTAGATTACTTACCTTACCGGGTAGACATAATGAACAACATTTTGGTAGAACGTTTGGGCATTTTATGAAATATTTATTCGAAAGTCATTATAAACACACACTCATGCTCTCATAATAATGTTTATATTATAACTTATGATATTTATGCATGCAAATTGAATGTGTGGGGCGGCACTTAAGCTTTTTAAATCCTCAAAAGGTTTAAAATTAACAATTTTGTTCTAGACATGCCACAATGTTTTAAATGTTAATATAAATTATTTTTTAACCTCATTTCCCCCACCCCCTCCCACCTCCTGCTCCATCCCGATACGACTGAACTCAAACATTTAGTATTATTGCTGTTGGTTCTTGTATTCCTGGAACTGGAGTTGAGTGAAATGACCACGTTGATGATTGGTTACATGCGGTTAGGTTTATACATTTTTGTCATCATCATCAGTAAAAACTTTGGTTAGTGGTGTGTTTGACTGGCAGAGGTTAAACTCAGTTGAAATTATAAAAGGTAAAGGTATTCATTTCAAATTCAGTTTTATATTTATAGTTTTGAAAAGAATTAATTTTGAAGAAATTATCAAATTAAAAATATAATATCGTCACTTATTAAGTAAAATAGGTTCTAGAACGCAACTCCTGAAGGGAAAAGTTATATAGTCAGGTCAATAATATTATTGGACTAAGTTACGACTCGCGAGTTAAAGACCTATGCTCATACAAAACGAAATAACACACTTATACTGAACTTCCGGCCAGAAAAACAATCTAGTTTTCGACAAGGCACTAGAGAGATTTACACAGATTCTGGCAAGAGGCTAGCAAGGGTAAGGAAAGACTATAACAAAGGCCTTGGCGATTATAAACCCATTTGTCTCGCTAGGCAAAACAAAAAAAGTTGGCTTATGTAAGACTGATCCTGCGATCTTCTCATTGTCAGCCCAATGCGCTGCCCACTGGTCTTACTTGCTATACAAAAATTCAGTGTCGTAAATGAATAAGTTTCATACTCAATGTTTCATATCATATTGAATAACAAATAAATACAGAAAAGAACAGGATTTTATGTACTTGCTTTTTAGGGAGAAAATTTAAGAACAGGTTTTTCCTCACTGAATAATCCTATAATATACAAATGCCTGACACCCATAGTAAAAAGTTTGATGTGGAAAAGAAGATAAAGAAAAGTTGCATGATACTGAAATTGCATGGTGCTTATAAAATGTTTGTTTTTGTGAATAAAAGAGACATTCCTGATGGGATACCGAAATATGTCCAACAGGTTTTTGCTAGAGATAACCTCACGAGTGTTTGAAAATTTTGCCACTTCTAAATTTTTGTTACTGAAATCCAGCAAGGGCTTGCAAATTATCCTACAAGTTTTCCTCGTCTAGATTTTCCCTACTGAAAACTTAATAGGGCCGACAGAAACTTGTCATTTTTACAACCGTGTTCACATAATATAGGTCAAAAAGTGCTGCGGAATCTCCCAGTCTCCTTCAGTTTAAATCAGTTAAACTCTTTTTATTGTTTGTTTCGTTGCAAAAATGGTATCCCTTTGGAAAAGTTTTTTATGTTAAAATAAGGGGCTAGAAGTTACCTATACATACTACACGGATTCCTGTTATGCATTTCTTTTTTAATATTTCAAGGTCCACATCACATCCGTTTTTATACTTAAAAATAAAATTGTTTACGGTACACTCTCACTCTCTCGCTCCCTTAACATATTACTTCACTCATCCTCACACAGAAATGCATGAGTGTACCCACTTAAAATAAAGGGCCAACATTATGTGAGTAAACCACTTTCATTTATTAACATTACGCACTCGCCTGGATGCGAATTATATTTGTGTTTGTCAATCTTTAAGTATTTGCTTGGCTCTTCAAATCAGCTTACGGTTCATAAATGCTCCATCATCAAAAAATTCCAATTACGAGTAAAAATATTTCCAACATTAAAATTAAACTTAAAAATAAAAACAAAAATAAAACCAAAACCAAAACCAAAAAAAAAATGTCCTGATCCTGTTAATAGCAGAGAAGTAGAAGAAGAACAAAAGTATAATTTTGTTGGATTGGTTAACATAAAAAATAAAAGAATACTCCCATGGGAGATATCCGTATACAAGAAGGCTAATTTAATTGTGTGATTTGTTCCAAACATGGTCCTTGGTTTTTTTCTATTTTTTTTTTTTTTTTGCGAGGAACGTATTCTCTCACGGTTTCTTTTTTGGGTCGTATCTCGTACCGCATCAATGTCATTCCTTGACAAACCATCATCCTTCTTAAAATGATAGGCTTACCTTCAAACACTCTTTCTCTCTCTTTCTTACTATCTCTATCTCTTAAAGGAGGACAAACAAAACTGTAAAGGGATTATAATATCGTGAGATTCATGTATGACAAGGACGTCCGTCGGTCGTTCCTTGTTGTTTTTTTTTTGTTTTTTTGTTGCAAAAAACTTTTTCAACGCACTTACTTCAATCGAGGGATGTGAGTTGGCTTTTCCATTTGCCACCCTGTTGACAGGCACCAGAGTCAAAACCTGAACACAACTCACGTGCAAGCTTGAAGAGATTTTAATATTAATTTTCATAAAGCATTAATGCAAATTAGATCCTTGGGGGTTGCAATAAT
The DNA here is from genome assembly GCA_949320155.1 of Melangyna quadrimaculata. Taxonomy (NCBI): domain Eukaryota; kingdom Metazoa; phylum Arthropoda; class Insecta; order Diptera; family Syrphidae; genus Melangyna; species Melangyna quadrimaculata. The sequence goes on from OX439485.1 coordinate 26,899,979, forward strand.
ATTGCCTGAAAATATTTTGATAGGTTGAATGTGACTATAGTTTGTATATGCGTGCGATACCGTTAGGGGGTGAACAAAGGACAAACAGCGAGGTGCGAGATAAAATGTTTTGCTTGTATGTCATCGTCATCATCGTTCTCGCTTATCATCATCGTCGTCAACGTCTGCGATGTGTGTAGGACGTATAGTAAAGGATATGTATCTTCAGCCAGGTTAAAAGTACGAAATACTTTATGCCAAAGTTGGAACGTTAGCGTCAATCAACGTCACTTTTAACTTGCATCCTTTTTAACTCATGGGGAGTGTGTGGTGTAGGTAATGCATAGATAGGTAATGAAAAGCCAGGAGTTTTACGGCAAGAAGAGTTAAATCTGTATTATGTACCTATCCTACCCATTCACGAGACACGAGAGACGAGAAGCTGGGTATGGAGAGCATGTGGAATTGTGGACTTGTGTCTGCATCACAGTCATCTTATATGAGCGTTGAAGAACTTTTTAATTAAATAACATGGTAGTAATAAAATTTTCAGTTTCCGAACATTTTTTTTTGTAAAATAAAAAGCTTGAATAACAGTTATTAAATGGAGTCAGATGATTTTTTGATGTTTGATATGTTTAATAGACCAAAGTGACTTATAAATGAGATTTGAAACAATAAATGGAAGAGTAAAATGGTCGTTGGGTAAATAAAGTTAATTAATACGGTAAACATTTTTGATCTAATAATAACCTAAAAAAGTGGTTGTCGTTTTAATGGTCTCGAGAGGACAAAACAAAATTTTGTAACAATTTTAAGTAAATTATGTTTTTCTTGGATTTTTTGTTTGCTTTAAAAAAAAACTGTCAATTTAACTTTGTACATGTACATACCTTATCCATTGTTTATACTAAAACAATGTAGGTACAATAAAATTAAAACAACTTTAGAACTATAATTGGGTTTTATAACGTATAGGTCTCTACTCATTTTTACTTGCTATATAGGAAATAACGGTACCTGCCATACAACCAATATACAAAAATGTATTTTTTTTTAAAACCAGCTCTAACAATTTTAATAAAGAAACTACAAGTTACTATAAACATAATGTAAGCTGGACTGAACTTAATAAAGATTGCGTCTTGACAAGGCACTCACTGTCAACTGAAGAGTCCAAGTGAGAACGCCGGGACGAAACGCCAATTTTTAATGGACTAAAGGCCGTTAAAAGCTATATTGAATCAATAATTCAACAAGTCCAATTGAATAATGCTAAGTCTTCTACTTGGCTGATGTATTTCAGTAGTATATAGAATTTTTATTATAAAAAACACTCATATGTAAACAATTCCAGGCCACGGGTAAAAAAATTTCTAACAATTCTTGATTACAAATTCTAATTGGGTTGGATATAGTTCACAATTGAATTTCGCTGTAAAATTGATGTTACCTGGACTGAACTTAATAAAAATTGCGTCTTGACAAGGCCCTCACTGTAAACTGAAGAGTCTAAGTGAGAACGCCGCGCCGGGACGAAACGCCAATTTTTATGGACTAAAGGCCGTTAAAAGCTATATTGAATCTATAAACATAATGGTCAATATTTTGGTGACAATCATTTTTACCAAAAACTGTTAGAAAATGTAAATATGGCAACTCTAATTCATTTAATACTTTCTTTTACTCTTTACTTTATTCTTTACAATCATCTTTGTAAAATTTAGTTCAAAAAAGTCATATTTAAGATTAACACGACTTCTCGCTTTATTATTCTTTGCTCTGCTCAACATAGGTTATGGGATTAGTCCATGCCGTTTTTATAATATAAATTGTAACACGCATATGTTAAATTGTGTTTTCTTTAATAGTTAAAGATGGCATATCAGATTTTATTTTCAAAAATGTTCAAAAAATTTTATTTTTAAGAAAACTGTTATAACGAATTTTTTAAACTTTGTTGCATAGGTAAATTCATATCTATAAAACAAATCGGAAAGCATATTTTCTTAGGTCTATCTGTGTAAAATGGTATTTTATCTATTAAAATAATAAAGTTATAAAAAAAATACATACATATCTAATAATTTATATTTAAACTTTTAATAATAATTTTTGGTTTTATGAAAATGATTTTTGAAGTATTTTAGAGTCTTATAAATCCATTAACACAAGTTTCAAAAAAAAAAAAATTGATAAGATCGTTTTCGAAAATTGAGTTTTGATACAAAATTTAAGTTTTTTAAAAAAATTAAAACAAATAACACAGTAAAATGTTTCGTATAAAATATCTATACGTTTACCTATCTATAAATTTAAAAAAATTAACTGAATTTCAATAAAAACAAAATACTCTTTGTTCCAAAGCAACCATTTAAACCTTATTCCACTTTTTTTTAGCCAAATTGTAGCAAACATGATGCCTCTTTACTTGCTCTAGTACAATTTTGTGTTAAATCTTAAAATTTCAAAATGATGTTTTAATTCGTTGTTAACACATTATTGAACTATAAACATACATATCTACAATTCTTCAATACGTCAGTGTTTTCAATTTCGCTGTAAACTAAAATAGCAAGTTCGTGCTATTCAATTCAGTAGTGCAGTTTATTTCGATCAAAATCATAGGATTTTTTTTAATGACAATAAAACTGTTATTATTATATAATTATTAGACGTCCCGGCAAACGTTGTTCCGCCATATAAATTATTTATAGTGAATATTTAAGTTGCTAAGTCAGATATAACGAATGTATTGTAAAGTGTGTTTGAATGTTTTAACGAACGATAAAATTGATTGAATGTGATCAAGAACGATCATTTATCAATGAAATAGAACGAATGAAACAATTTGAACGAAAGTATGTTTGACGTTTATGCTGTCTGCTGTCGGCAATGACGGTGCGCATTGTCATTCCATAAAAAAAACTTGACACGATCGTGACTCAAGTGTTCTATGAAAAAATAACGCACATTGCAATAAGATGAAGATTTTAAAACCTTTAACTGAATTATAATTTGTTTCTTGAATAGAAATAACAAAATCTACATACCAAGCAAAAATTTTCTCGTACTTTCTTTGGCTTGAACCCTGGAATAACCGCTTAATATTTACCCCAGCTGGAAACTCCAAAGTTCCATTACAAAGTGGCATAATTACGTAAACTAAATGTACAAAATAAGAAAAAAAAATAAATTTCACTTTTGTTAGCCCTCTACCGAAGCTAAAAGTTTTGCAAAATAAGCAAAATTGTCAATATTTTTTTTGTTTGGCTCTGTAACCTACTTACTTACTTTACTTAGGTCCTCGGACCTATTACGTCCGTGATGTTTCCCTTACGGGACATAAGGCCTCCACGCGCCATCGTGTACGATTTCTTGAAATATATTTCAGCTCTCTCCAACTTTTCCCCAGTCGTGCCGATTCCTGTTCGACCGTTCTTCACCATGTAATTCTAGTCCGGCCCACTTGTCTTCCCTCCTGTGTGAGCGGGTTCTACTGCATTGCTTGAGATGCAATGCACCGATCGCCTTTTCGAAGCGTATGGCCAATCCACTGCCACTTTCTTCTTCGTATAATGGAGTCTAAGGGCACCTGACCCGTTCTCGCATGAAGTTCGGCATTGGAGATACGGTTGGGCCAGAAAATCCTCAAGATGTTTCGTAGACATCTATTAACGAAGGTTTGCAGCTTTCTAGTGACAGTGTCAGTGACTTTCCAAGTGCTGCACCCGTAAAGCAGCACGGATTCAACATTGGAGCGGAACAGTTATAGCTTGGTCTTTAAGCTAAAAGAGTTGTTTCTCCATATTTTGGACAGCATTCCGAACGCAGCCTTTGCTTTTCTGATTCGGCTGTTTACGTCCAGTTCAGTTCCGCCACCAGTAGAGACAATACTCCCAAGATATTGGAAATCCTGTACCATCTCTACGGGTTGTCCAGAAATATTTACTTGGATTGATGAGGAAGTTCCAAGGCTGATCCTTTTAGTTTTTGCTGAGTTGATCTTAAGCCCTACGATTTCTGCTTCTCTCTCCACCCTTGTTGTCATTTGATGGAGATCCATGATCCTATGAGAGAGTAAGCATACGTCGTCCGCGTAGTCCAGATGTTTGAGGTGAGATTGCAGAGTCCACTGAATTCCTCCATTTCCATTTGACAAAGCTGCTTGCAGTACGTCACTTACCACCAACAGGAACAGTATTGGTGACAGTATACAGCCTGCCTAACTCTACTTTGGACTTCAAACTCAAACGTGACACTTGGATCCACCATATGTAGCCTTGATAATATCAATCAATTTATCTGGGATGCCCCTCCTGCGCAAAGCAAGCCAAATAAATTCTCTATTGACACTGTCGAACGCCTTTTCAAAATCAATGAACAGCAGGTGAAGTGGTGATCGATATTCAACGCACTGTTCGATGATGATCCGCAAGGTGTTGATGTGATCCACACAGGAAGATCCAGTGCGGGAACCTGCTTGTTCGGCGTCGAGTGTGTCTTCGAGGTGGTCTTTAATTCGGTCCAATACTATCCTTGCTATTATCTTGGCTACTGCAGGCAGAACGCATATTCCTCTCCAGTTTTTGCTCTGTGTGAGATCTCCTTTCTTTGGGAGCTTGACAATCATTCCTTTTTTCCGCTCTTCAGGAAAGTTCTCTGTTTCCCAAGCTCTCTTAATAAGTGGGTGCAGTAGCTCGCTCGATGTCGTTGGGGCTGCTCCTAAGAGCTCTGCAGGAATACCGTCAAGTCCAACCACTTTGTTGTTCTTCAGTGCTTTGATGGCGGTGATAATTTCTTCTTTACTGGGGGGTACGGTGCGTATCCGGGAAATTGTTACTTCGGGTAGCTCAGTGGGAATAGGGTTCACTTCACTTGCGAAAACGCGGTTTAAAACCGCAGAAAAGTGTTCCCTCCACCTTATGAGCTGGTCTTCATCCGAAATTAGCAGGGATCCGTTTGTGAGCTCTTTGGTAATTCTGTAGACGGTCCTACTGTCACACCTACTAGCGGCTTCTTCTGCTTCTGTAGCCAATGCCTTGATGTAGTTACGCTTATCACGTCGCACACTACGGAGAACTTCCCTCATCTTCATGCGGTACGTAGACTCAAGCTCGTTTCTCCCTGCTGCTGGGGTAGCTGCGATGCGAGCTTTAAGGTGTTTCATTTCTTCGATCCTTGCCCAAGTTTCTTCGGAAGCCAAGCACTATTTCTCCCTTGCGCCCGGCCGACTATACTTTCAGCACCGGATATGAACACATTTTTCACAGCACACCAATGATTTTCGATGGATGTGGTCTCCGAACTGCAGCTGTACGCAATCTTACGGTAGCAACCATCAGATGGTGGTCCCGAGCCATTCCCATGTCAGCACCTCTTCTGTTACGGACGTCCTGGAGACTGCTTCTAAAACGCCGGCTGATCGCGAAGTGGTCAATTTGGTTGGAAGTTGCTTGTCTGTTAGTCGACACCCAACTGACTTTGTGGCACGTCTTATGCTCGAACATGGTCACTCCAATAACAAGGCCGTTGGCGTTGCAGAAATCGACAAATCGTTCGCCATTTTCGTTTCGGTTACCAACACCATGTTTTCCCATGACATGCCTTAGCCCAGTGTTGTCATTGCAAACCTTGGCATTTAAGTCTCCCATCACCATAACTATATCACCTCGTGGAACGCTATCATAAGCAGCACTCAGCCGGTTATAAAAGGCCTCCTTCTCCTCGTCAGAAGAGAGCAAAGTTGGGGCGTAACACTGTATGATGGTGACGCGACGTACTCTAGTCCGGAACCTGGCTTTCAGGATCCTGTCACCTAAAGGCTCCCAGGAAATTAAGCTTTTGAGAGCTGTTTTGGAAAGCAGCAATCCAGCGTCAGATTCCCGTGCGCTTCCAGGTGTTTTTCCGGAATAGAATAGTACAGTGTTACGGGTTGGTGACTTAAACTTCCCCGAGCCCAGCCATCTAACTTCACTTTTCCCTAAGATGTCCATCCTATACCGCATGAATTCCTTCTCTAGTTGCAGGAATCTGGCATTCTGAGGACCTTCTTTTCCATTGTCAAGAAGCGTCTTCACATTCCAGAAACCAATCTGTAACTTGAAAAGTATAAATCATAAGAAAAAACATTATAAACCAAAAACATAGATTATTCAATTTCCTAAAAAGATTTGTATAACTTTAATGTGCGATGAGTCGTTCTTGAGATATTTGTTAAAAAAAGAATCTAAAGAAGATGAGATATTTGTTAAAAAAAGTTCTTAATAATAATACTTAAAGTCACTTTTTTTAAATACCAATCCATAGAATAAAAATTTTTCAGAAATGTTTGCGTTACGAAAATATTTTTTTTTTATTTTCCCATCACTTTATGACAAAAAAGGCTTGCTCTTGTTTTTGTTGTTGCAATATTTGTTTTATATGACAGGGGAAACAGGTATTTTTTGTCGTGTTGATCGAACTGCAATTATAATAAAAGCTCAGGCGTTTATTTAGCTGGCAAGAAGCAACACACGTTCTTATTTCTCTATTAAATACCAAACAAAATGTTGAAACGAGTGGTTCAAGCAACAAGCCTTTGCCTGATAAATAAAAAAGAGTGTTACTGACAATTGCTGAAGATATAAAACACTATCGTTTTTTGTGAGAAATAAAGAAAAAAATATAAGGCTAATGAAAAGCAGCAAAAATAATGCCGCGGGGCAAATCTTGGAATTGTTTCTTTACTTTTGCAGAAAGTTCAAAATAATTGTTATTTTGATGATAAGACAATTTTTTAAAGATTAAAATACATAATCAGCCCAATTCTAAATATTCCCCGGGAAAATAACTCCCCGGGAGATTTGTTCCTCCCAAATTAAAATTCTCGTCACATCAAATATACTTACATTTTCCATTTTGTGGATTTGTGGACATTTAGAATGCTAGCTTTTATCTCGTTGTATTATCTCTCATATTCGAAGTTTTCTTAGAATAAGGAAAAATTAATACAATTCCCGGGAATTTATAGTTTAGAATAAGAGAGTAGGGAAAAGAGAAGCATTTCCCCGGGAATATTTATTTCGAATTGGGTTAAATGTTAACATCTGAAATAGTCTCAAAACGATTTTGTAATTTCAAATAAAAATAAAAATCCACAATGGATAGGTTTTACCCCTCCCCCAAACTTCCTCTGCGTTCGCCCTTTACCAATCCTATACCTATCTTACTCACGTAACATCTTTTAAGACAACTCAAATGAGACAAAATTGCTAAAAACTTCACCATAGAAAAATATACTCGTACAATATTACAAAACCCATTTTCCACCTGAAATTATTCCTAATTATTTTTATTGTTATGTGATATTATGTTGCTCATACAAAACAAACGTGTCTTCTTTAAGTTATTGCAAAATTCATACGGTGAAGCTATTATTATGTTAAAACATTATGTCTACCTGTTGTAGGTATAACAATATCATTTTGAATTTTCCTCTTAAACATGTCGACACACATTTTAAGAATATTATATGCATTTTACGACACAAGAGTAGACTTGCAAAAAAATTACCCAAAAAATATCATTAAAAAATGTTACTCCCATTTTAAAAGAGTTTGTTGCTAATGTTGTCGCGCGTCGTTGCGTGTGTAATATGAAAGAAAGAAAGAAGGGTACTACCCAAAAACAATAATTTAGGCGAGTGTAAGTGTTATCCTCGCTGAAGCTCCGGCCATATATAAACGATATACCTATACCTCTCTCTATACAATAGGTTAATTCTGAAATCATCCAAATGTAAAATTAAAATGAATATAAGACACATTTTCTATTTTGTCTTTATTGTTCTTCTACACAATATAAAGGCAAGGCGTGGATTCGAACAAAATTGTGAAAACAGTAAGTTTAGAAAAAAAATTAAGGCTAATTAAGATCAACACCTTAGCTCAGAAAAGAGATCTGAACGGAGTGAGTCCGAGCATATCTAGCATGCTCTGTTCATCCTCTGAACAAAGCGTATTCTGAGCACTCAGAATTATTTTTGAAACACGCCTGAACACTTAGCTGTGACTGTTTTATTTTACTAAAGAAATTAAAAGGACATTCATGTTTCTCGTCCATTTCAAGCATCCTGAAATAAAACCAAGCATTCAAAAATATATTTTAATAGTTGTTTCTTATGTAAACTTACCTTCTGCACTCTTGTGCCATTTTAATTGTTTGCATTTTTTTTCAATATCACCTGTCAAATGCTTGTGTTCAGCATTCAACACGGTCTGCTCAGTTATTTTATTCTGAGCTCATAGAGCGCGCTATGAACAAACTCAGAACACGTTCAGAACGAAAAAAGAAACACAAATTCGAAGCTCTGAACGTTCAGAGGTAAAAAAGAAACACAATTTTTTGTTTGGCAGTTCAGGCTCTGCTCTGAACTAAAAAAGAAAAACGCCTCTTGAAACATCCGCCACCATCTTGGAATTTTTGATTTCTTAGATAAACATATCTGTGGAACAGAAAAAGAGGCAATTTAAGGGTCAAATTGACCGATTAAGTATGCCAAATTTGGGATCAGTTATAAGTGTTCTATAGAAACTTAGACTTAAGACCCCATCTATGCAATCTGTGCTTTATTTAAAATGCCCACTAAAAAATTGAAATTTTTAGAATTTTTAAGAAAATTTGAAAAACTTAATTTTTTAATGGCGCTTTTATATCTAAGCCTAGTACGCTGCTGATGCGAAAAAGAAATTTTCCTGTGGTCTCCAAAAAGACAACGAAATGCTTACGAAAACAAAGCGGACAAATTTTCATGGAGAGTTTCACAAATTGCAAATAAATAAAACAAATTTTAATTAAAAAATCAAACAGAAGCCATGCTGTAATGAAAGTTACAACAAATAAAAACACGAACAAACCCAAATGTAAATGTCCGGGAAATTAATTCTGTACGAAAAGAGATTGGAGACTTGTCAAAACAATCTGGTATAATCATTAATTTCGCTGATCGAACAGAGTACCACAGAACGAAAAGCACAACCAAAATTTTCGTTTATGATTTCGTCATGGCATTTTTATATGGGATTTTTCGTTGAATAAATTGGGGTCCTAATATTTCAGTTACAAATTTTGGATTTTTAGTGAGAGATATCTATCTATGTGAAAGTACATATGTTGTTTTGGAATGTTTTTCCTTCAATGACGCTCAAAACTGCTGGCCGGATTCTATCCGGCTGGAAAAATTCAAAGCCTCTGTCTAGTTCGGGCAAGTCTTTTTTAAGTTTTCAGTTGGGAAAATCTCGACGAAGAAAACTTGTTAGATGATTCGAAAGCCCTGGCTTTCGAACACTCGTGAGGCCCCCCTAGTAAAAACTTGTTGAACATGTTTCTGTACCCCATCAGGAATGTCTCTTGTATACCAGAAACAAACAAATTTATAAGCACCATGCAATCTAAGTTTCATACGACACTTTTGTCTATCTTTCCTTTGTCTTCTTCTTGATATCCCATTTTGTACTAAAGGTGTGAGACATCTGTATATATGTAATAGGATTGTTTCGTGAGGAAATAGTCAGATCAGAACATCAAAGATTTGTGAGAAACGTCAGACAAGAACTGAAAACCTGTTCTAAAAGTTGTTCTACCTAAAAAGTATACATAAAATACTGTTCCATTCTGTATGGTATGAAACATTAGAGTATGAAACTTATTCACTTTTGACATTAAATTTTCGAATAGCGAGGTAGCCCTGTGGGCAGCCAAGCACATAAGCCAACTTTGTTAACCCAAATCTAATCTATGTAAAACTCTTTAGTGCCTTGTCGAAAACTAGATTGCTTTTCTGCGTGGGTGTTTGACTGCTAACCTTGAAGTGTGGGCTCGAGCCCCACTCTGTAGCATACTTTTCTATATTCCCCAGTTTCAACTGGACGCCACCCGAGGAATTTCATGAGATAATTAACATCTACTTCTCAATCCATTGTGCCACCAAAAATTCTTTCCTTTCCTTCTATTCCTTCTTACTAAGTGCCGTGCATTGCGTTTAAAAAGAGCTGAGGTCTTACAGGCATATAGTTAAAATTAAAAAAAATTGGAAAATGATATTTTTAACGCTAAAAAGTTGATAGGTCCTGACAAGTGTCTTACAAATGTTGCAGTACGATTTATTTTGTTTATACTTTCACAGGTTTTACTATAAAAAAAGCGACTCTGGTGGACCCCATAAGGGCAAGTATATGCGTCCCAGTCATGAACCTTATTTATGATTGTATGTGAATTAGTTTGGGGTGTTTTTGTGCCTTGAGTGCGAAGAGCACCCCTTCCCACCTGGCAACACAATGACTCCTACTAAATTTAGTCGCCTTATGGCTCATAACATTCCGCATATAAAAAGGAAATAAAAATAAAAGTAACGAAATATTACAAACAGCAACAAAAAAAAAGACGAAAACTCGAATATAATTTGCCAAAGAATTTTCCACAGATTAATTTTTATGGATCTTCCAACATTACGCTGTGCGTTACACGAGCAGATAGATGCTTCCTTATAATAGTCCTTGCTCCTTGGGTTGGCGTATAATGTGTCTCTCATCTTTAAAAGTCAATGGTGAGTCGTGAGCGGGGGAGCAAGAAAATGCCTAGGTGGGCATATCCTGCAGATATAAGGGGAGACTTAGTATACTCTCCTATAAACACTTTTAGTTATCCACGACTCTTATATGGTTGAAGTGGCAGAGTGTTGGCCAAACTTTTTAACCAAATATTTTGAGTAGCTTAATCACTTTTCTGCACAGAGAACGCGATGATGTTTTCTTTTTTCTTTTTTTGTTGTTGTTAAACTTCTCTACTTTTCGAATTCATTAGTCGGACTTTCTGGTTTTTCCGGGATTTTCATTTATCTCTCCCTCTTTTATTTTTTTTTTTTGTTGTTATTATTTTTCTTGGTTGGATTTTTTGTTGTTGTTGTTTTTGTCTTGAAAAAAATCCTATAAGCGTTGGATTGGGTGTGAATTTTAAGGACATACTCTCCCATGTTTTTGTTTGGGCGTGTGCGGAGAAGATGTTGATTTTCTGGAGTTTTTGAATTTAGCTTTGATACGCTAATCTGTTTTCATTTAATTGGAATTAGAAATGTTCTGTTATTTATTTGTTTGTTTGTGTATATTGCGTGTTGCGTTAAGGGGGAAGTTGTACAATTTCCTTTTTAATATCTTATTAGAGATGGGGAAAATTAGAAATTAGGAATGTAAATTATTTATGTCAGGGTTGGGGCTGGGGGTCTTTTGTGCAAGTTTCTAGAGCAACAATTTTAAAGATACAACCTATTGAAGGAAGTCAATTTTAGAAACTAGTAAGAACCAAACTAAGTTTAACTTAAACTTTAAGTTTTGAATTAAATTTAATTTACAAGTACTTAGGTACCTAAATTTCATTGCTCTTTAAAGAAAGTATTATTTTCTTCTAGGAAGAATGGTGGTTTTTATCAAATCCAATATTATGATCATGAAAAAGTCTTAAAGAAAGGTCTCAATGCGGGTCTAGGTACAGATTTATAAAACAGACAGACAGAATGACGAGAAGTTTACTTAACGAATCCAAAAATTTGCCTCATATTACCTTAATCGCAAGTAAAAAATCATATTGCAATGAAAAACGAACAATAATATTGTTTATTTTGGCAACGTGTTATATAACGCGTTAAAGTTAATCAGGCTTATTATGAAAATGGGCGTTCAAATCAAAATGCATATCGTGCACTTTGTGATTTGTTCGGTCAATTTTATCTTCTAAATGTGCGTTCAATCGGAAAAATCGTGCAAAAATTTGAGCAAACCGGGTCTGTAGGAGATGTGAAAACACTAGTGCATGCTCATACAGCTCGTACTGCAGAAAATATTGCTGCTGTTATCGATAGTGTGGCTGAAGAGCCGTCCACCTCAACTCGTCGTCGTGCCTAACAATTGCAACTCGCACGCTCGTCGTTGATGAACATTATGCATAAAGACTTGCATTTACACGCTTACAAGGTGCAATTGACTCAAGAACTAAAGCCTCTTGATCATTTCAAGCGTCGTCAATGGTCACAATGGTGGCAAGAAATGGCAACAGTGATGGATGATCAATTTTCGAAGAAAATCATCTTCAGTGATGAGGCACATTTTCACCTCAGTGGATTCGTCAATAAAAAGAATTGCCGCATTTGGGCGAATGATAATCCAAGAGTGATAGTCGAAAAACCAATGCACCCACAAAGAGTGACTGTTTGGTGCGGTTTACGGGCCGTATTTTTTTCCAAAATAAGGCCGGTCAGGCAGTTACTGTGAATGGTGTTCGCTATCGTGAGATGATAAGGAACTTTTTATGGCCCTAATTGGAAGATATGGAAGTGGAGGATATGTGGTTTCTACAGGACGGTGCCACTTGCCACACAGCTAACGAAACAATGGCTCTTTTGCGCGACAAATTCAATGGCCGTGTTACCTCACGTGGTGGCGATGCCAATTGGCCGCCAAGATCATGTGATTTGACACCATTGGACTTCTTTCTTTGGGGTTATTTCAAAGAAAAGGTGCGTACGTCGATAAGCCAGCAATAATTCAAGAGCTAAAGGATGAGATAATTCGGCACATTAACGGCATAGAACCTCAATTATGCTTCAGCGTCATCGAAAATTTGGACAATCGGATGGAGGTGTACCGTCGAGGTCGCGGCGGCCATTTGGCCGCTATTTTGTTGCATTGTAAGTGAACTACACCAGTATTATCATAATTAAAAGAATTGACAGTAATTTCCTAAATAATTTGTGTTTCAAATCAACATCGGCTCTTAAAATGTAACCGCCCTTTATATTGAAGGAATCTTATCAATATTTCAGTTTTTGTATGTGATATAAGTAGGTACTATAGCAGCGCAAGTTAAGGATTTGTTTCCCTCACATTACGATGATAGAGAATGCGAGAAAGTGGGATCCCACAATTCTGGCTGTCTATCAGTATGTCTGTACCTCGACCTGTAGCCTACCTTAGCCACTGCAGCGATTTTCCTCAAACTTTGGACTAAAGGTTCTTAGGTTATTCCCCCCTCTAGGGAATAACCTAAGAACCTTTAGTCCAAAGTTTGAAAATTTTTTTGCGCGATAACGATAACGGTACCCACCTGCCATACAACGAATATACATTAAATCATTTTTCTCAAAAACGGCTCTAACGATTTTGATAAAAAAAAAATTATTTTGATTTTAATAATATGGCCAGTATTATGTTCAAAAAAAAATATTAATTACAGATATTAACGGTTCCTGTCATAGAACCATTTTTTTTTTCATTTTCAGACTTACGGTTACCACTGATCTCAACTAAAATTCTTACACAAGAGCTCCTTCTTAATTTAAAATATGTTGTACATATTATAGTAAAAACATTTTCGAAAAAATAATTTTTGGGTTTCTTTTGAAAATTTAATATTTTGAAAATGGACTGATAAATATTTTTTTTTATTCTGTGTAAGGTTATCTATATATTAATACGCTTAGCTAAATATAAGCAAAACCTAACGCTTAATTTTTCTCTGTAAATACTCAACGGAACTACATAAATTATATAACGTTGGAAAGGTTTTGCCCCACAGATGTGCAGAAACCAACAATTTTTTTTAAAGATTTTTATCATTTTAAGGGTTGGGTCTGTAATTTTGAGAGATGATGACCATTATTGATTTGGATTTTTGGTGGAAAATTTGTAATTCATATTTTACCGTTAAGCACAGAAAATTTAATTTTTATATAATTTTGGTAAAATTTGATATTATTGCTGAGACCAAACAAAGAGTAAAACAAATTCCAAAAGGACCATATTTTCCCTTTTGCACTTAGAAACATATTTTCATATTTTTTTTTTATTTTGAAGCTATACTGTTGGTCATTTATTTAATTTAGAAATAAAAAAAGGACGTATACGCCAGAGTGTACGCAATCTCTAATTTAATTTAGAAATTCAAATTTTGATAATTCAAGCAGAACTAAATTTTGTTAACCAAGGTCCATTTGCTGATACGAAATTTAAACATTTAAGTTCAACATAAGAACTTATGTGACAGTTCATGCTTAGGAAATAGGAAAAAGTAGAACATAAGCGCTTATGTTGAACTTAAACATTCATGTAGTTTCGTATTAGCAAACGGTAATGTGTGATTAAGATGAATTAAGGGTTATTGTTGAATAGTTAATGAACAACAAATTTAAAAATAACTAACTGAGGCTTATTTTTTTTATTTTAAAGTTCAACACAAAATTTTAACGTATGTTACAGAAATGAACGTATCCGTGAATTTGTTTCTTTTTTTTATTAGGTTTGCTTTTCAAATGTTACAGGAATGAATGTATCCGTGAATTTGTTTCTTTTTTTTTATTAGGTATGCTTTTCTATCATTTTCAAAATTGTCATGGAACCTATATAAATTATTAAAAAGAGAATCCATAACTTATCCATGAATTTTGCGTCTATTTCGCTGGCCGAATATTCGGCCACAGGCGATGATAGTGTTTTATTAAATACTAACAGTGGGCATACCATATTTTATTTTTGAAAATGTCCAGAAAATTTTACATACACAAAATTTATTTTTAAGAAAACCGCCCTAACGATTTTTGATTTTTTTTTGTTCATAAATTCATTCAGACAAAACAGTTGGCATACTCTTTTAGCTCTATCTGTTTTATCTATTAATAACAAATTTATATTAACTTATAGTAATTTAAAGTAAATTGTAGTGATCATTTATATTTTAACTTGTTTTTTACAACTTTTTTTAATGACATCATATCAAAAAGTTATGGAACCAATACATATGCACACTGTTAACTTAAAGCTACGTTTAAGTTAGAAACTACGAGAGCAAGTTTGTGCGATCCAGTCGAGCCCATTTTGCTTGCGATATACGTAGTATAGGGCAAGTTTAGGATTCGTACAAAAAAAAAAATCGAGATGATAATTTTCCCTAACATTACGATGATAGAGAACGCGAAAAAAGTGGGTCTCGCAATTCTGTCTGTCTGTCTGTCTGTCCGTCAGTCCGTATGTCTGTATGTACCTCGCTGCAGCCTAAACGGCTGAAGCGATTTTCTTCAAACTTTGGACTTAAGGTTCTTATGGGATTCCCTAGAGGGGAAATTTCAATTTTTGAAATTGAAAAAGTCGACATACCAAATTAATTTTTTTTTTATTTTTCAAGAATTTTTATATATAAAAAACTATTTAAAAAAAAAACCGCTCTAACGATTTAAATTTTTTTTTTTTCATAAATTCATATTTATCAAACAAATCAGAAAGCATACTTTTTTTGAGCTCTATCCGTTTTGGCTAATAGAAAAAAAATTATATTAATTTATAGTAATAATTTATATTTTAAATTTTTAAAACTTATAGAACCACTATATATGCACATTGTCAATTTTAAGCTACGTTAAAGTTGTTTGCTACGAGAGAAAGTTTTGTGCGATCCAGTCGTGCCCATTTTTTTAAAATACTGGGGTGATTTCATAAAAATAATTTTTTTGAAAATTTGTATATGTAAAATTATTTGAGTTGTGAGGGAGCTCTTGTATAAATATTTTGGTTGAAATCGGTGCAGCCACAACGAGAAATTTGAAAACAAAAACATCGGTTCTATGACGGGTACCGTTATTGGTATTTGTTTCAATCAAAATATTGACCATACCTTAGATAGTCATTTAATCAAAAGTCTTCGAGCCGTCTTCGAAAAAAAAATAAGTTTTCTCTTAACGGCTTTTCAAGATTTGTATGGAAGGTACCGTTATCTTTGAATTTAGAAACATGATTTCTTCAAGTATTCTACAAAATAATAAAAAACTATTTTACACCTTGTTTTGAATATATTGACCAAAACGTTTTAAATATATTCAGTTTTCAAAAAAAAAATTGGATTTTTTTATTTTCAAATTTTTTTTTTTTTTAATTTTGGTTCACAATAATGTTTATTCTTTTTAGAAATTTTACGATAAAAAAAATGAAAAATTTCAACTTAACTGTTTTCGATAAAATCAAAAACCAAAAAAAATGGCTGTATTACAGGTACCAAAAATATCCAATATTTGAAAATAAAAAAATTATCAAAAAGTAGTTTTCCCTATTTATTTTTTTTTTAATTTTTTTTAAACAAAATCCCCGAACCCATTTTTGAGATAAAGATCATTTTCCTTTTTGGCGAAAAAAATTGTATGGCAGGTACCTACCATTATTTCTTGAGCTAAGAAAATTAAAGTTCTCCTTTAGGGAATTAACTAAGAACCTCAATAATTCCAAAGTTCGAAGAAAATCGCTTCAGTGGTTCAGGCTGCAGGTCGAGGTACAGACAGGCAGACTGACAACAGACTGACAGAATTGCGGGACCCACTTTTTCGCGTTCTCTATCATCGTTATGTTAGGGAAAATTATAATCTCGAGTTTGATTTTTTGCACGAATCCTTAATTTACCCTTTACTACGTACCGTATATCGCAAGTAAAAATTTAAATTAAATGGGTCACTCGGGCGCATGCTTACTTTTTAATTTAATTTTTACTTTAATTTTATCTTTAATTTTTCTCAAAAGAATATTGAGTTTTCTTTTTTTATTTGCGCTTGGTTTGATTGTCCTTGGTCTTGATTGTTTTTGTTGGGATATAAAGTTGCTCTCTCGACAAAACAAAGAAGATGTTTCGGTGCCATGACAAAAAAAATTCCAATGCAATAAAGTCAACAAAAAAAAAATTGTCAATATTTTTTTAGAAATCCAAAAAATATTTTTTTCAAAAAATTTTAAGATAAAAAGGACCTCTTATATTAAAAATTTGGTTGAAATCCGTGTAGCCATTATCGAGAAATTTGACATCATAACTAAAAAAAAAACCAAACACAAAATTTAGCTGCAATTAAAATTAGTGCCCGTGTCGTTGAAAATAGTAGGTACAAAATAGCAAGTTTACAAGTACTGGCGCAAAATTTTAGTCCATTTATTACGATGTTAATGATAAATAATGTCTCAAATTTGTATTTTCTCAATTTTGAATATTTTACTTAATTAAAATTATGAATAAATGGCTATATTTTAGCTCTTTAGTATCGTACTAAATCCATATGACACTTTGACACTTGTAAATGTCATAATAAGGCTGTCATAATAGAGCTGTAACTTTTTTGGACGTGTTCAGCTGGAGATTATGAAGGATATTGGTTTAGCATGATACTTATTAAAAAGTGTTTACAATTTAGAAAATTTTAGTGAACTATATTTAAAAATTAGAAATCTGTTAAGAAGTATCATACTTAAACCTTAATACTAGAATGTTTGAAATTTTTTTTTTTAATTTAGAAAGGATCAAAATGGCATTCTTCCTTAAATTTTTGATTTTGTTCATAAACAATATTAGAAAACAATTCAGAATTTTACAAATTAAAACAAATTTCAACAAAATGTGCACATATACATAAAAGTAGCAAATTTGCAGAATTTAAATTTAAAAAAAGCTACACATCGTTTCATTAAATAAACAAAAAAAAATAATCTTCACAGCGCAGCGGAGCAAATGCCCTTGTATCTATAGCTAGAATAAATACTAACCTACTTTAAAAAGGCTTAAAATAATAAAAAACGTTTTCTTCTTTTTTTAGTGTGGAAATCAGCGTGGTTACATTAAAAGCCACTAACCGACAGTAAAAGTTTGCCCCTTCAAAAATAAGTAACTATCGAACGGAGTCCTTAATCCATTACCCATAATCTAGCCAACTATAAGAATACGTAGTCCTTCCAATAAAATCACTAAAAACCGGTACATACTAAGACTATAGAAAATCACATATCCCCTGGGCAACAAGGCCTATATGCATAAAATTCGGTTGGCACCGGCGGCCGCCGCTGCCGGCCGGCATTGGAAATGGTCGTGGTGGTGGGTATAATAAAATTTCATTGAATCGTAAAGGATTTCAAAATTATTGCCATTCATGCATAAAAATCCTTTTTTTTTTTGCAAAAATTCTTATTTGCAAAAAAAATTTGAGAACAAAGAATAAGTTTTTGTGTGAAAGGATTTACTTATTTTTTGTTTGTGTTGAGAATAAAAGTGCGTGTAAAGGATATGGGGTGATGCCAGTGATGCTTACTTGTGCCATCCGACCAACCACCCGCACTTCCATCAGGTAAAGAGTTTTTTTTTTACTTATACATAAATATAAGTTCGAGCAGACTTTGTTTAGCCTAATCGGTGAGCACGTTTTGTTTTGTTATCCTTAAAAAGGATAAGTGGTATATAGACAGGAGACTTTGTAAAAAAGGATATCTATTATTTGTGTACACTCCACTCAACCCTACCCAGTTCTTCAATCTCTCTCTCCCTCTCTTTGAGAAATGGGCTGTTTACCTTATTAAAAATTGAGACATGCTGTGTTTTCGAAGGACTCTAAAGACCCTTTATCTCAGTTGGCAGGGCCATAGAGGTAGACATAGGAAAGTAATCGATTGTTCTTAGGTACATATACCGTTCGCGTTTGCTGATTTAAGCACTTAGACTATGATTGCCCAGCTAGATTTCAAGTGGATTCTTTCCTTTAGCATTAATAGTAAAGCTTTTGGCACACGACAGGGGTTTGTGTTTTTTTTTTTGTTTTGTTTCCTCCTTGGATTTATCTTATTCAGGATTCAGCTGATCTATTGCTGGGACGATTAAATAAATTACAAGGAAACGCATGAAATTATTCAAATAGTAGAGGGAAATAGTTATCGATAAATCAATTAGAAATTGACAAAATTTGAGGTAAAAAAAAAGTACGTTAAAATTCGACAAAAAGGGACACATTTTGTAAAAATGAGAAAACTCAAAAACTTCAGATAGGTATAACTGTCAAACTAGCTGTCTTTTACTTTGCAAGGACTTAAACAGAACAACGTTTACAAATCGTGGAAATTCATTTCCAAAGTTCGCGCTATGTTCTCCCAACTTAGAAATAGAGCACTTCGTCAAAGTTGACGCAGTTAATACGCAATATTATTGATCGATACATGACCACCTTAACTCTTTTTGATAATATTCATTCAAATTGAGCCCGTACCAAGCTTACAGAAGAAACCATCACCGATGTAGACGTGTCACAGAGGACCCGAATTTATCGATCCGACGCTATTGTCAACAACTCGGTCTCTGCCCGTTCAATAGGTACTTGAACATTTTTGAGGAAATACCTTGGCCTACATTCATATAAGACCCAACTGGTGCAAAAATTAATGCCAGCAAACCATCAATTGCGTCGGGCGTTCGGTGAATGGGTTGAGAATCACTTGGAAGCTGAACCAGATTCGTATATATCGTCAAATCATCTTCAGCGATGAGGCTCATTTCTAGCTTCAGGGGTATGTGTACAAGCATCAGAATTGTCGCTTTTGGAATAAGCACAATCCTCATGAAGCTCTTGAAACTCCATTACATCACCAACAAGTCACTGTTTGGTGCGGTTTACATGCGGAAGAAGGCGTCATGTACCAACATTATCTTGAATGGCGAACGCTACAGGCAAATGATGATTTTTGTATTCCTCATGCCATTGAAAATTATTGAGGACAAATGGTTCTATTAAGACGGCGTGGTGCAACATGCCATACAGCGTGTGCAACCATCACTTTGTTGAGCCAGCAGTTGGGTGACCGAATCATCTCAAGAAATGGATCTGTGAATTGGGCACCTCGTTCGGGTGATTTGACACTCTTGGACTTTCTTTTGGTGGGGTACGTCAAATCACTGGTCTATGCTGATTAACCAACAACGATCGATCATTAAGAAGCTTACATTCGACGCATTATTGACGGAACTCGAGCAGCTATGCTCGAAAAAGTGGTGCAAAATTGGACCGACAGGTCATCCTGTTCATAATGCGCAGTCGCGGAGGCCATATGCCCGAAATTATTTTTAAACATAAAATGCCATGAAATTGGTGAGTTATTAAAGTTAACATTTTGGTCATTCCATTTAATTTGTTGTGTTTAATTTATAAAAAAAAGTACTGTGCCTCTAAAAAGCACCCGATATTTCAGTACTTTAAGCAAAAATTAATTAATTACTTCTTTTTTATGGATGAAAATACCTGAAAGAAAACCAAACCCAATCTAGAACAACTCAAAGCAATACCTCTATGAAATTAACCCCATTTTTGACAAAATCGAGCAACATGAAATAAAACCAAGTAAATCACATAGTTCGTCAAGTGGGTTCCTATACTTCCAGTGGTATTAAACCAAATAAAAAATAAATATTGCTCCATCTTCAAAAAGTAGGTAAATGCTTTTCAAAAAAAAAAAAAAATATTTTGTGTTCTTTCTTATTTCCTAAAACCAAACTTAAAAATTTGTTTGCTCTTATTCTATTAATCATAAAGCCATAACCTTGGCATGAAGTTCCAAGCTTCCAACCTATAAATAAGGTACATACTTTGATTAAAATTTCCATCCACTTAAACATTGTTGGCTTATTACTGTCACAGGAAATTGATTTTTCAAAAACTCTCCTTCACCTCAGAAAATTGTTTGCACACAAGATATGCACTCTAAGCAATATACATATAAGATTACATATGCTTCATACAACATAAACAAAAAACACATAAAGTATAGGTTGGTTGGCAATATGGCATAGATCTTTGTTTTTATAACTATTTGAACATCAAGCAAACGTCCAAAGTCGTCCACTCCAGAATTCACATGAATAATTCATTCCGTTCGATTAGTTTCCGTTTCTATTTCATTTAATCAAAACATCGGAACATTGTAATGAATGAGCGCTTGATACTTCAAATAAATACTTATATATATATATAGAAAGCACCATATCAACTATGTGCTTCACATGCATTATGGCCTGACGGTAAATTCCACCGTCCAACCATCACACACCCAGCACCCACTCGCTCTTTCCGACAGTATGCCAACCAGCAACCAAAAGGAGGGTTTTTATGAATGATCCTTCAAAAGTAGAAGGCGAAAGAAAACAAATAAACATTGGCGGGCATAAGGGGCATATCACCATCAGGAAGACTTGAAAATTCACAACACAACCCCTTAGTTGCATATACAAACAAACACAAAAATAACCAAAGTTGGGGGCGCTGACTGGCGGGGGAGCGAAAAAATCGAAAACATATGCGGACAGGCATTTAAAGTGAATTGAATTATCCTTTGAGCCAGCAATGCCACAAAATGGGGGTGGCTAATGGTCATGGCAAAGCGCAGTAGAAAGTGCTGCGGTATGCCATGCGGGATTGTTTTTTTTTTGTTTTCTTTAATATGCGTTGCATGATGGCACGCATGAAGCTAAGGGGCCTGTGTGCTTGTACATACCTTTAGTATATCCATGGGGGAAGCATCAGCGACTGCTTTAGGACATATCGAAGAAAATTTTCAAATCAAACAATCGGCACAATGAAAGGGAAATTTTTGAATGCGAACGATTCCTGAACACCAAGACACACACTTTTACGAGTCAACCATTTAGCGGAAGTATATCAAAACGACCGACGGTGAAGCTCGAGGAAGAGACGACCAACGCACGAACTCAAGTGGATGAAAATAAAAGCTTGAAATCGTTTGGATAGAAGGGAGTATACGAATTGCAGGGATGGATTTCATATTAGCTAGCCATCCAAATAAGATAATATGTATTCATTACAGCAAGTTATGTAATGACTACAAGAAACGTGTATTGAGCCCATGAAATGAAAACATAATGTAAGGTCGTACACTTGCCATCTTGGTATAGAACTGTCTCATTTTTTAGCTAGAAATTTATATTATGAATTGTCCTAGAGTGCTTGCTCGCTAGATCCAAGGCATGAAAGATCTCAATTCAAACCCAGTTTAGTAAGTTTTTTTAATTTAAAAATGTTATATCTATGTTAACCTCCGCGAACATCTTAAATATTCTTATTCTTCTTCTGCTTCTTCTTCTTCTTCTTCTTCTTCTTCTTCTTCTTCTTCTTCTTCTTCTTCTTCTTCTTCTTCTTTTTCTTCTTCTTCTTCTTCTTCTTCTTCTTCTTCTTCTTCTTCTTCTTCTTCTTCTTCTTCTTCTTCTTCTTCTTCTTCTTTTCTTTTTATTCTTCTTCTTCTGATCTCGACTTGGACCACAAATCTCCCACTTCACATTATGGGAAAACGTTAGCAGGTTTCATATCTGAAGCCAACTAAAGGCAGGTTTTGTTGCTTTGTTTGATCCAGAAGTTGTAATCTTCTGCCATCAACTGTTCGTACCTTGTATGCTAATTGTCCTTTGCATCTTCTTTGTACACGACTTAGTTGTTTATGTTTATGTTGGTATTTTAAATGTGAAATATTCCACTGATTTTATTTGCTTTTTCTTATTTGGTCATGCTTTAGTACTCCTTATCTGTCTGTGTACATATTTATATAGGTAATAATGAGTACATATATATGTAGTAAGTATACATTTATATAATGGGTACATATTTATGTAATGAGTACAGATTATTCATATAATGTAATTAATATGAATTTATGTAATTAATATGAATTATGTAATAAGTACATAATTATGTAATAATTACATATCACAGTCATAATATAAATCTATAATTGTTTGTAACTCAGAAAAAAGCTAGATGCAGTCTTTTAAGTGTATGTGTCTCGTTAAAAATTGAGTTACAATGTATTAGAATTACACCGACGATATGTACATATAAGTATTATGTAATGATTTAATATATGTATGTATATGCATATGTAGTTAATAAATTTTCTATTTCGTATTTAAGTCTTTAATAAGTATGTAGAGTTTATTTTGCAGGCGCTCAATATATGTATAAATAATGAGTGCCTAGAAAAGCGTAGATAAACTGTAATGACTGCATAACCATGTATTCATAACAGAAACAACACTTTTTCATTTACCTATCGAAGAAATAGAACATGTTCAAGTTCATGTATTAATTGCATATAAACTGTACCCACTACATAGTTATGCTGAATTGCAGATGACCGAGGCGACGTGCATGGAAACTTTACTACTACATATTCATTGACTCATTACATAAACAATAGATAACTGCTTAATGAATCCATTTAAATTTTGGTAATGAGTACATAGCAGAAACATATATCAGAAATACAAAAAACCGACACAAGGTTTTTAACAGAATTTCTGAACATCGAAGTTTTTAAAGAGAGGTTTTTAAATTTTGTGTGCGCCTGATTCTACCATAGCTGTGCAAATCCACCCATTATTATATTATAGATTTGAATGACTTAGCGCTAACGGCCATCCAGAGATGGAATTCCTTCACCCTAGATTGCATGGCATAACAAAATATAATTCCAAAAAGGGAAAACCTAGACTTCGGCACGCCATTCCGCGCTTTAATGGCATTCCACGATAAACGCAGGCTATACAACCGCCACCGCCGCAGCCGCCGCTAGCCACCATCTCAACCGGCATTATCCCATGCAATGCTATTCCAAATAAAAAAACACATTTTTATAGGTAACCGATTCCAATTTCCACGAAGAAACAACTTTAAGGGTTTGGTTTGCTTTGGATTGAAAGTCTGAAGAGGGCGTATCGTGGCAGTCGTCTCGAACTATACTACAATCGACTTATTAATAGGTTTGTTTGTTTTTGTTATTGCTCGTGTTTGTAGAGGTCGCTTTCCGGTACGTGTCGTCGTTGTTAAACTTTTATATAGAAAATCTTAGTCATAGTCGTGAGTCGTCGGTCGTCAGCTTTGTTGTTTTCCACAGATAACTTTAGATACCATATAATAAAAAAATGTATGTGGCAAGGGGTCGCTCGTATTTAATGTTTACATTTGGTTCTTTCTATCCCCTAGCATAAATATGACCCTGAATATTGTCTTCAGCTTCAGTTCATAGGAAGTATTATGACATTTCTTTGCTTTGCCAATGCTGTCATGCCCACAATATACCGCCCGTCGTCGTCGCATCGTTCAAACTCTAACTTCAACTCAACCCAAGCCCCAACCTAACCAATCACCCACTGCTTCCCTTATAATAGCTAAGTTTGATTTATTTGATTTTATGAGTGCGTCTGCAAGTGGTAAGGAGCTAGCTATTTGTACTCTGCATATGGCTCGGTCTTGACTTCGGTGTATACTGTCTATATACCTATTTGGTGCCTAGCCCGAAGGATATTTTCGTTTTATTACAATTTTCCAATTTCATTTCATTTTGGTATTATAAATGAAACAATTGCATGTGTGACGAGTGTTCCGAGCTGGGTGGAATTTCTAGAGGTTGATGTGGGGGTGCATTTATTTGAGGAAATATATTGGACTCAATTGGAAATTAGCGTATTTATTGTTATGTATATTTATATGCTTTATTTGTTTGCTGGTAAGCTCTATTTAAAGGGGGAGTTGTGTTAAGTGATTCTTAAGAACTCGTATGTAAACCTATTGTCGGATAGGGATATTGTAACAAATATCTTAACCTATACCTACTTTGAGAGAAACACTCTTGCCTTTGAAGTTTAAGGAATTAAGTTTCTTTGTTCCTTATTGGCAGAGTCTCGTATAAATGATTGATTCATGGTTGTTGAAGTATACCTATTGAAACACAATGAAGATAAATGTATGTACATAAATGCAGAAATGTTATTTGTTTGCTAATCATAATAGGTTTGACAGAAAATGTTTTCAAATCTGATTGTTTTCTAATATTTTTGAGTATGAAACAATGGGGTTGACTTGTCTTTTCTATAAAGAAGATTAGTTTATAGTTGCAATTGTTTGCATTTGAAACCAAGACGATTCAAGAGAGTGTAACGGCAGAGTTTAATACGGACTTTTAAACTTAAAAAGCATGTAAAGCAAAAAGCATGCCTCTTGCAAGGAATTGACAAATCCTCCAAGAGTATCACTTGTCATGAATAAGTGCTTCTCGTCTAGCCGATCGGATTCGGCATAAAATTGTAGGTCCCTTCTATTCCTGTCGACAGGCGCACACAGGAATGGTTGCGCGTTGGTAGTCACTAGGCCCTGGTTCTTCACGAGCGGTTGGGCATGGGCCACCCAATTAAATTTATTTATTTTTATGTAAAGAAAGTTACAATTGCTGTTGTTTTCAGCTAATTTCTGATGATCTTCAAATAAATCTTACGACAAAAACACAATCAAAAAAAGAAAAGAATCATGATTTCATAATGTTTATTAAATATCACATTAAGGTCTGAGTATTGCTTCCCAGCTAATTTTCTGACACTACACACCCCTTTTGCAGGATGAAAATCAGGCGATTTTTTAGCCCCTCTTACTTCAGTATCAATAGTATCAAGTCACCTCATCAAAACTCTACACTTTAGCGTCATTACTTCTTGTGATATAGAACTGCAAAAATCTCGAAAACCTTAACTGACTGACTGATTGGAAGGGATGCCAGGATATGACATTGCTCTGTATAATTCGTCCCTTTTTCGTTATCATACGCGACTTTAAAATCGATAAAGAGGTGCTGTGTACCGATCTGGAATTCCCGGTTTTTTTCTTAAATCTTTCGGAGTGTGAACATTTGATCGTCGATTGACTTGCCTGGCCTAGAACCACACTGATAGGGGCCGATCAGATCGTTGACAAGAGGTTTTCAGCGGTCACACAAGACAGCCGACAAGGTTTTATAAGCGACATTTAGGAGACTAATTGTGCATTTCAGACCATCTCTTTTTTTATGGATGGGGCAAACTATACCGAGGTTCCATTCATCAGACATGCTACCCTCCGACCAAATTTTGCCGATGAGTTAATGTTTACAGAATACTCCTAACCAATTCATCTCCCACTGGCGCTGATTTGAATAGTTCGGCTGGTAGGCCATCCGCACCAGCAGCCTTGTACGACTTAAGTTTGGATATCGCCAGCCGCACTTCGGCTAGGTCGAGTGGACGGAACTGTTGGACATCATCGCCCAAGTTGAATGGAGTGTTCTGCCTACTAGTGGTATACCTTGGCCTTCTGCGCCGTTAAGCAGTCTAGAGAAGTGTTCTTTCCAGATCCGCTGACTGTGTGTCTACTACCATATTCCCACTCTCATCTCGGCAGGCTTCCGTCCTAGTTTTGTATCCTTGGGTGAATCGTTTCAACCTTTGATACAATTTTCGAACATCATCCCTGCCACTACAACCCTCAATAGACTCGACCGCCCGCTTCTCGTGCTCTCTCTTTTTCCTCCTGAGAAGTCGGCGTTCTTCTTTCCTTTTCAGCCTGGAGAACTCCCGGGCTATACTCTCTCAGCCTCATATACAGTGTCATATAGGACTGCAAAAACCGTAACTGACTGACTGACGTATTGATTGACTGACTGACTGACTATTTCGGGGGGAATAAACCAAAACACTGAGGTCGGGTCTAAAAAAATTATATATAACTAGTTGACCCGGCGAACTTCGTTCCGCCTTAATTCATTTATGTAAAGAAAGTAATAATTCCGAGCATGATATACAATGATGTTTCATGTAATTCGGTCAATTTTAATTCTTTATTCTAAAGTTTTATTAAATACAATAAAATAACTACTTAACAATGTCGATGTGTTTCAATGAAACCAAAATGATTCGTGTCCTCCAACCTTCCGCTTCTTTACTGAAGAGCTTTAATGGTAAAAAACATTTTTCGTTCTTTATTCAGACGCGTTCACGTAGAAAGCTGTAGGTTTGCCGATACGTGAGCACGCCACATACAACTGACCATGTAAGAAACATGGGAATTCAAGATTGATGCCACAAACATCCAGCGATTGTCCTTACGACTTATTGATTGTCAATTGTCATAGCAGAAGCAAGACGCACTGGAAATTGAAGACGCTTAAATACGAATGGAAAATCGTTCGGAATAAGCCGAATCTGTGGAATGAGAACATCTTCGCCTTTTAGTTCTCCCCTCAAAATGGTGGCTTGAATATAAGATTTTATTTGATGCACTTCACAATCAAACGCGTTCCGTTTTTAGTGCATTGAGGTTGTGCAGCAAAATTATAACTGAGCCGACTTTCAATTTTAAATTGTGTGGTGAAAAGCCCGGAACATCCAAAAAATTCAAAAATTCCGTGGGATAGTTGGTGGCTTCGTTTTTATCCACGGATTTGAATAAACTCACCGAAGATTTGATTTTAAATGATGAAATTTTAATGATCTCTTCCAGCGTTGTAGGAAAGTAGCAAAATTCGGTGGAAATTCAATAAGGCCGGTGGCTAAGTCCACTGGTATCACGCCATTGCCCATCGCCAATAAATTGACTGGAGAAATCTGCAGCGAACTGGTCATTTCGTAAGGCGACTCCCATGTTTGTTTTCAATTGCAATTTCTTCACGTATTGCAATAAAACCGATGCTCTCAGGCCCTTCCTGGGGCCAATACGAATTTATCATGCCCTAAATCGTCAAAATCAAAGTAACCGTTCTCGAGTTATGCACTAAAACCGGATGTTCCCGGATTTTCCAATTTTCCTGGAAATTTTCCGGGATTTTCCTCCAGTTTCCTATGCCATACTTTGAACTTATACGAATTTATCAAGCCCTAACTCGTAAAAATCTAAGTAACCGTTCTCGAGTTATGCATTAAATACTGGATGTTCCCTGTTTTCCAATTTCCCTGGAAATTTTCCGGGATTTTCCTCCAGTGTCCTTTGTCCTTTCAAATTTTCCTGAAAAATGTTCGGGATTTTTCTACAGTGTCCTTTATCCTTCCTTGGGTCAATACGAATTCATCAAACCTAAAATCGTCAAAATCGAACGATCCGTTCTCGAGTTATGCGGGCACACACGGACGACATTTCTCTTTTATATGAATAGATTTTATTTTGCTCTCATTACGATGATGCAGCTGTCCGAGAAAGTGATTTTCGTCAAGACGTCTGTCGATCGTTTGTCTGTGCGTCTGGTGCGTCTGGTGCATCTGTCCTCATGTACATCAAGCTAGAGCCTAAACAGTGATACTGATTTGGTTCAAATTTGGTGTGAAGTGTTTTTATATGAATTCCGAGACGAGGAATTCGAGTTTTTCTTTTAGCTCATCTAGAACGCGATACATGTAGCTGCCACACAATGATTTCGGTCTTATCAAGTTTTCTCGAAAACGGGTCTAACGATTTTGATTAAACTTTGTACATGTCATTTTTAGACCAGTTCCACTAATAGTGCATACCACTTTCTTACAAAAACATACGAATAATGGAAAACAAAATAAGAATTTTTTTTTTTTTAATTGACTTTGTCAAACTCATTTAAGTTTATTGCCTCATATCTCGTAATTGGCTTTGTTGTATTTGAAATTTGTATAACTATCTTTATTTTATGAAAAAATAAAATCAAAAAAAAACAATTTTGTTTTTTATTTCTTAACTTTTTTTTCCAAATTTGTTAGTATAAATAAAACAACTCGCAATCATTCCTGTGTGCGTGTGTCAACAGGAATGGAAGGAACCTACAATTTTATGCCGAATCCGAACGACTAGACGAGAAGCACTTATTCGTGACAAGTAATACTCTTGAAGGATTTGTCAATTCTTCGCAAGAGGCAGTAGCCCTGAAAAAAACTTTTTAGTTTTTAGGTGGACGAGGCTGGGAAGTGAACCCAGACCTCCAGCGTGACAGTCCATCGCACTAACCATTACGCTACGGGCTACTACTTGTTAGTATTAATTTGTTAATTGTTAGTATTAAATCAAAAAAATTCAAAGTGGCAATTAACATGTTTTTATTTTTTTCGTTTTACTTACGATATAGAAATATAAGTAAGGTATCACCATATCAACGCCGCGCGCGCCGCCGCCTGGTCGCCGTCAACGTTATTTATTTTTTATTTGTGTCTAAGCCCGATATGAATTGCTTAGGACTGAACTGAAAGAAAAGTACATTTTAAATGCAACAAAAATACTTCCTTAAAATCTTATAGAAAATCCCAGAAAATGTGACGAACAAGTCAAGCTCGAGGCTTGAACTAGAAAAGCATAGTACAAAGGCGAATGGTCAGGGCTTTAGTATTAACACGCTAAGTGCAACAAGAGGTGTTTTTCTTTAAGCTGGAATGAATTCAAATCCCTGAAAGTTGGCTTATTGGATGGCTTATTGGAAGAATCACGCCTTATGATAAAATTTGCCAAAAAAAAATATAGCAAAAGAATTTATCGGTCTTAGCTCTAAAAACTGTTAAGTCTGAAGGGCTTTTCTTAAGTTAATCCTTTAATTTTAAACCCTCACTGAAAAAGTGACCCTTAGAATCTTATGTGGTATGAGTCCGAAATGTGCAATCAAGATGTAGACATTTGTGCCTGCCTTGCAACATACCCTGAACAACATACCCTTAGCGTAGCAAAGGAGTTGCGCGAGAAGAACAAGGGAACAAAAAAGGTGTTTAAGTCCATGGAACCCACGATCCACGAATCGGAGCAACCCCAGACCTACTACTACAAAAAAAACACTGTTTAAAAAAGTTCACAATGCATTACCAATGAAAACAAAACATTTTGGATTGTCACCAATATCCCAGACAAATTTTCAATTTTAGCGCTGAATTTTAGAATTTCCTTATTTTGGAGTCTTACCAGTAATAAAATGGTCAAAGACTAAGGATTATCAAACAAAAAATGTATCCAACTTCCTTAACAATCAATTGAAATCTGCCTACTTGACTTGACTATACATCATTGTCAAATTGCTAAAGGAATCCTTGTCTAATTACAATATCCGTAAATACTTCATTGTATACGGAAAGAAATAACCATTAAGAGACTCTCAAAGAACTTAAGCACCCAATCAACGCCCAACTCGTCATCAGCCACTCCATGTCAACAATCTAACTACTGCAAACGCCCGCATGGCTGGCTTTCCATCACCTTAACTTAAACGTTCGTTATGTGTTTTCTTTAGAAAAACCATCATACATCACATGTTGCGCGGCATTTCACATAGATACTCGTATACGAAGGAGCCCATTTGATTTATGAAAATGACCGATTCGTCATGTCATGTTAGACCGAATATAATCACAACAAAATCCCTGGGTATTCCTTAAAATCCAAAAATCCAACGACGCCGACGAACGACGCCGTGCGCCCCCAAAAGGCCAAACCAATCTCCCCGAAGTCATTACCCTCGAACAACCATCGTGTGTATATAATACCACCTCCAGGGATTACTCGTAGCTCGTCTGACCAAACTATAATAGGTTAGCAAGACTACTTTCGTTTTCCCCGCCCGGCCCGCCGAAGTGAAGTAAAAAGAAACCTATTCTCATTTAATGGTTAATTTCTGCTCGACAAATAATGTCGGCTTCTGCCAGTTGTATATAGCGTGCGTTGTTCGTCGCTCGTCGGGGGATGTTTGGGTATGATGATTGATGAAAATACGATTGACAAGTGAAGTTAGCTGCCTTGTTTCTCCCGAAGCTCTGATGTTCTACCATTCACTTTCTTGCTAAATCATCGTGCAATTTTATTCGACAGACTATTACATGACGCGATGACTATTGTGTGGCTCCCTCTGACAAAACGGGCGAAGTTAATGGAAAAACTTTCGCCAAAACAAATAATTTTTCAATCAAAGTCGAGACCCATAGTAATCAACTCTGCCAATACCTAATACGCGTGAATCTATAATAGAATTGAAGTTGATTGACGTTCTTGGATCATGCGAGACTTTTGTATCAAGAGAGACTCGTTTCTGCCATCACTAGTTACAACTTGTCAAAAAGGCACCTTGCCATTATAGCCGCCATTAAATCTGATTTGACAACAATAACGGAATAACACTTTTCCACTGCTTAATAATATAGTGTTGATGATACAAGGGAAACGGAAACGGATAGAAACATTGCATTAATCAATTTTAATCCCATTGGCCCGCAAGCAAGCCGACCGTTTCGTCGACATTGACGTCACCGTCAACATATTTATATCAGTGATATCGATTCTCGAATAACTCATGTATCACAAGTCTGATGGTACAAATTCCGATTCAAAAAAAAAAAATGTATTTATTCGGAATCCCGCGAAGCGAAATTAAGCAGAATACTACAGGCTGATCTGATTGCACGCTGCCGCGAAAACAATTCCCGTTTAATGTTAATAAATTAACGTAATTATGTTAATTGCGGATGGGAAATGTTCAACCGTTAACTTTGTAGTGTGTGAAATTGAATTGGAACGAATTGAAATGACCATAATGCGATTGTGGGGCGTGAAATGAATGCGACCAACCGGCCGCCCTGTCAGTTAAGTCCATTCCCCTCTGCCCCCACCCTCCATCATAATGCCTTTCAGATGAAAGTTATGGAATGAGGTTAATCAGGATCTGTTTTGTAGTTCTTGAAGAGCATTTTAATTGGCATTGTTTCAAGTGACCCAGATGTCTGTACTGGTAAAGTGTATAATGAATGTAGGGAGGGATATAATATATAAGCATGCAACTATTGTTGGAGGAAGCACCTCAACTCTTAACTCATATTGCAAAAGGGTGAGCAAAATACTGTGAATTATGTATTGTGCTAATGGAATGGACATTTATATGGAAAACAAGCACCACTCATGTTACTGCACAAATTCCATTCGGTTCATTGAACTTTCGGATTTTAAATAAACTTTATCATCGATTTTTTTCAATTGTGGGTACGAGTATATGTTAAAATAAGGATCCATTTATCAAATTATCGCATTTTGTTTGTGTACTTACACAAATTATTTTAATCGAAACTTTAACAGTTCAGCAAGGAGTAGATACTTCACTAAGGTATAGTGGGTCTTTTTTGAGGAAATGCGAATGACCTAAGCCCGACAAAAAAAGATTTAGGATTCTTATTCCAGGAGCTATTCTGTAGTTGTTTTAATAATGGATGATGCTTAATGGAAGAATTCAATTAATCGTCAAGTCCGGTGAAAATCTATAACACAATTCTTCCGCCGAAAAATATGTTAAGCAAAAGTTTTGTTCCGCCGCTACACGCTACATATTTATATAATCATTATCAGTTAACCGCATGTCCGAATTCGGTGTGTGACAGAAATTATTTAATTTTTAATAAAACAAGGTTTAGGATCATAATTCTCTATTGTGATTGTTTTCCTTTAATGTTCTGTGTATTTTTCGTTCGATTTAAGCAATTTTTTGAAGTTAAGTTTTTGCAACCCTTAACACACAGATTTTAATTTGTTAAAAATACTGAGTACCTACATATATTTATGTACTGACTACATACATTTATGTACTGAGTACATATATTTATGTACTGAGTACATACATTTGCGTACTGAGTACTTATAGTTATATATTGGAGTTCATATATGTTTGTACTGAGTACATTTACTTATGTACTGAGTACATATATTTATGTAATGAGTACATACCCACTGTATCAACTACATCTTCCTTGTACACAGTAGAAATACCCAGACCTAATTTATTTAATTTATCAATTCAATATTTATATCTATGTTATGAGCAGGACAAGTATTTCTACGTTAAAACATATTTTTTTTTTTGACAAACAAAGATTAAATTAAACCAAACAAAAGTTATGCATTTTAATATTTTATAAAAATGTCATTTTAAATTACGTCGCCACCACTTTATATCGCAGGTAAAAATTGCTTTTTATATTTTCCAATTTAAGAAAAAATTTATTTTATTTTACATTAAATCGGTATATTTTACTGCTTAGAGCACCGCGAAGAGATCTTCTAGACCATATCGAACAAAACTTGAGAAGAGACGAGAATTTCACTTTAGTTATTCTAGACCAAAATCGACCAGAGACTAAGCTGAAGTTTTTTGATTTTCTCAAACCCAACGACGAAACTTACAAAATTCTCACTAAGTCTCGTCCCATGGCCAGTCCTAAATATCTTTAAGGTTTAACGGTTAGCAAGCTTATGAACGATCCCCAAAATATCCTCATGCAATTGGTATGGAATTAACAAAAATGGTGATGAGGGACTTCTAAACAATACAATTTTGATCTCATGTTTTGAACAGACATCAACCGATTTACATGGCACCAGAAAAATCAAAGCAATTTCGTTATATTTAAGTAACTTTTCCAAATGGTAATAATTAACTTTATGTGTTATTTAACTTCGTCACACCGAAATAAGGCAAACATTTCAAAATTTATCTCGACGTAATTTCACGGCATCATAAACTGTATACCTACCTTTCGTTGGCACCTGCATTTGAATTACCAACTTGTACCAAATACACCAATTGAACCCACCAATTTTGTTTTTAAAAATTAGCAAATCATAGTACTACACAATATTGACGTATACAAATCTTGCTTACGACTACTTGTAGTGACACATAGCGACTTAACCCTTAATAGTAGTCATCGTTAAAGTGCTGAGTAATTGCACCATGTCTGCGTTTCTATTTTTTTCTCGCGATTGATGTTCGAAAATAAAAAACTTCCTGAAAATTCTTTCGATATGTATACCCCCTCTATTGCCTTTACCTATAAATACAAAATACCCCCTCCGATTCCCATTACCACTTAGTGCATCGATTAAGTGCCGCACCATCATGACGCAATTGGATTAAATTGAAAAATTCTTGTTGTTGCTGTTAGGAGGGTATAGTTAGAGAGAGCCATTAAGGGCACACAAATCCTTTATCCAAAAGAAGACCCGTAACACAGGCGACTCTTCGACAACGTTGACGATGCTGCCGACGACGACGACGATTCCAGATCAGAACAGGACTAAAACTAATTGCATTACATCACTTATATCCTGGTGCATGCCGCCCCTAAAATCAGCAATCAAAAAAGGGTTGTATAGAGAAAAAGCTCCATCAGAGAATAATTGTTGGTGGTGTGAGCCTGAGGGGTGTCAGGACTGATCCATCTATGCCGGCAGGGCCATTTGTCATACGGTCTCTCTATATGACCGGGACTTTTAACTTTAGGGGTTGACTTGGATATTCCAACGGTTTTTGACTCTTGACCGGCAAGCAATTTCCAATAAACTTTTCAATTGATGATGAATTTCATCCCTTTTAGTGGAAACTGCATTATTGTCTCCGCTCCAGCCACTCCCCGTCCCCCAGTCGTAGAATGTCCTGCTCCATCAAGTCACGTATTATAGCCTGCCAATATGATGGTACATTATATTGTCAACTATTTTCTTGGAGTCGTTGATGCTGCACCAAGCACAACACACACATGTGAATTTTATTGGCCAACAGTTGAAGGGTACAATATACCCGTTTGTTGGCCTTTGTGTCCGCGATGCATCCCATGACTTGTATATCCTGCTTAATGTTGCATTTTATTAGTCTGGCTATACATTGATGGGGCGACCGACCAAAGCCGTAAAGATGCACACTAAGATTCCAAATAACCAAACGACCGACGGAACTTAAAACTCCACTAACGAAACTTTAGTGCAGAATCTATACATATTTTGTTTGCGATCAACAAAAACCCTTTATAGGGTGATTTGGCCCGATATGTTTAAAGAGCCATATTATCGACCCCTATATTATAGGTATTCAACATTTATAGCTGCTGAACTAAACGGAAACGGATAATTTATTTAAGTTATTTTCCATTGAAAATAATTTTATGATACCGTTAATTGTATTGTTTGGCTTGCAATTGGCAGAAACATTTTGATGTTTATGTACATATGTATATAGGAATGTGGAATGGAAATCGAGCCATCATTTTCGGACCATCTGGCCCGACTCCAAGTGGTAATAAATTTTCAAGCAATATTATTCTAATGGGAATTTATGGCGGATGTAATTGA
Organism: Melangyna quadrimaculata; assembly: GCA_949320155.1. Classification (NCBI taxonomy): domain Eukaryota; kingdom Metazoa; phylum Arthropoda; class Insecta; order Diptera; family Syrphidae; genus Melangyna; species Melangyna quadrimaculata. The sequence continues at coordinate 26,934,726 of OX439485.1, forward strand.
GATTGAGATGTTTTGTGGTGGACGTGGCGGGCTATGTATGAGTAGAATATTTTAACATTGCACTTTTGTGGTTTGCATCAGAGTTAAGAGATGCGAAGACCCTTGGGGTTTCTTAAGTGAAACTATGGATGAATGAATAAACGAGGTAAACATTAAAATAAAACAGGAATAATGAAATTTGTGGAATTTTTTCAACAGATCGAATGGATAAAATGACATTTAAGATGTTCTTTAATCAATTGTGTAATGACGGCGTTAACGATAAAATCTTATAGAAGTCAAAAGTGTTCATATTCCAACGAAATTGATATTTTATTAGAAAACCATGTTTAATGCAATATATTTAGTTTTAACTCCATATATGCGTAAGGTAACTAAATCGGTGACGCCATTAAAATTATTTAAAGCAATAACCCAAAAATAAGGCAATTTCTTCAACAAGTTTTAAGAAAATTTACTAATTCGTTTTCTAAAATCGTATTGATATATTAAAACAGATTTATTTGATATTTAAAGTTTGTAGAACTGATTAGTCATTATTATATTTATTCAACATTAAAATCACAAATCTTTACTTCATATGAACACATATTTTTTTTAATTTTAGAATTAATTTGAAACATATCTGGTTCTTATTTCTTCGCTTAACAATCTTGTTCGGTGGTTTAGCTGAGTAAACGTTACTTAGAAAAAGTTTTGATTTTTTTAATAACAGTTTGCATTTTAGTTTACGGTATAAGGTCTAACCCTTTCCTATTCCACCTTTATTACTTTGGCTGTAAGTGATTTACAAAATTTTTTTTTATTGTTTGTTTTCCTCTCAAACATTATTTATTTTTCATTTATAAGCAATTGAAGAAACTAAACTAAGCCCAGCCCCCTGCCGTGGCATATACATAATATGTATACTTACCTTTGAGTATATATAATATGGAGTGCTCGTTTACATTCCAAAAACGTAACCATCATAGGGGGCGTGGTAGTCAATGCGGTAATTCAATTCTTCATATAGAGAGACTTTTTACAACAACATCATCATAGCTGCAGCTGTCACAGGCTCAAGTACTACAATGCATTAGGGATAGGAACGAGCACTCCATATTATATATACTCAAATATACTTACTCATTTTTTCTCTCAGCTTTATCCGCCATTTTGTCTCTCATCGAACAAAATGTTCAGTGCTGTCATTTATTATATTTTTAAGTTCCTTTATTTGCATATATTTTTAAACAAAACTAGGTTGCATTGAGACATCATTGCCTTGATCGAACCCAATATTCTGAGTTCAAACTATTTTAAATAAATTTAAAAACAAGACAGCGAAGAGAAAAATTAAAAAAATTGCAGTCGCCATCGCGGTCGCCGTCGCAGTCGCCGTCGCGGTCGCCATCGCGGTCGCGGTCGCCATCGCGGTCGCGGTCGCCATCGCAGTCGCGGTCGCCATCGCGGTCGCGGTCGCCGTCGCGGTCGCCGTCACGGTCGCAGTCGCGGTCTCGGTCGGGGTCGCGGTCGCCATCGCGGTCGCGGTCGCCGCCGCGGTCGCGGTCGCCATCGCGGTCGCCGTCGCGGTCGCTATCGCGGTCGCCGTCACGGTCACAGTCGCCATCGCGGTCGCGGTCGCCATCGCGGTCGCCGTCACGGTCGCGGTCGCCATCGCGGTCACGGTCGCCATCGCGGTCGCGGTCGCCATCGCAGTCGCGGTCGCCATCACGGTCGCGGTCGCCATCGCGGTCGCGGTCGCCGTCGTGGTCGCCGTCGTGGTCGCCGTCGCAGTCGCCATCACGGTCGCCATCGCGGTCTCGGTCGGGGTCGCCGTCGCGGTCGCCGTCGCCATCACGGTCGCGGTCGCCATCGTGGTCGCGGTCGCCATCGCGGTCGCCATGGCGGTCGCGGTTGCGGTCGCGGTCCCGGTCGCCGTCGCGGTCGCCGTCGCACTCGCCATCGCCGTCGCGGTGTCCATCGCCGTCGCGGTCGCCATCGCGGTCGCGGTCGCCATCGCCGTCTCTGTCGCCATCGCCATCGTCGCGGTCGCCGTCGCGGTCTCCGTCGCAGTCGCCATCGCGGTCGCCGTCGCCATCGCGGTCGCAGTCGCCGTCGCGGTCGCGGTCGCCATCGCTATCGCCATCGCGGTCGCTGTCGCCGTCGCGGTCGCCATCGCGGTCGCCTTCGCGGTCGCCGTCGCCGTCGCTGTCGCCGCCGCCGTCGCGGTCGCCGTCGTGGTCGTGGTCGCCGTCGCGGTCGTGGTCGCCAATGCGGTCGCCATCACGGTCGCGGTCACCATCGCGGTCGCGGTCACCAACGCGGTCGCGGTCACCATCGCGGTCGCCGTCGCGGTCGCGGTCGCCATCGCGGTCGCCGTCGCGGTCGCGGTCGCCATCGCGGTCGCTGTCACCGTCGCGGTCGCCATCGCGGTCGCGGTCACCATCGCGGTCGCGGTCACCGTCGCGGTCGCCGTCGCGGTCGCCATCGCAGTCGCCGTCACGGTCGCGGTCGCCGTCGCGGTTGCCGTCGCGGTCGCCATCGTTGTCGCGGTCGCCGTCGCCATCGCGGTCGCCATCACGATCGCGGTCGCCGTCGCGGTCACGGTCGCCATCGCGGTCGTAGTCGCCGTCGCCATCACGGTCGCCATCACGATCGCGGTCGCAGTCGCGGTCGTGGTCGCATTCGCGGTCGTAGTCGCGGTCGCTATCGCCATCGCGGTCGCGGTCGCCATCGCGGTCGCGGTCGCCGTCACTGTCGCCGTCGCGGTCGCGGTCGCCGTCGCCATCGCGGTCGCCGTCGCCGTCGCGGTCGTGGTCACAGTCGCGGTCGTAGTCGCGGTCGCCATAGCGGTCGCGGTCGCGGTCGCCGTCGCGGTCGCCATCTTGGTCGCTGTCGCCATCGCCGTCGCTGTCGCCATCGCGGTTGCCGTCACAGTCGCGGTCGTAGTCGCGGTCACCATAGCGGTCGCGGTCGCCGTCTTGGTCGCCGTCGCCATCGCCGTCGCTGTCGCCATCGCGGTCGCTGTCGCGGTCGCCATCGCAGTTGCGGTCGCCATCTCGGTCGCGGTCGCCATCGCGGTCGTGGTTGCCGTCACCGTCGCGGTCGCCGTCGCGGTCGCCATCGCGGTCGCGGTCGCCGTCGCGGTCGCGGTCCCCATCGCGGTCGCCGTCGTGGTCGCAGTCGCCATCGCGGTCGCTGTCGCCGTCGCGGTCGCCATCGCGGTCGCCTTCGCGGTCGCCGTCGCCATCACGGTCGCGGTCGCCATCGCGGTCGCCGTCGTGGTCGCCGTCGCGGTCGCCATCGCGGTCGCGGTCGCGGTCGCTGTCGCCATCGCGGTCGCCGTCGCGGTTGCGGTCGCCATCGCGGTCGCGGTCGCCATCACGGTCGCCATCACGGTCGCGGTCGCCATCGCGGTCGCGGTCACCATCGCGGTCGCCGTCACGGTCGCGGTCGCCGTCGCGGTCGCCGTCGCGGTCGCCGTCGTGGTCGCCATCGCGATCGCGGTCGCCATCGCGGTCGCAGTCGCGGTCGCAGTCGCTGTCGCAGTCACGGTCGCGGTCGCCATCGCGGTCGCAGTCGCGGTCGCAGTCGCGGTCGTGGTCGCAGTCGCGGTCGTAGTCGCAGTCGTCGTCGTAGTCGCAGTCGTCGTCGCGGTCGCTATCGCCGTCGCCATCGCCGCCGCCATCGCGGTCGCCATCGCGGTCGCCGTCACTGTCGCGGTCGCCGTCACGGTCGCCATCGCGGTCGCCATCGCGGTCGCCATCTCGGTCGCGGTCGCCATCGCGGTCGCGGTCGTGGTCGCTGTCGCCTTCGCGGTCGCCATCGCTGTCGCGGTCGCCATCGCTGTCGCGGTCGCCGTCGCCATCGCGGTCGCCGTCGCGGTCGCGGTCGCCATCGCGGTCGCCATCGCGGTCGCCATCGCGGTCGCCATCGCGGTCGCTGTCGCCGTCGCGGTCGCCGTCGCCATCGCGGTCGCCATCGCCGTCGCCATCGCGGTCGCTGTTGCCATCATTTCACAATTTTTCAAAATCTTTTATCTAGCAAACTAACAAAGACACATGTTTAAAACTTAAGCCATATAAAAGAGAATAAGAGAACAAATCGCTGCCATTTTTGTAATCAAAATTGATCAATAATTAACACTCTTTTATTAATAATAATGTGAACTACTCAAAAACTTAAAATTCGAAGATGTATCGCAATTTTTTTAACAATTGACTTTGAAAGGCGTTTACTCTTTAATAAATTGGGTTAGACAAGGAACAAATGCATTTTGCGGATCAACAATAATCCATTATAGATAAGAAAAAACAAAACATGTGATCTAAGTCATCGGTTTTTTTTAGTCTAGCTATATGGGGTCGGTCCAATGTGCGTCGCGTCGTAGCGACTTACAAAATGGATATTTGTAATCCTTAAACCCCATTTGCGGCCAAACTATTCGTCGTAGACCCATCAAAGTCTGCATATTCAATCTTGATTTGCGGCTAAACAAAGCGTCGTAGTGACTTACAAAATGGATGTATGTAATCTAGGAAGTGGTACCTTTCAATCGATGTTTCGCATCATATGAAAAGCTGACTATTATTTTTAAACCCCATTTGCAGCCAAACTATTCGCCGTAGACCCATAAAAGTCTGCACATTCAATTTTGATTTGCGGCTAAACTAAGCGTCGAAGTGACTTACAAAATGGATATTTGTAATCTAGGAAGTGGTGCCTTTCAATCGATGTATCGCATTATATGAAAATCTGACAAAATGGATATTTGTAATCTAGGAAGTTGTACCTTTCAATCGATGTATCGAATTATATGAAAATCTGACTTTTATCTTTAAACCCCATATGCGGTCAAACTATTCGTCGTAGAACCATCAAAGTCTGCACATTCAATCTTGATTTGCGGCTTAACTAAACGTCCTAGCGACTTACAAAATAGATATTTGTAATCTAGGAAGTGGTACCTTTCAATCGATGTATCGCATGATATGAAAAATGACTTATCTTTAAACACAATTTGCGAGCAAACTAAACGTCGAAGACCCCGAAAGTGGGCACCTGCAAACTTGATTTGAGGCTTATTCTTGGGAGTGACACTTTTCAATAAATGTATTGCACTTTATACGAAAACTGATTCATCAAAATCGAAATATTTTTCTCTTTAAATGAGATTTCGAAAAAAATCGAAGGACAATTTTTAACGTTTCTTAAGAACGCTTACAGGAAGAATACCTACAGGTACATCAAATTTCAGCTATTTTCACGTTTAACTGGTAAAACACTGCTCATATTAGTACGAAATTTTGAAAGCTTCTTTAACCATCAAGAGCAAGCAAAAATTAAAATTAATCTTTCCCCCAGTTTTTTCGAAATCAATGCCTTAAATGGCTGTCAAGAAATCTATTTTAAAAGTCTAAGAATTGTGGATTTTTACATTTACATTCTTCTTAAGGAAGCATTATCCGCCTGGTACTTATTCCATATTATGTCCTACTCGAACCCCGTGTGCGACCCCATCAACAAAATGTATTTACTTCCTTAATTACGTTATAGGGACTTGACCAATAACAAATCACCGGCGATATCTCTATGTTTCTAGTATTCAAAATTATGTCTTAATTCGTCCTTTTTGTTTTTAAATGTATCCGCCCCTCTAGACCCCATCAACATTTCCATCTATTTACCTGATTCTATGTTTCATCAATAATAATCATCATCCTGCATAATTATTTCAAAAGTGTCTTACGCATACTCGCACTCTGTCCTACTAACGCTTTTTGTAGGCATCCATATTTCTTTGAGAGCCCAATACAATACCGACCTGCAACCAATAAGAATCATCATCCTCCATTGTTGTATGTAAATAAGTCATACGCATACACGCACTCTGCCCTACTAACGCCCTTTGTAGGCAACGTTTGCGAAGCCCATCTTATTAGAACCCCATATTATTTATATTTTTGTCTGACCAAAAGTATTCAATACCCCCTACTCTTATATTTGCTGTTCACATAACTATCCTTTATTGTTGCCAGCTCAAAAGCCATGCAAAAATAGTAGTATCAGCTTTAAGGTCTAAGCAATAATAGTAGTGTCAGAATTTTCGTGCTAATGGTCTTCGTGCACGAAATGTTCGTGCTGTGTAGTTTTCTACATCGGTTGTATAATACATTTGTATTTCCAGACTTGGGTTTGCGTACTACTTTTTTTGCGCACGATGCTATCTTACATGTTGCCTTCGAACACGAGTTTTTAGTTCTTGTGTCGGTTTCCAGAATTTTGAAAAATTGAATTTCAGAAAATCTTGTTTTTTACAGAAAATTTTGATACACAGAATTTTTGAAAATCTAAATTTAAAAAGAAATTCTAAAATTCTGTAAGAAAGACTCTGTAAATAATCAAAAAAACTGAATTCGGCCTTATGTCCATGTTTGAATGTGGCCTAACTTTTTTGAAAAATGTGAATTAAAAAAAAAACAAAAAAGAACTGAAATTCATTTGTAGTTTTTTATTTGAAAAGACCTTCATCTTCTTTATTCAATTTCTAAAATTGAACAAAAGATTGTAAGTTTTCAGAAACTCCTATCTTAAAATAAAATAACGCCCTACGGGTCTTATTTCAAAATAGAAATTGAAATAAGGCCACATGTTAGTTTAAAAATGGAAATAAGGCCACATGTGGTTTTGATTCGTAGGGCGTTATTTCACGTCACCAATATTTTACTTACCTACTTCTTTAGTATTTCAAATTTCATCATGCGCAGTTCCTGATAAAACATTCAAGCCCAAAGCAACTTTTATTTCGTCATCAATACTCCCTAAGTCCGATTTCATTAAATGTTTAATTCTACTTTTACACACTTGCATTTTGTTTTGATTCAAAATAATTCCAACAAAATGTAAGTAGTGTTTGAATTTTGGTACCTAGCTTTTATTTTAAAATAAAGAAACAAAGGGATGTGGAAATCATTTAAACTTAAAGAACTCATATTTTAAGTATTTATAAAATAAAGGCGCTTAGAAATAAAATGAACTTAGGGAGTTTCCATTGAACGACGATGATATTATATTTATTGCAATTTTTTCTTTAAAGTCTTAAAGATCATCATAAAATACTTAAATTTCACATTTAAAAGACAAAATCTAAAAATTCTCCAAGAAAACGAAAGTACAATCAGTCAAAAGAATGTCTACTTTCCAGATTATTCTTGAAAAAATAAAGCAACAAATAAATCAGCTGAGTCAAAGCACGCATCAGCCGAAATGTATAAAAAGAAAAATGTGCATATGTATATACAGCTTCTCCTATATAAAGTATAAAAACAGAAAAGATATGTAGTATATAGTATAGCATCAACTGAAACAACCAACAAAAAAAGAAAGAAAACACAGCAGAAAAGGAAAACTTCCAAAGCAATTTGCCTTACGAAATTCACACATCATCCTGACTTTGGGCTTGGGATTGACACTACCCGCACCAACCAACCAGCCAGGAGCACACATTCTCTTTCCTCCAAAGTTGAGTAGTCAAACTCTCAAAGTGAAAACGATGCAAGAATTTTAAGTAGCAATTATTTACTTAATTTCAAAAAGTATAGCAACGTGAGGCATGCACAATGATGGTGATGCTCGCTTGAGAAGATGTATCTCCACGTCCACACCTAGATAGGTACACGTCATCTTCGTTGAGTCCTTTATTTGTTTTGAGTGCGTTCCAATATGTGACTGACAGCCTTCGAGAAATGCCATATCCGCATCCGAATATCGTTTGGTTGAAAGAGAAGCCGCACACGTACAATGCTCAAGTTTTTTTTTACTTTTTTTATATCCTTAAACTCCATTATGGTTAATTTGATTTTCTCTTATGAAGTATCTTTTTTTGAAAAAACTCCGTTTTTTTTTGTTATGTGAACTGATTCTGTAAATTATATTTATCTTCTCTTGGTGAATCGGTATATCATGACAAAGCAACAACTTGTTCGCTCTGGCATAATAAGTTCAACTAAATTCTCGGTGAAGGTGAACTGTCAGACACATGCTGCACCAGTTCTTTTGGGGTATATGGTATTCTAAATTTGGGGCAGTCTTGTTCAGAGGGGGGGAGAGGTGGAGTTTAGGGTGCATAACATACTACGTGACACTTGACTTGACGATGATCCCAAAAAATTGTCACAAGCATTTGCCATTGTTCGCCCTTTTTGGCAACACATATTTTTGTTTTGTTTATCATTTTCATTTTAGAAGAGAAAATTAAAGAGGGTTATGGCTATGACACTCGTCGTGGAGCTTTCATATTGTCCTTGGTTATAAGCGTCAATCATTTTTGGAAACCTCTTAAATTTTAAAAATAAAATGTTTACTTCATTTAACAATGCAGGATCCATTCAAAGATTGAAAGGTACTCTTTTTGAAATGCTGGCTGCTTTGATGAAACAAAAAAACAGAAATAAGGCACAAACTTATTTATTGATTAAATAAGAAGCTTACAAACCCTTAGTTTGATTAAATACCTAAAAGAGGAAAGGAATATTACATGGGTTTTGTTTTAGTGGCTCCCGATTTCCATGTTAGGTTAATAAAAGGAATCACTATACCTTCCTGAACCTACCTAGAATAAAGATTTGAGGATGTTAACGTTCTGATATTATGCCCAATTGGTAACTAAATCATTTGGAATTGCATGAGTGATCGAGTGATTGGTAGACAAAATTATTTTTAAGCTCTCGTAGAAAAGAGATTGTGCAGTGTGAAAACTAGAAGAGAATTGCGAGTTGATTGATCAACTGATCAATCGAAAACCACAGTGTCCAATCCAATAAATATAAGTATATCAATTTCTACTGATGGGTAAATTATAATTAACCTCTATCTAGAATATGATCTCAAAAAAAAAAAAAAAAGAAAAAAAATGCGTATACGCCCCAGTGTTCAATAGTGAAATTATTACAAATCCATAAAGAGTGCTAAGTCATTTACTTGATTATTAGATATAGAATATATATAAGTATAACACAAACGAGGCGAAGTCGTTTAACGAATCATTTTGTTTTTAATTCGTTCAACCAAGGAAAAATTTTTTAAACTACTTTGCTTGATGTCATTGTCTCAATAAAAATTCATTCATACACGTTATTTTGTTACTCTTTCGCAATTTATACAAACTTTCAAAGTTTTTATTGAGATTTTAAATAGCTTTTGTTGAGTCGTGATGTGGGTGGCTTTCAAGGCATACACACAATTTTTATTTCTTTCATTCATAGTTTTTTTTTATAAGTAGCTAGAGTCAAATGTAAACAAAAAAAACTTAAATAGAACAGGATATAAAACACATGAATGGATCGCATGGTTTTGCTGTTTTAGTTGAAAACTATAATGTGGCCAAGTATTGCAGACAGTAAGACGTTTTACCGTGCATAACTGTACCAAAGTGTAGAAAAGGTCAAATGTCTAAAAAAACTATTTTTTTTGTATTAAATATTTTTTTTTTTGTAAAATTTTGAAGTGGAAGATTCTTTTTTAATAAAATTTTAATTTTTATATGTAAAATTGTTAAATCGAGCATAAGCCACTTTTATAAAAAAATTGGTTAAAATTGTTTTGGTATTAACGAGAAATTTGAAAATCAAAAAATCGTCTGTATGACAAGTACCGTTAATAAACGCAATTCGTAATTTTGTTTTCAAAATCGTTAGACTCGTTTTTGAAATGGATCAATATTTGTATATGTGTTGTATGGCAGGTACCGTTATTTTTAGAGCTAAAAAAATTCCATTTTAGGAATCACATAAAAACCTTAAGTACAAAGTTTGAAGAAAATCGCTTCTGTGGTTGGAGCTGCAGTCGGATGTACAGACATACAGACAGAATAGCGGTAGCATTTTGTGCTGACAACACGAGTTGTAGTTTCAGTGGAGCAGCTAGAAAAGGAAGAAAAAGCGTTTTTCATAAAATGAAAGATTTTATTGGCAACAAAATTAATTGACGTGAACCGTGTTTCACATATTTTGTACAACTGTGTTCAAACTGACTAACTACCAGTTGATGTTGAAGTTTTAATTGTAAAAATGTATTCGTTTTCGAAGTGAAACTTCTTTGAGCGCGTTGAGAGTGAAATTTCAAGGTTGAATTTTTGTGAAACGAAAAAATGTAACGCCACATGTGCAACGCCGAGATCATTGATTAGCTAAGTGGTGGGAGGTAGAGTCAAAGTAAAATTTTTTATTGATAAGCTAATATATTTTATAGTGCAATAAGTTTGAATTTTTTGATAATCTATATTATAGTAGCAAATAAAAGGGAAAATGTCCTTCTTTGCCTTTTTTCTAATTTCTTAATTTAGAATGCTAGAGTTTTTTTGGTGGATAGATAATAAAATTCTAAGAATCTTACTAGTTTAAGATTTTTATCTATCTCCTACTGGTATGGAGATATAAATAATTTTAAAAATTTTATCTGGAAATAGGCTAATTTCAAAAAATTGAATTATATCAGGAGATTTCGCTAAAATTTTGAATTATATATGGTTGCAAAATACATAAAACCAAATTAAAGTTGTCATATCGCCCCATAGACCACTTTTTCGGGAAACTGAGTTAAAGATGCAGTTATACTAATTCGAATATTCTCTATCGTTTGGCGCTATCCCTGTTGCTCTATCTCAATTTTTAACGAAGTTACAGAATGCACTTTTGCTTTATAAACCACACATTTTTGGGATATTTTGATACTTATTTGCCGTATATCCAAAATTTGTACTAGGTGGGACAATTTTTGTAGAAAAGTTTGAAAAAAAAAGCTTAGTGCTTAATTGCCCCATAACCGCGGGAGATGGGATATAGAGCATTAAAGTACTCACAATATATTAAAAAAAAGTGAGATTTTTGTTGCTTATGTGCTCTATATCCATGGACAAAAGTGCAGTCAGCTGGAAAAGTATAAATAAGAAGTAACATTTTCGCCGAGTAAATAAATAATACATAATCCTTAATTTAAACCCAAAAATACTGTGATTGTTTTAATTGAATATTTATGGATTATTTACCGACGTTTCAATTCTAGTTTGGATCTTTTTCAGGGCTGAATAAGTAATATCGATTTTTTTGTAAATATTGTGAAAAAAAATAAAAACGATGTAGAAATGAGGAAAAAAAAATATTGTAAATAAGACTATTTATATATCTTCAGATTGACAAACTAAATACCTGCGTTTAATGTATTCTAAATAAGGTTTTTTATCGATGATAATCAAGCATTTTTTTTTTTACTAAAATGGATAAAAACAAAAAATTCTTTAAAAAAAAGGTAAAAAAAGAAATTTAGTTAAAAGAAAAGGTGACAAAAACTTACTCCTACGAATGTTGAAGTATTTTTAAAACAAATTCCGAATAAAATGGAATGTATTTTTCTAGGAGATTTTATGGACCAAAGTTCATTTTCAGTATTTTCCATAATTACATAAGTGTTAAAATGCTCTATCATTTTCGTACGTTTCTTATCGACTTATCAATAATGCAATCTGGTATAGGGGAAGGCACCAGCCACTAAATTAATATTACTTTCTGTTTTATGTTTTTATCACTTAAAGTAAAATTATAAAAATTAATAATGCTAGAAATTTTGAATTTTTTTATTAATTTTGATTTCGTTGATTTCCGAATGTCCAGTGCATAAAAGTCCTATATCCGTAGGAAATTTGAAGTTTGGTTTCCATAGTTTTCGTATTCGTATAGCAGAGGGTTCTATATCCATTTTTGACTTTTTTCAAACTTAATTTTTTTTTTATTAACCGTAACGTTTTTTGACATCAGAGCTTCAAAATACAAAAAAGGATTTTTCAATTAATATATATACAAATTCAAAAGTCGAAATTGTCAAGTAAAAAATAACGGAATTATTTTTCAAACCTTAAAATTCGTTTTCTGAGGAATAATTTTGTTGATATGGGGCACTTAAGTATTCAGCCGGCGATATACAAGTTTTTTATTTTGCAGAGATTTTGAGTGTAGGAATTTTTGTAAATAGTTGGAAAACCTACACAAATAAACTGATTTATGTCTATTTTAAATGTTCACCTTTTTTACTTTAAATTTTCACCATCATTATTTAATTTTAAAGTTTATTACCCCAACCCATCGATCATTTTGATATAGAACACAAAGCTGCGTCTTACGCATATAAGCTTAATAATATAAGTGTTTTTTATAATACAAATTCTATAAGCTACTGAAATACATCAGCCAAGTAGGAGACTTAGCATTATTTCATTGGACTTGTTGTATAAGCTTAATATCCCTATACATATCGAGATTTTTAGATCGCCAAAGAAGTTTCACTTCTGCCACGAGTACTTAGTTACTCGCGCGCTTTTTTTTACATTTATACAGTGAGGATAGAAAAGCTAAGAAAATAATGCATTATTCCACTCGTGTACCTGACAGTATCCCAGAAATTAAATAAACCTTTCTCTTCACTTCCCAGCCTCGTCCACCTAAAAAACTAAAAAGTTTTTTTCAGGGCTACTGCCTCTTGCGAGGAGTTGACAAATCCTCCAAGAGTATTACATGTCATGAATAAGTGCTTCGCTCGTCTGGCCGTTGGGATTCGGCATACAATTGTAGGTCCCTTCCATTTTGTCGACACGCGCACACAGGAATGGTTGCGAGTTGTTAATCACTAGGCGCTGGTTCTTTACGAGCCGTTGCGCCACCCAATTTATTAATTTATTTGTTTACCTTGATATTAAACACTGCAGGCCAAAAGTTTGAGTCTAAAGTGATTTCATTCATGCCTGGGGGTTGGTTTTATTAATCAAAAGTTGTGTTTTTGTACATAACTTTTTTGTCTGTACAATACAGCTACACGTTCAGGTAGTCAAAGTTGGATTTTTAATTCAGTTTTTTTTTTTTTAAAGGGTGTTAAAAGTGAGATAACTCCTTTTATTGATTTGATATTGATGACTTTCGGTTGTCATAGACATAATTTGCAGTCACAGGAACTTATTTGTGAGTCTTCAGGTTATGTGTAAGCAACTAGTCTAAAATAGGGAAAAGTCACGGAAACCACCATTGAAAAACAATCTGCAATCAATACCATTCAAGGCACATCAGAGCGGCAAGTTGCTTCGCAGTTACAAGTATCAAAGGGCTTATTCAACATACCAATGAACGCGAAGCTCAAACCGGAAGTCTTGAGGATAAACTAGTTTCAGGATGGATTAACTTGAGAATTTGCTAATAGTGACAACTACCAAACGAAGTAGGCGACAAATAGCACCCGATATACGTGCCAAAGTAAATCAGACACAGAGTAAGCTGCTGTCCTTAACAACGGTCAAACGGAGGCTAAGAGATACTGGACTACTTGGGCGAGTTGCTGTTCGAAAACCCCTCCTTCGACCCCAAAATAAGCAGAAACGGTTAGATTAGGCCAAAGGCATAGAGACTGGACCGAAGAAAGTTTTTAACAGAGTTTTATGGAGATATGAATCCATAAGTTCGGGGTATACGGAACAAAAGACTTGTTTTCGTTCGACGCAGTGCTGAACAGAAGATGCTGCAGGACTGTCTGGTTCCTACTGTCAAGCGTGGAGGCGGTTCTGTAATGGTCTGGAGATATTTCTTTTCAAGTAGAGTGGGATATCTGACTCGGGTGGCAGGAATAATGAACAAAAAGGTGTATTAAACGATATAAGAAGAAAACGATGTGACCTCAGGTCTTAGATTGATTGGCAAAGGCAAGACAACGACCTCAAACATACACCAAAACATTGTCAGGAATACCTCAAATAAAACGAGGATGAACAAAATTAAAAATCATGACATGGCCGCCAAAACCAACAGATATTAACCTTAAAGAGCTGTTGGGGGAGGAGCTGGATAGAAGGCTCCGTGATCAATGCCCATCATCGGAATATGCGTTATGGAATACACTGCTAGATTGCTGGAAGAACATTTAACAGGAAAAAATTCAAAAACATATAGCTAGAATGCCAAGAATTTTTGAAACTTTTATTTATTATTCGCAAAATTTTGTAAAACAGAATTTTGAAAAGCAGAATTTCGAAAAGCAGAATTTTGACCTCGGTAGGATTTCAACCCCAACCCTAAAAATATTAACGTTTATTTTTCTACTAAAAAGTTGTCTTCGATGTTAGAATTTGGTTTTACTTCGAAAAAAGAGGATGGACTCAAACTTTTGGCCTGCAGTGTATACTATAAAACAAAAACAAAATATAATTCAAATTTATTTATTTATTTAAATGAAGTTTAACGACCCTGGATTGGATTAATGTTTAAAAATAATTTTTTGCTAATTTATTGTGGAGAAAAAATATTACTTTTTTGTTGCGTTTTGGAGAAACAGGGTTACCTGGTAACTTGACGTAAGGTTAACAAACGAAACAAAAAAGTTATATTTATTCTACGCAAAAAATTAGCAATAAATTATTTTTAAACATTAATCCACTCTTAGATCGTTTATGTATATTTTTGAGAAAGTTGACCTGCTAATTTGACGTCAAGTTAGCATCAGATGTAGCCCTGTATCTCGAAATCCAACAGGAATAAAGCAACAAATTATAGCAATTCAGGGCTATATTTTTTTTTGTATGAATTTTCAGAGTTGCCCTGCTAACTTTATATACATAACTTTTTTACTTATTATCCCGAAGTTATTTTTGTCTTGACCTTAAAGGCCTAGATCAATTATTAACTTTGAAATATTAATGTTGTTAGGGCTTGAACGGTGCGTGTTCTTCAAGTCATTATTAATTCTTATTACTTATTTATGAAATATCAGCAAAATCTACATTACAACTCCAATATACAGTATTTATTCGTTAAAACAATCAAAATAATTGGAATTAGAAAACCAACGTTGCTTAATTATTTCTCTATGTGTATACCTAATATTATATAGGTACAGATTTAACCTTCTAAAATTCCTTATTAAATCTTAAATTTTCTCGTAAAATGTGCGATCAAACATTAAAGAAGCCATCTTTAAAAGATTCAACGTTCATCATAAAAACATATGTATCTATATAGCAATATAGCATAGCCAGGCCAACATGCACGGACGCACAGACTTTCAATTAAGCTAAAGCTGATTCGATAAACATTAAATATACCCAATATAGACGGAGCAATAATTAAGCCAGAGCACATTATTATTATGACCTAAACCCGCCTGAACCTCGAATTCAACCTCATATTCGCATCCATTGTTAAACCTAATTTTCCATCTGACGATGACGACGCCGACGATGATGATGAAGACGCACGGTCTTAGACTCTGTTCGGTATGTAACTTTGTGCAAAATTAGCAATTTTATGAAATAATGTTGAATGTAAATAGAAGAAGTCTATCTACACATAATATAGGTACTCGTCGTATAGTCGTAATTAATTCACCAATTTGATGATGCCGGCTCCTTGCCTTAATTTTGTCTATGTGTGTGTGTGTTTGTATATTTTGAAGGATGCTGTACGAGTTAGTCTAGATGTATTTTATCTGTGTCATCAGCAAAATGTTAACTTGATAGCATCATCTTCATCTATTTATTCAAACTTTAGGTAACTTCGCCAAGAGATAAGTCGTCAATTTTATTTGAATGGGACTTTGAATAACAGACTCCGCCTAAACAACTCAAACATCGTCTTTGGAGGGAAAGTATGATGGATAAGTAGAACCTCTCGGTCGGGTATATTTATATTCCTTCGTTAAGAACTACTGAGCCTTTTCCCTAACGCTTTTGTCTTGTTTTAATCAAAGAAAGGTCATGTTTTAGTGTGTATTGACAGAGAAGTCTATAATACCTGTCCTGATCCCGGTTTTTTCGGTTCCGGTTATTGAAATAGGGAATAGCAGGGAAGGGTGCGGGTATACATGGTTACGTTCCCTCACTGTTGCGTTACTAATGAAGTTGTATATTCCCTCTTTTTGTCTCTGGGTTTTCTCTATCTGAGTTTGGGTATCTTTTGCAAACTAAAAGTGTTTATTCAACATTTAATCTCTATAAATTGTTTTCTTTTGTTTTTAACACAAAAAGTTCTACACTCTTTTGCATTTTGGCTTAGGGTTGATTGTGATTGCGAAGGCAGGTTGTTCAAGCAGGGTATTTCATTGTGTTTTATTTTTCATAGCTATAAATATGTAGGTAGAGTACTCTCACACACACACACACTCACCCTAACACAGATATTATAAAATTTACAATCAGAAAAGTGAAGAGGTGAATATCTGAAATTAAGGACACTATTGTTCGTTGTAATTAGTCCCATTATAAGAGAGGGATTCTAAATTGCCTTATCAAATCGCATTTCATTTGCACAAACTGCTTTTTAACATTTTCACGAAATGAGTTCTTACATTTTAGTTAGGGATAGTCATTTTCATCTGGGGAACAAAAATATTCCTCATTGAGTTTAGCACCAAGAAAAAGGTATACGTACCTACAGATAATTGGTTTGGTTAAATATTTTCATTAGGAACTCTTTTGTTTGAAACCTATAAATAGTTGATAATATCAGAGATGATTTTTAGAAAACATTGAAATCTATTTAATTAGACACAATTAACTTTGAATAAGTTAGGTAATGAGGGAAATCATTTGTGGGGTAGAGGAATATCTAGAAGCCATACAAAATATTATTAAACGCTATAGATAGAGCTTTAAATGTTTAATTTCTTAAAATAACAGAAACACATATATTGCTAAGGAGAACGTGAAAATAAAACATAAAATAGGCTTTTTTTGAAAATTGGCAGAATTATGGTGGATTTAAATCGTACCTAGATTCGATTTCTGCTTTCAATCCAGGCCTTAACAAGCACACCAATAAAGGTACTTTTGTACCAGAAAGCTGTTGACATAAGTAATTTGCCTTGCAGCTGTAACATACACTATTTAGCGGCCGATTTTTGGGTGGATTTTTGATTCAATACCTAGTTTGGCAGAGTGTAGGTGATGTTTTAGATGCGTACTTCGATCCTTTTGAGTGTTTTCCATGTCCAAACTGAAGAAAGATGTCTGGTGTTACGAGCGTGTGGTATTAGCTCTGGTGACCACACATGTTATCCGAATGTGAGACTAAATGATAACCCTACTTGATGATATTGTATGTATGCCTTGGGCAAATCGGCCAATTGCTTCTCTTGGTGTAGTGCCCGAACTCAGGGCGTAGGCGATAATCCGACAAATCTCCTTCTTATTCTTTTATTTTTATAAAAACCTTCTTTTACCGACAAGTAAAACGAGTTATGGTATCAAAACGAGGCACTACGGCGATAATTGGGTCATTGGCGAGGATATTGGTTATGGGTTTCCAGGGGCGGATCAATAAGGCCGTTTGGCAATACGAGAAAGCCAACTGGGACGGTCTCAATAATTTCTTCAAGAGCTTTAACTGGTCACTATGCTTCCTCGATAGTGATGTTGACGCCAGTGCAGATATGATTACAAACTTGATTCTTTGTGGAATGAGAAATTTTATCCCGAATAGGGTGAAAATTATCAAACCCAAAGAAAACTAATGGTTTGATTCGAGCTGTAAGGAGGTTATTAAGGTTAGAGAAGTAAGCTTCCGATGTTATAAAGCCAACCCTACTGAGGGAAACCGGAAAAAGTTTCAACAAGCTAGAAAGACCTGTAACGTTCATATTCGAAGAACCAAATTTTTACATGATCAACAATTACGGCAAAAAATACTACAATGTCCCAAAGGAAGTAAAAGTTTTTGGTCATTTGTAAAAAAACATACAAAATACCACCTCGTCCTCGGTTCCAACGCTCGTCTTCAATGATACTCCTTTTGTCAGCTCGCAAGATAAAGCCAATTTGCTTGCAGCACAGTTTGCTGTTAATTCAACGCTGCCAGAAAGTGTTATGACTCCTCCTGTACTTGAGAGCGTAAATGGTTTTATGGGACAAATCTTCTTTCGCACTCGTGCCGTTGCTAGAGTTCTAAAAGATCTCGATGTACACAAATCCGCTGGCCCGGATAGTATCCCTCCCATTGTTCTGAAGAGGTGTTCTTCAACGCTGGCAAAACCACTGCGTAAGCCTTTCCATCTGTCCTACTCTACTGGTCTCTTTCCGAGTGGATGGAAAACAGCATTTGTCCAGCCTGTCCCTAAAAAAGGCGTGTCTTCTTCCCCCTCCAACTATCGACCAATTGCGCTTACGTCCCTTCTTTCCAAGGTCATGGAAACGCTGATTAATTTTCAGCTAAAGAAATATCTCGAAGAACGAAAGCTTCTTAATGACCGGCAGTACGGCTTTCGTAGCAATAGGTCCACTGACGATACATCGTTTTGGAGAAAGTAAGATTATTGCACTTGATATTTTAAAAGCGTTTGATAGAGTTTGGTATCAAGCTCTCTTATCGAAAATGCGCGCATTTGGTTTCGATGAATCTCTTCTTCGTTGCATTAGAAACTACTTTTCGGACCGTTCAATACAAGTCGTATTGGACGGATTCAAGTCTGAAATCCACAAAATAAATGCTGGTGTGCCTTAGGGCTCCGTTTTGTCTCCGACTCTCTTCCTTATTCTTATAAATGATCTTTTGTCTGAAACTTTTAATCCATTAAACTGTTTTGCTGACGACAGTACCTTCAGCTTCTCATATTCGTTTACAGATTCTCACCCATGTCCTTTGGATGTGGACCTTGATTGGCAGCGTATGATAAGCTCATTAAATTCTTTCTGAGCTTCTAAAACTCAATGCTGTCTCCTGTCGTTAAAGCGAAACCCACCCCCAATGCCTCTTTCCATGGACGGCACTTACATCGAAGAAACTGAAGAGCTCTCAGTTCTCGGTATGTGTGTCACAGACCACCTTTTGTGGAATGACCATAAATTTGACTTCGCCAAAAACGCTGCTAAGTGCTTAGGTTTTCTCCGTAGATGCAAGAAGTTTTTCTCCCCTTCTGATCTGGCAGTGATCTACAAAGCCTTTATTCGTCAAAAACTTGAGTACTGTTCTCATGTTTGGGCAGGAGCTCCAAAAACTCAATTGAGTTTGTTGGACAGAATACAAAAGAGAGCTTTAAAAATGATAGGTGAACACCGCCGTAATGTGTATTTCTCAATTTTATCGCTATTATTATAATCAGTGTTCTGGTGAAATAGCCAGTTGCATTCCTCCCTTAAAAAATTCAACCGTAATACTCGCGCTTCTAGAAATGCTCATCAGTTTACCCTTGAGCCCAACTTCGGACGTACTGTAATGTACAGAGATTCTTTCTTCAGTCGCACCGCACGAATGTGGAATTCCTTACCCGACTCGACTTTCCCCTCTCATTTCGATGTGCAAACATTCAAAACCAATGTGCATCGGTATCTCCTTCTAAATCCTCTCCTACTTACCTAATCGCTCGTGGTGTGTTAAAAAAAAAAACATTTTAAGGGTAGCCATAACTCCTTTTGCGCGCGTGGAATATAAAAAAAAATGCTTGTGGCCTCCATTTCCACCTACCTGGAAACCGCGAACCGGGCCTCCCAAGATTGGAAAACTCTGTTGTCTAAAAATGGAATGAATATGAAATCCATAAACATTTTGGCCAAAAAAAAAAACTGACAAACTTAAAAAATTGTAAAAAATAAAAATTTGGGATTTTTAATAATCCTTTTGGAGCCAAATTCATTAGTAGTTTTTTTTTTTCATTTAAATAAAATAAAAAATTTGGATTATTAACAATATTTTTGGAGCCAAATTCATTAGTAGTTTTTTTATTTATCAAAATAAAAATGTGTATTGCTTTTAATTTTTTGGTATGATGAAACTTTTGACAAAATAACCTCCAAAACCAATCTCATATTATTATTAAGGGTTGAAAATATTTTTTTGTAATTCTTTCCTCATTTAACGAAGAAAATGGTTATACATTATAAATTAACTTAGTCCAAAATCAATTAAAAAAAAAAAATATTTTGAGACAAAATATTAATCATTTTTTTGACAGCCTGATTTAAAACTGAACTCAGACAGATATTATGGCCCTGAGAAATACAGAAATAAAAACTGGTTTACATATGTTTATTGAGAAATACAATAAACCCAACCCTTAAAATGATAAAAATCATTTATCTGGAAAAATTGAAATGTCCATTTATTGTTTTAACCGCTACATACAGACATAATTTTGTCACATCTGTGAGGCAAAACCATTCCAACGGTATATAACTTATGTAGTTCCGTTGAGTATTTACAGAGAAAAGTGTACCATTAGGTTTTGCTAAGGTTTTGCTAAGCATATTAATATACAGATATTTCGTTTCCACCAACCACTAAACCGAGATTTAGATAATGAGATTTGTTTTGTTTTTTCCACTGCATAAAAAGATCAAAAAGAGGATTATGGCAAAACATTCAAATGGTGTTTCATTTATTTTTGATATGGAGTGGAAGTGAGATAGAAGGTTTTTGTTTGCATTTCCATCTGTCAGTAAACTAAAATGGCGTTTAAATGGGTCGCGTTTGTTTCAAAATTATTTTCCGAAAAAAAAGTTTGTTTGTAGTATGATTTGAATGAGTTTTATTTTAAATCTTCATTTGAGGAGATTAAAATTTATATGGTAAATCTTCGAGATTTCAAGGAGATTTGTGATAATCTTGCTAAATCTCGGTTTAGTGTCTGGTGGAAACGTAATTTTGTATTGAGATCCACATTTAAAGTGCGCTCAACATTGTTTCAAAGTGAAACGTATTCATTTTTAAATTGAAATTCACATTTTACATTGCTCGACTCTAGAGTCTAGAGTCTCTGTGAATTTAAAATTTGGGGGTCGAATTTCGGCCAGTGAGCGATATACTATAGTATTCATAACTGTGTAAGGAGAAATTGAGTTAATAAAGTTTGGAACAATAATAATACAAAAATGAGTTATATAGAATGTATACAAAGTCTTTGCATAAAATTAATCATAATATTATTTCATTGGCCTTTATTACTATGTGTATTGTGTATACCCAAAAATAGGACTCGAAGTTGCTTGAATATAAAAAAATGGACCTAATTGTTTGAATAAGTTTAATTCTTCAAACATATATGTACCCAATAAGATTCAGAGCAGTACTTTATTATTCTAAATAAGTGTTAATCATATATATTATCTTGTAACTTAAAAAATGCTCGTAAATCTTACTTACTCAACAAATAACTTTTTATCTTCAAAAAAAATATAATAAACTAAATGTAAATAAATGAATCCGACTGGCTTTAACCCCCGCAAACATCAAATTAACTGAGTATATCATCCTCTTTCTATACAACTAAACACACACTTATTTATGATTTCTATTACTTCCAATCCAAATCTAATTCCATCGCTTATACATGGTTAATCCACATTTCTAAGAAACGAATTATTTTTCTTTCTGCTTTTTCGATTTCCATTTTGCAAACAATGCTGACTTTTATGCGCCTAATTTTGATCAATTTATCTTAATTCAACTTCAAGAGCATTAAACTAATGGATACCAATGTGTATCTTCCTCTATACCATAGAATCCATGAAAACATTATTCAGTTTCCCATTCCCCTCTCTTCTATAGAGAAATGGAAAATACTCTATATGGCCATGGCCATCACCTAAACACGGTTCGGGATAAATCTTTTATGAAACCATCAAGAAAATCGAATCGTAAATTCGAACCCAACCCCGGTTATCGTATGCACCCACACACCACCCCCAAAGAGGCTTTGAATTCCTAAAAGTGAGCTATGCGTTGGGTACACCTATACATATAGATCCCCCAAAAACAACAGAACCGCACTCTCAAACCACGAAGACGATTGCTTATGGGAATACACCTGAAAAATGGAAAATCATCTCATTGAAGGTGAATAATTATCCTGGCATTCATCTGACGGAGGCAATTATTTCGAACATTTATTATCGCAAACGAAACGAACGGAGAACGGGTATAGGTAGGTATATATGTAGTTGTTCGAACTCCATCCCCATCAGTCTCCCTTTTGAAAATCTCCAAAATCAAGTATGCAACATTCATCTTAAAAAGAAAGAAGAAGCTCCACCTTCTTCTAATTCTACTGATGGAAAACGCAAAAGATACAAATTTTAGAATTTTTCATTCGATGGTCGAAGGTCGTTCGTTATTAATGACGGTTAAGCGAGCATTTGCAATATGGGTGATGGGTGATCCCGGAACAATTAGACTAAGTGATTAGATTAGGGACATTCGCGCTGTTAAACTCAACTTTTGCCAATAACACCATGTTTTGCAAGCCAAAAACCACTAAACCACTCTCATCCTTCCCTCCCAAATTCCCCCTCCTCCTCTGGCTTCACGTTCTGATCCCACTCTCGATGCTCCTTTCGGAAGCCTCAATGGGAATGTATTATTAAAGTCGGCATGTTTCCTAATCAAGATCATTTGTTATATGGAAGAGCCGATTTACGGGCTTAGCATTATTGTAGTGCGGTGGTCGAGAGGATTAAATTCAATGTTTTGGCCTAAACGAAGAAAGCCTTTAACATATACTTTCGTATTTAATTTCATTAAAATGTAAATTTAAGTTTTCAATTTATTAAGTTCTTTTTTTTTTGGTGTGTCGGGTGAATAAAT
Source organism: Melangyna quadrimaculata (assembly GCA_949320155.1). Taxonomy (NCBI): domain Eukaryota; kingdom Metazoa; phylum Arthropoda; class Insecta; order Diptera; family Syrphidae; genus Melangyna; species Melangyna quadrimaculata. Next base: position 26,957,303 of record OX439485.1, read on the forward strand.
TCAAAGTCGTTAGATTGTTGTTCTATTTGGATAAAAGGTGGTCAATGGTTGGTGATTCCTTATGGGGCCAGATATAAATGGGTAACGCATTAAAGGAGTTAAAAGGTGTTCTAATATACGTATACCAATACCAACTAACGTAACGGAGAGTAAAGAAGATATTTATTGGGGTTTGTAGAGTTAATGGCCTGGTAAACCAGGGGCTTTGTGTTTTAGATACGAGTATATGTATGAACATGAAATTGAATTAATAAATTTTCAAAATTTTAATGTGGCTAAATAAGATGGTCGTCAATTAAGGATAAACTGGTCTTGTGGGAGATGTTTATTTTAAAAGAAATATTGGTTTGTGTTTTCATGTATTTTCCAAATGACTTAAAATATTTTGCTGATTTTTTGGAGTACCTTCATACATACCTACCTTATTTCTAGGGGCTAGGGTTAGGTAAGGTTAGGATGTCTAGTTACCGTCACAGTTAGATCAGTGTAGATCGTTTGTGGTACCCTAGGGATTTTCTCCACATAAAAAGAAACCTAATGATAAATCCTACGACATTTCTCGTAGAGGGCGTTGATAAAGTTTCAGGAAGCATAGCCTGAAAAGTTGGAGGGTGTTTTAAATTAATTGGAGGAGTATCTGGGTTGAGGAGAGGTTAACGCATCATTGTCTTTTAAGGGGGTGTTCCTTTACTTTACCCCCACTGGATAGATCATCCCTCCACCAGGCCCTTAGGAGTAGTGGATCCATGTATTGTCTAGTGGGTGAGTCTGATAGATCAGTGGTTGGTGCAAGCGACTGCCCAGTTCAGTCAGATAAGCCTAAGCCTTCAGGTGACTGAAGAAGTGTCCGTCGGCAAATTCACCGGGTTGAGGAGAGGCCAACGCAACATTGTCCTTTCAGGGCGTAAGCCTTTCCCTTAACCCCACCGGGTAAATCATCTATCCACCAAGGGGGTAATAATTCGTATATAACAAAATATAACCTTCTTTAACTTTGGAATTTATTGCCCTTAATGATCCGCCCCCTGACTGTGGAAAATAAAAAAAAAGTCAGCCAAGTTGGTAAGGTATGCAATGCAGTGTGCATATTTTAGAGTGATATATACAAAATCGAACTTCATTCGATTATTCGTGAGTGCACACCAAGAAATGTCTTCATAAATTGAGAAACAAATTACCATTTGTTCACTTAAAAATGGGATTTTTTTCACAAATGGTCAAAATTCAATAATTTCTAGAATTTGAATGATATAGACTTAAAATTAAAATCAGAGAACTTATGCCAACACAAGTTCTTTATACCTACCTACATTAAAAAAAAATAAAATTAAATATTTTTCGTTAATTTTTTTCTGGTACCAATTGAAAAATATCAGTCTAGAAATAGAAAGCGCAGCATTCTTAACAATTGAATTTTTTTTAGAAATCAATCCAAAAACATATAGCCCAGTCAATAATTACAAAAATAAGAGCTTAATTTGCAAAGCACGATGTAGTTCTTCATTTTTGATATGTTGTTAGGGCATGTTAGAGTAGTCTGTAGCTAGGTTTGCAAATTCGAAAAACTTGTGCTCGCTGCAGGTAAAAAGCCAACACTGAAAAAAACGCTAAATTCACCCCATTTTTTCGAACATTTTCCTTTATAACTTCGGAAATATGCAACTTAGGAAAAAATCATCCACTATAGACTTGCCTTTATAAAATTTTCTACAAGACCACATTAGTTTAACATTCATATATTTTATATTATATTACCTATATATATGAGTAAAAAAAAATCTGTAAAACTAAGTAATTTTGAAGCGATACCAAAATATGTCAAAAATTGTCTAATTCTGCTTAAAATTTGCAACCAAATAGCCTAGATTATTATAAGACAAAATTTGAAAATTGGATTCAAATCGGTCAAATAGTTTTGGCAAGAAACATGATGTTACCTATGTGCAACACGCAAAGTTTGCATCATTGCTGTGGTTAAAGTAAAGTAAAGGACACTTAAGTTGGCACTGATTTTTGTGCACGTACTTAGAACCCTTAACTAACATAAAATATCATTATTATAATATTTACTTCTTTCTTGTTTTAACTTTAGTAGCGATTTTAAATTCGCGAAAATGCTTCACGAAATCATTTCTTATTCATACAATGCAAAATTTTTGCAACTATTAAAATCGCTACCAATGTATCTTAAACAAAATGGGCACGACTGGATCGCACAAACTTGCTCTCGTAGCTAACAACTTGACTGTAGCTTAAAATTGACAATGTGCATCTGCATATATAGTGTTTCTATAACATTATGATATCATTAAAAAAAGTTTTAAAAACAATTTAAAATATAAATCATTACTATAAATTAATATAATTTATTTAATAAATATAGCCAAAACGGAAAGAGCTCATAAAAAGGTATGCTATCTGATTTGTTTGATAAATATAAATTTATGAAAAAAATAAATTCAAAAATCGTTAGAGCGGTTTTTTTTTAAATATTTTTTTATATATAAAAATTCTTGAAAATATAAAAAAATTAAATTTGTTATGCCAACTTTTAGTATTTAATAAAATACAATTTTTCACAAAATTTGATATATATATATATACAGGGTGTCCCGTAAGTAATGGATAACCCTGAAATGCCGCATAGTAGACTTTATGACCGTCCTGAAAACTGATAAAAAAAAGTTCTATCCAAACCACAAGAAAAGTTATATGCATTTTTTTGTTCAGTGCATTATTTTTTTTCTTACTTTACATTTTTGAATACCACGACTACAAGTGAATGAGTTCCATCATTTTTTTTTTTGCAGGAATATTTTACATTACTTGTGCCAACACATAAGTAGAAGAAAATTATTATAACTGTTGGACTTCTTAGAGAAAAAAATTATTTAACATTGAATTTCAATGCAAAATGTGAAAACAAATAATTTTTGAAAAAGTTAAATCATAGCTGGTATAAAAAAAATGCATGAATACCTGAGTGGCCAACTATTTAAAAAATATGCGCGTTAAATGCAGATTTCAAAATGGTATTACTTATTATTATATCTAGAGTCAATAGCAAGTTATTGGTAAAAATCTGCAATACTAGAGTAAATTTAGCAAAAACAAAAGTTTTCAAAATTAGCACAGTAAACGTGAAAATAGTACCAAGCGTTGAACATAGCAGATTTTTGATTTATTGGCTGTTTCTACGATGTTATCCTTATGATAAATCCAAGCTTTCAACTTCTAGGGCCGAATGCATTATTGATAAAAATGTCAAAAAAGTGCAAAAAACGGTTACATTTTCGAGCTTGTTTTGAATTTTACCTGTTCTATTGGGCTTTAACAAACCCATCAAATATTTTGTTGGTTGCTATTTTTTATTTGTTATTTTCTCCAAACAAAAAGTCTTCTGATTCAATTTTAATTGTGTTTTTTTGAATAGTAAATTGTAAGATCCTGAGAAAGTGAGAACGCATAAAATCGTAAGTTTTTTAAATTTTGAATTAAAGTTTTTTGTAATTTGATCTTTATTCATAAGATTAGTTTCTCGGAAGGAAGGCTGCCTGGTAGTGGTGTTGGTGGTGCTGGCGTGGACGACCCCCTCGAGGAGATACCGAAGACTTAGTGCTTGCGGAACTTAACCGAGATCCTACAGTATCAATCCGAGCAATAGCACGACGCACTGGGATCGGAAAGACGACTGCGCATAATGTGCTAAGTAAATATAAATATCATCCCTTTCACCTAACACGGGTGCAAACTCTCCAGCCGTAAGATTTTGAAACGAGAATGAGTTTTTTTCGACAAATGATAATGAAAATTGAAGAAGATCCGCAGTTTTTTGACAAAATTCTTTGGAGCGATGAGTCGACATTTAAAAGAGATGGCTACACTAATCTCCATAATCTCCACTTCTGGGCACTACAAAACCCAAACATCATGAGGGAAGACAGGTCCCAGTACCAATTCAAAATAAACTATTGGACTGGGATTCTCAATGGGAAAATAATTGGACCATTTGAGTTGCCGGGGATTTTAACTGGCCAAGGTTATTTGGAGTTCCTCCAAAATGATCTCCCAACCTTGGTGGAAGAAGTGCCTCAAGAACTAAAGGAATCCCATTGGCTTCAAAATGATGGTTGTCCAGCACACTATGCTGTGCTTGTGCGGGCATATTTAATTGCCAGATATCCAGGCAGATGGATAGGACGTCTGGGACCAATTTTATGGCCACCCCGTTCACCAGACCTAAGCCCACTTGATTTTTTTTATTGGGGATGCATTAAGGAAATCGTATACAGCTAGCCGATCAGGTCTTTAGAGGAGCTAAGAAATCGTGTGGACGCAGCTGCATTACAAATTTCTGAGCAAAACCTTGCACGTTCACTAAGCCGTTCATTTATTCGGAGGTGCAGAACCGGTATAAGAGTGGGTGGAAAACAGTTTGAGCATTTGCTTTAAATAAAAAAAAATTAAAAAATTATCTATTTTTGTTTTCTAACTAAGTGATCATGTGATTAAAAGCTGGCTCAAAAACTTTTTGTTTAGAGAAAATAACAAATAAACTAATAGCAACCAACAAAATATTTGATGGGTTTGTTAAAGCCCAATAGAACAGGTAAACTTCAAAACAAGCTCGAAAATGTAACCGTTTTTTGCACTTTTTTGACATTTTTATCAATAATGCATTCGGCCCTAGAAGTTGAAAGCTTGGATTTATCATAAGGATAACATCGTAGAAACAGCCAATAAATCAAAAATCTGCTATGTTCAACGCTTGGTACTATTTTCACGTTTACTGTGCTAATTTTGAAAACTTTTGTTTTTGCTAAATTTACTCTAGTATTGCAGATTTTTACCAATAACTTGCTATTGACTCTAGATATAATAATAAGTAATACCATTTTGAAATCTGCATTTAACGCGCATATTTTTAAAATAGTTGGCCACTCAGGTATTCATTCATTTTTTTTATACCAGCTATGATTTAACTTTTTCAAAAATTATTTGTTTTCACATTTTGCATTGAAATTCAATGTTAAATAATTTTTTTCTCTAAGAAGTCCAACAGTTATAATAATTTCTTCTACTTATGTGTTGGCACAAGTAATGTAAAATATTCCTGCAAAAAAAAATGATGGAACTCATTCACTTGTAGTCGTGGTATTCAAAAATGTAAAGTTAGAAAAAAAAAATAATGCACTGAACAAAAAAATGCATATAACTTTTCTTGTGGTTGGGATAGAACTTTGTTTTATCAGTTTTCAGGACGGTTATAAAGTCTACTATGCGGCATTTCAGGGTTATCCATTACTTACGGGACAACCTGTATAATATTTTATTAAAAATCCAAAAATTATTTTTTTCAAAAATTGTATATGCAAAATTGTTGAAGTAAATGTAAAGGACCTCTTACACAAAAAATTTGGTTGACATATGTGTACCCGTTAACGAGAAATTTGAAAACAAAAAAATCGGTTTTATGACAGGCACCGTTAAAAAAGATATAAAAAAAAAATTTCTACCAAAATATTAATTGACGTGATTATAGTAGCTCGTAGTTTTTTTTTCAAAATCATTAGAGCCGTTTTTGAAATAAATCAATTTTTGTATATTGGTTGTTTGGCAGGTACCGTTATTTTTTGAGCTAAAAAAAAAATTTCAATTTCCTTCTAGGGAATCCCATAAGAACCTTAAGTCCAAAGTTTGAAGAAAATTGCTTCAGCCGTTTAGGCTGCAGGTCGAGGTACATACTGACAGACGGATAGACGGACAGACGGACAGACTGACAGACTGACAGACTGACAGACTGACAGACGGACAGACCGACAGGCGGACAGACGGACAGACGGGCAGGCGGACAGACGGACAGACGGACAGACAGACAGACAGAATTGCGAGACCCATTTTTTTCGCGTTGTTTATCATCGTAATGTTATGGAAAATTATTATCTCAAATTTTTTTTTGCACGAATCCTAAACTTGCCCTATACTACGTATATCGCAAGTAAAAAAGAAGCTTCGAGTACGCTTGTAGAACGCTTCAAGTGTGCTTTGAGTACGCTTCGAGTACGCTTCGAGTATGTACCTTTTTAACACAAACAAATTTTTTTTACAAAAAAAAAATAAATCTTACAAAAAAAATGAACTTAAAAAAAAAAATTAAGTTTTTTACAAAAAAAAAAATTATTAAGGGTTGCCACATCCCTAAAAGTAACTTTTTTCAAAAGTTAAGGGTGAGCTCAGCCCTGACTCATATGAAATAACATATTATTTTCAGTGGGTGCCTTTGGCAACCTGGAACCTACTAGTGTTGTATAATGTTTTCCAAAATTCTGTATGACAAAATTCTGTGTGGTCAAAATACTGTAAGACCATAATTCTGTATGTCATTATACTGTATATACAAAATCTGTACGTCAAAATATTGTGTGAACAAAATACTGACTTGCAAAATTCTGTTTTGTAAAATTCTGTACGGCAAAATACTGTATTTGCAATACTGTCTTTTTTTTAAGAAATTTCGTTAAAAAAAATACATAATACTGTAGTCTTAGAAAGATAGGATCTGACCGGGAACAAATTAATTCATGAAATTTTACTGCTCGTATCGACGCAGAATTTTATCCTCAACAACATATCCAAAGTCCCTCAAAATCACCGCATTGGCTTTTTGTATAGACGGATTTAAAAAGGTGGAGAGGAGGGGGAGACGGGAGTTTATCAAGCTGAACATTTTGTTTTAATACAATTTAATCATATGACACATGTTTTTAGGGTGCTTTTCAATGCTGATTCTAAAGAGACTGAAAAAACTTTAAAGAAACATGTATCCTGTAGAAAGTTAAAGGCCTTGTTATGGAGTGATGACATTTTTTTTTTAAGTACAACAAGTAAAATATTACCCAAAACCATTTTAAAATAATGATGACTTAAACATGTACATAAGTCATTCTTGAAGTCAAATTGTGTTTTCACAAACAAAAGAGAGGAAAAGAAATTAAATAGAGAAAGTAAGAAAGATATAACAAATTGATATACAAATTGACATTTACTAAAAAAGACGAGAAAACTCAGTAAATAATTTTAGGGGGAAAATTAAGTGAACGAAATAGAAGTAAATAAGAGTAGAATTTTGTTTTATCTCTCCTTTTCCCTTAGCTCCTAACTAGGTACCTATATTACTCAACAATTGAAGCTTGCTTCTTTATAAATTTCTTGCATTATCTCAGGTGGTGATAAAAAAGTTATGACGTCATTATAGAACCTCTATTAAATAATCTGTATTTCAAAGTTCTGTAAAAATGCTTTAAAAGAAATATCGTTTTGATAATGTAAAAAATTGCGCGCGTACTTTTTTACATTATCGAAACGATATTTCTTTTACAGCATTTTTACAGAATTTTGATATACAGAATTTTGAAATACAGTATTTTGACCAACCAGAATTTTGCTATACAGAATTTTGACATACAGTATTTTGCTCATACAGCATTTCGCACATACAGAATTTTGACGTACAGTATTTTGGCATACAGTATTTTGAATACAGTATTTTGCCACATACAGTATTTCGACCCCAACCCTTGTACAATTATATTTGTAGGTATTTAAATAAATCTCTTGCTTCGTTAGTAACCAACTGAAAACTGGAATGTTCTTTAAATTTTTCTTTTTAAGATATTTGTTTCATTGTTTCTGACAAACCTGTAGTAGCCCGTAGCGTAATGGTTAGTGCGTTGGAATCTGGGCTCGCGTTGGAGGTCTGGGTTCGCTTCCCAGCCTCACCCACCTAAAAACTAAAACAGTTTTTTTCAGGGCTACTGCCTCTTGCGAGGAATCGAAAAATCCTCCAGAAGTATCACTTGTCTTGTTTAAGTGCTTCTCGTCTAGGTCCCTTCTTTTCCTGTCGGCACGCGCACACAGGAATAGTTGCGTATAGTCACTAGGCTCTGGTGCTTCACGAGCCGTTGTGCCATCCAATTTTTTTTTCTACCAAACCTACACTCAAGCTCAAGCCTTAGGAAAATCACCCAGCATAATTCAAGCAAAAACCTAGGTACACGGGAAAAAGTATAACCAATCCAGGAAGGAAGTTATTTTTTTTTGTAACTAAAACTAATAACTGTTTTGTGTAACTAATAATATGTTGTTACCCGAGGACCGTTTTTAGTTAATTACCTGAAACTTTTTAAGATAAACTAATCAAGTTAATCAGTTATGCGGGGTTCAATTATAATCATGTATTTAAAATAGTTTATACCTATTTTTTCGACCAACTACGCCAGGTGCAATTAAGCGTACATCTTTTATATTTTAGACTTCAAAGGACAAAAAATTCTTAAATATATAAACTTTATATATTTTTTTTTTCAATTTAAAATTATGAAATTTTTCATCAACATTTTTGATGTCAAATTAGCCAAAGAAGACCCCTTACCTGGCAAAATTATAAATATTTACACATTTTTTAGTAGTAGCCCGTAGCGTAATGGTTAGTGCGTTCGACTGTCACGCTGGAGGTCTGGGATCGCTTCCCAGCCTCGTCCACCTAAAAACTAAAAAAAGTTTTTTTTCAGGGCTACTGCTTCTTGCGAGGAATTGACAAATCCACCACGAGTATCACTTGTCACGAATAAGTGCTTCTCATCTAGCCGTTCGGATTCGGCATAAAATTGTAGGTCCCTTCCATTCCTGTCGAAAGGCGCACAGAGGAATGGTTGCGAGTTGTTAGTCACTAGGCCCTGGTTCTTCATGAGCCGTTGTGCCACCCGATTTATTTTTTTATTTTTTTTTACACATTTTCCTAAAATATAATATTATACATTTTTAATCAAGACACTAATTTAACTCTGAATCAACTCAACTTTGCTAAAGCTAACTTCTACAGAAAGTGTTTTAAAAATAAATAATTCAAATCGAAGTGATGAAAGTGATCCAACGTGGAAATCATAACATCTTCCATAGCAAATCTTTTATCTTTAGCCTAAAAGTAGGTATCCCTGATAAAATATTCAATTTAAAACAATCAGCGCAGTTTAACATAAAATTGATTCCTTTTCTGCAAATTCATAGCATAGATAAGGTATTATAAGTGGTACGTACCTTCATATCAAACCACTCGAACTAAAATAGTGTTGGTTGGTCTGATAGCTTCTGGCACACTTTGAAACCAAACTCATTTCTCCAAATTCTGGCGTTGTTTGAAAGGAAAAACTCTTGTCCCGAAGATATGTACGTACAAAGATATACCTCGAAATTATTTATCTCACAAAAACGATAAATGTACTCGGTTATATTATATACAATCGTACTATTGTATATACTATGAAGAAAAGGATATTAGGAAAATTTTGAAATCTTCATTTTCATTTCTAAATGTTGCATTCTAACAAAAGAACACCACCGAAATGAATTATATAGGTATGTATGTATATAGGGAAACAACATCTGGAAACCTTTCAAATAAATGGTTTTTGAAGTAGGAGCACGAAGGAACACTCCACTCCTCGTCAATTTAACCAAAAAACTCTACCTCTCCACAATTCCACTAATATATAAGAACATAGAGTAAGAGCATAGCCTTAAGTGGCTCCATTACCAATTCCCGCGCACTTTTCTACTACATAGCAAAAGACTATAATACATATATAACAGTAAAGGTTCTTACACAACCGAACAATGTGATGACGATCTATACACACAGACTTAGTATAGAAGAAAGTCTTTCACATCCTTTCAGGCGCTCAAATTTCAATTGAGAATTTTCGTACAGTTTACGGAGCCAATTTAAGAAAGACAAAGCTTTTAATCCGATTTGAGTATTTGCTTTTGGCAATCAAACATGGATTTAATTGGTGCAGATTCTCTTCCCCCCCGGCAGTCACACCCCATATCACTGACGAATTTAGATGAAGCAGCAAGAGAATTCTGCCCACAGCTTTATTATACTACCTATAGCAGTCTAGCACACTTAACAACAAAAGCAGATTAAAGAGAGGCAGCTTCGTATTTTCTTGTTTTTGTTGTTTTTTTTGGTTATTTTTATGTTTTTTTTTTGGGGGGGGGGGAGACTTAAAACAATGGAGTAAGGCAATGTACAAATATCAAACAATGAGAAAGTGTATGGACAAAAAGCTATCAAAAGAAGTCAAAATAAATTATTAAAAAACACAACGTAGCAAAATAGATGTGGTATATGTAGTATGGACCTTTGAAATCCCTTTTATTATGTTGATATCTTTAATCACGATGTAATGGACCAAAATTATTATTGTACAAAAAAATCGTTTTAGATTTATAAATTAATTTTATAATCTCCTAAACAAAAGTTAACCTAAATTTTGAAACACAGCCGGGCTGGAAAAATGCAAAGTTTCTGTCTGGTTTGGGCAAGGCCCTAGTGAGTTTTCAGTGGGGAAAATCTAGATGAGGAAAACTTGTCAGATACTTGGGAAACACTTGCTGATTTTCAGCACCAAAAATTTAGACGAGGGAAACTTTTCAAACACTCGTGAGGCCCTCCCTAGTAAAAAACTTGTTCATAATATAATGTTCCGGTACCTTATCAGGAATGTATCTTGTACACCAAAAACAAACATTTTATAAGCACCATGCAATTTCAGTATCATACGAACTTTTTTCTCTCTTTCTTATGTCTTCTTTTTCATATCACAATTTTTTGTATGGATGTGAGACATATGAACATTATCAGCCTTATTTATTTACGGCGTAAAGTTACTCTGACTGGACAGCTTATTTTAAAAGGCTTGGAAAGCTTATTTTAAAAAAATATACCAGGAATAGAAGCTAAAACTGGTTCCTAGGAGGTTTAAGGCCGGAGTAAAGCCGTTTTAGTATCTAAATGTCATTTTGACATGACTTTGTGTGAAATTCACAAAGAGGAGTGCAAACAATATTTTTCTTTGTGTTACTACGATAAAATGGATATTTATTTTACATTAATAAATCATTTAAATTCTTTAAACGGTTCAACATTTAACAAAGAAGGAGAAAGCCAAAGCAGTACAAAACTCATTTAGAGCTAATGTATTCACTATCAACTTGATGAAAACTCCAAAGTTGGCCAACTTACAAGTTGACTTCAAATCCGTAGTTGAACTGAAAGTTGAAAAATGCTGTTATTCACTACTTCGAATCTGAACTCCAGAGTTGAAATTCAAAAGTTGACCAACCTGCAGTTTCTTAAATATCCTTGGGATATTGGTGACACATGACGCACAAGACGTCATTTTCAACTTTTGTTTTGCATTAGAATTAATTTTGCATTTTGAATAATTTTTCATTTCATGTGAAGCGCGGAATCAAAAAAATAGCAAGCTTAATTGAAAGCTATACAAAACGGATTAGGTACAAATTTTATTTTTAAAGCAAATAATTAACACATATCTAGCGATAAGATGTGACTTTCCACATACAATAATTTGCTCTTATAACTGTTTTGTTTTCCTAAAATGAAATTATAAAGGAAGAAACACAAATTTTCACAGAGAAGAATAATGTAGGGTCAAACAGGAAAAGCCAAACAAAGATCAACAACTCCATGAAATGTGAAAACTGTTGTTGTGAAATGGAATCATGAATGGATCGATGTTCATGAGTATGTTTTTACACTTGTCCGGCAAAATCGTCGCCCACTAAACTTTAACATCACAAGACCAGCAAATCATTCCATATACAACATGGAACACAAACACAATACTGAAGTGTATTGAAATTGTACACTTGCACCATTTTTATAAACAAATTTCAATTATAAAAATATAAAAAAAAAAATATGAAACCAAACAAAAATAATGCGGTCCTTCATCTTAGTACTAGCTCACCCGGCGATGCTTGATTTCGGTGATCGGTCGAATGAATGGACAGAAATGAAGAAAAATCCCAAGTTTGGTCGCTAACTTCTACTATTTCGGGGAGTTGAGGCAATCCAAAGTTGATCAACTCTAGATTTTAAAATAAATAGTTGAAAACGTCAACTTTGAGTGAATAAAAACTATTTCTTAAGTTGACTGTTAAAATCCCAGAGTTATGTTCAACTTTGACTGAATAAATAAGGCCTTAGATCCCCTAAAAATGAGAGATGGATTAATTGTCGGAGAAAAATCTATGAACATAAACCAAAATATTTATTTTTATCTGTTATAATTATATAAATATATTAACATATCTTTTCAGACTATCACAATTTTTCAGGAAGTTTTCTTTTATTTTATTTTTATTTTATTATCAGAAATTAACAAATAATTTCTTTACCAACAAATACGAACAACAATCAACAATGGAAATCAGCTGAGGTTTGTTTAAGTTTATGATAACCAGAGTTTTAGATTGGTGATGTTTTGATAAAATATTTGACATAAGGAAGGCGTAACTAAAACGGCTAAGAAATTTTTTTTTTAAATAAGGATTAGTTCGACATAGCGTAAGCCCGGTGTAAGTGCTTCGACTCTTCCGAGGTTAAACCGAGTATTAGTGAAATCTAATAAATTTGGCTGTATATGTATTTGTTATGCAATATGGTATGAAACATGAAAAATTAGAGTATGAAACTTAGGGCCAGTTTGTTAACACTTGATCATCTTTAATCAAGGATTATTCCAGTTGATAATCATGGAATGCGTTTGTTCACTTAAATTTTAATCAACGAATCCTTGATTTGAGCAGTTAATTGGAGATATCACTAATCAGCCGAATTTGCTTGATGAGCTTCATTTAATCAAGGATTTAAAGGAATTCAGTTTGTTCATGCTTGATTTACGCACTCCCATGATAAACAAAAATACATATGTGCATTAGATATACCCTTGTCGCCATCTTGGGTTTTCTGTGACGTCTCAATCATCTATCATTATTGTTTAAATTTTTAAGTGAAGACTTATATTATTAAATTTAGCATTTAAAGAAATTGGCGCAAAATGTTGGACTATTTAGTCCGACGTTTAATCATTTTTAGTATGATACTAGGTTAAAAATTGTGTGGTTGCTAATTTTAAACGAGTTTAGCATCGTACTATCCCCTAATATTTTACTAAAGTTAAAATCACCAACTGGATATTTTATCTTTTTAGTATCGTACTAAATCCATATGAGAAATTTACTCCAGGTATAGGATGGACCCGAATGTTCCAGGTTCGTCACAGTGATTGGCGATTTGCTGTAAAAAACAGTTTTTTACATTTGCTGTGTAAAAATCAGTAAATAAAGGTAAATAACTTGTAAAAAATGTAAAAAACTGTAAAGAACTGTAAAAAACTGTAAAAACGGTAAAATATGTATTTATTTTGACAGATTCTGCTTAAAAATGGCTGACATTGGAAATACCTGAAAAATGTAGTGTCAAAATGCAGAAGAAAGTCGAATATAAACAGAATATGGCACTGAACTAATTATGCTCTTACTGCATATTATTTACATCCTTTTTTGATGACGAAATTCTATCAACTTGCCAAATAGGGACTATTTCTTTTGAACATTTATCAGGGGACGGAATTGAAGATTGTCATGATTTTAAGCACAAAAGCGGACTCTTTAAATTACTTTATCAAAAAGAAATAAAAAAGCCTGATGTATTTTGGAGTACTGCGGAAATAAAGCATGGCCGTCTTTCCAGATTGGATTGGATTGGAATGAGTATAATTCGAGTTGGACCCAAGTCCATACGACTCTTCGAAATCGCCTAAACTTTGAAAGGTCGCAAAAATTAATACACATTTATTTTACGTGTACGTATGGCAAACGGAATGAAGAATTTCCTATGGAGTATATTTTTGTTTTTTTTTGTAATAAATAAAGCCAAAAGATTTTTTTTTTATTGTTTACCGTTTTTTACATATTTTTTACATCAGTGGGTTTTTTGCTGAGTTTTTTACACTGAGTTTCTTACTTGTAAAAAACCTGGTAAAAAACACGGTGTAAAAAACCGGCACAACACTGAGTTCGAGTCCTCCTGGTACTCAATTTTGTTTTCTTTGTAAATATGTTATGAAGTTAAAATGATAAAAATATAAATATCGAATACTTATTTAAAGCACGTGATGGGTTTCCATCAACATATAATTAATTTACAACGCATAAAAACAATAATTGTGTTCATCAAATTCAAACCCTTCAAATGCAATTTACTAGTTAGCAAAACGTTTAAAATTTTGGAACAGATAGTAAATTGCTAAATACTTAGGAAATTGTTGACTAGTAAAATGTTAAGCCCTTAACAATAGGTTGTTGTTGCCATCGTGGTCCCTTTTTTTATAAAAAATATTAATTATTTACCTATTACCGTGTTTTCAAATAAGAATCCACAAACACAAAATGGAGCAAACATCAATAAAAATGAAAAAAAAACTTTAGTTTTGACAACCGAACTGACAGAAAGACTGGAAAATGGAACGATTTGTGGAAATTCCATGATTTGTTAATCAAGCTGGAAAAAAAAATGAACAAACAGTCTTTGATGATCACGGATCTATAATTAAGGATTAGAAAGAATCCGTGATAATCAAATTGCAGCTTTAACCCAATGTGAAAAAACTGGCCCTGAGTCGCTTTCAGCATTGAATTTTTGTGTAGCGAGTTAGCCCAGACAAGATTGCGGTATCAAGTCCAACATAAGCCAACTTTTTTTTTTATTTGCCTGAACAGTCAAAAGGGTTCATAATCGCCAAAGTCCTTGTTTTTGCTAACCCTTGCTATCCTCTTGCCAGAATCTATGTAAAACTCTCTAGTGCCTTGTCGAAAACAAGATTGTTTTTCTGTGCGGTAGTGTAAACAAAATTGAAATAAAAGTAGCGAATAAAATAAAACAGATATACGAAAATAATCTTATGTGCCTTAAACTTTAATCATACATTGTCAAAGACATGTAAGAAATTCATTGGTACAAAAAATAATATTTCAATTTTTTTTAGATTAAAATAAAAATCTTCCAGAATATGTGAAACAGAAAAATGTAGCTGGTGTAGTTAGGACGTAGTTGTATGATGTAGTGCTGAAATAATCCCCTGGTATGCCCACTTTTTTATTAATTAAAATTCAATTTTAAACAAAATTAAAAATAATCATTGGCCCGTTTTCAAGATATGTACTTATTGAATAAAAAAAAAAATCAAATTAAAATAATCCTCCTGTGCAAAGAATTTTGTTGAAATCGGTGAACACATTAATGAGAAATTTGGAAATCAAAAAAACGGTTATATGACAGGTACCATTAATAACCATTATTGGAATTTTTCTTTTAAAAAAATATTTATTATACACCGAATCCTTAGTCGTTTTTTTTTTTTTGTCAAAATTGTTAAAGCCGTTTTTGAAATGAATAGGTATTTTTTTGTATATTGGTTGTTATTTTTGGAGCTAAAAAAATCAATTTCCCCTCTTGGGACCCTAAGAACCAAAGATTGAATAAAAAAGCTTGAGTTGCTTAGAACGCAGGTCGAGGTACAAACAGACAGCCTGACAGACATACACACAGACATATATACAGACAAACAGACAGAATTGCGGAACCCATTTTTTTCGCGTTCTATATCATCATAAAGTTGGGGAAAATTATTATATCGAGTTTGACTATTTTACAAATCCAAAGCTTGCGCTATATAGTACATTATGTACTGTACATGTGCAGTGCATACATACATATATTGCAAGTAAAAATTTGAAACAAGTTAAAAATAAAAGAAAAAAATATTTTTTCTTTGATTTTATTTTTTTCGTAAACAAAATTATTCATAAAAATTTTGAATGCAATATTTTTTAACTAAGTTAGAAGTAACGAATTACAAAATAGTGATAAAATTAATCAAGCCAATTACGACATATTCGGGAATATATGCCTAAACAAGTTTACAAAAGGCAATTTTTTCAACAACAAAAAAAACATGATTTTATTTCAATTTGTCGCATTTTTTATAAACGTGGTATACAGTATTATAAGAACTTGTCTAGGCATTACATGTACAAAGTTAAATCAAAATCTTAAAATCCGTTTTCGAGAAAACTCGATACAACCGAAATCGTTTTATGGCAGCTACCTGTTCTAGATGAGCTAAAACAAAAATTTGAATTTTCACACAAAAACACTTCACACCAAATTTGAAGCTTATCCATTTATCTCTCTATGCCTCTAGCTCGATGTACGTCAGGACGCACAGACAAACAGACCGATGGACGTCTCGACGAAAATCACTTTTTTGAACTTCTTCAACATCGTTATGTTATTTTTTTTTCTACTCTAAACCAATACTTGCCCTCTTCTAGAGCAAGTAAAAGTAACATTATGTAGGTAAATAAGTTCATTTAATTATAATTTGAAAGTACAGTATGCAAGTAATGTTTGGATGCTTTGAATTGAAGTGCCATTTATCTGTCGGTTTTAGAGTCTCCTGCGCAGCAGGCTTCCAATCTACCATTGGACAATTTTCACTTTTCCACTACCTGCTACTTTTTTTTTTTGGTTTCCATATTTACATTAGCTCACTGCAACCTATTAAAATTAACTTTAAATATTAATTGGCTTTTTTTATGCAAAATTTGTATTTACTTACCTCAAAAAAGAACTTTTCGTCTGGACGTCTGACTGTATACGAGTTCATAACTTTACAAATTCTTTCTTCTGTCAGATTTTGGAGCGAAAAAATTAGACACATTTTGAAAACAAATAAGCTATATATGTTTAATGTAATTTGCAGAAAATATAGGTCCATTTTGAAAACAAAATCATTTATAGTGAAAAATATGGCCGTTTTGATTATTAAACAAAAATTAGATAGGGTTGTTATGATACTAAACTCAAAATTCAAGTGCTTATAACTTTTAAAACATCGATTTGGTTTGTAAACAAAAAAAGGATGCCATCTTGTAGCTCACTTTGAAGAAAAACTGTTGGTACATATGTATATCACACTCTATATTTTCAAAAATGCCGAGATAGGCCCGTTTTGATCTAAGCGACACATATGTGATTATTTTTCATGAATTAATGAAAAATTAAAAATTAAAAATTAAAAATTAAATAATAAATTGTTGAAGCTGTTTTCTTAAAAAATAATAAAGAAAAATGTTCACTGAACCGTTTTTTTCCGGAAATTTATAAGCACAATTATTTAGTCCAACAAAAATCAGTCGAAATCGGAGAAGCCCTTAACGAGAAATTTGAAAATCAAAAAGTAGGTTCTATGAGAGGTACCGATTATAAAAAATGTTATTTGAAAACATATTTTTCCCAGAATTGATTACGTAAAATAGTCTTTAAAAAAATTCTATAGGTAGCTATAGGTAAGATATAAAATATTTAAAAATTGGTGTTTGTTCCGACATCGAAATATTTCGTTCATTATAAAACAATGAAGTTTAGACGTGTCGAAAATATTTATAAAACCTTATCAGTAGCTCTGAAGTCGGAAATTTATAGAGCTTAAAAGCTCTAAATATACGATACTTACAAGAAAATCACATCACTGCATTTCATTTGTTCCTGGTGCAAATATGTAAATGTATGTAATTAAGACCTTAAACCTTTTCTCTTTGCAGAAGTCTTACAGTTTGAAAGCATTTTCTGTGTCGGAAGTTGATATAGTATACACCTATCATTCAGCTAATGGAAAATGTATATTAAATTCAGTTCTCTGTTAAAGGCATACCGCACACCCAAGTTAATCCATCCCTATTCCATAAATATACTATACCCTACCGTATGTAAAAGCATGTGTGGTTAAACGAAGAAATACTTGAAGAAATTGTATATTCAATTATTTGACATAAATTGTCTTAATATGTATGTCAAGGGCTTGATGTTGATGCATCTTAGACATATTTCAAGTTAAAAATTCCCAGATGAAATACATTATGGTTGTATATGCACATACAATTCGTCGCCCTAGTGACACAAAAACGTATGTCAATGTTTGCTAATTTTCAGGAGAGTAGATTTTGTGATTTTTTTGTACCATTTTTTATTTTTATAAGTCCATGAATACTTTTATAATGTTAACTTTTAAAAACTTCAAGATTAACATGCTAACTATAAAATACATAAAATATTCTTCGTTTTGTTCGTGATTTAAGAGATATTTTATTCAATAAAGTGAAAAGGTATACTGTTACGCTTATGTGCCTCAAACGATAATTATTACTTTTACACTTTTTGTTTTGTTACGTTTTTGAATAAGTTAATAATTTTCAAAAATAACTTTCTTTATTATTTAATTTTAATAATTTTTTTCTTGTTATATAAGTACATAAGACATTTAAATCAAGTTATCATTTTTGTCATCCAAATCAGACATTTTTAACGATTTGTAGAAAACGTTGTAGTGCGAGGGTATTATTATTATACCTTTGAGTCAACATATTTGTCTAATTGAAATTAATAAAACATATATTTAAAGAAAACACTTGGTTTTTCGACAAATCTTATTTTATTTATTTAGTTTTGCGATAGGCCAACTCGTTTCGCCTTCATGAGGACATCATCAGGGCACTCGTCATGATGATGTCCACATGAAGACGAAACGCGTTAGCCTATCGCAAAACTAAATAAATAAAATTAAATTTGTAGAAAAAAAAACAAGTTTTTTCTTTTAATATATATTTTATTAATTAGACAATCAGCCCTATCGAGGTATCCGTTGGAAAAAAGCTCCGAAACGATAGTCCGTTCCGATCGGAGCTTAGATTTCATTCGAGGTATCCACTTCGGAACAAAAAAGATAAAGCATACAATCGCATTCATTTGACACATTCGTCCGGATAAGTTCAATAATTGAAAATCTTTGTTATGTTTAAAAGTTTATAAATTGGTCCACAAAAATGGATAGTGTTACTTTATCATTTATTTGTTTATTTCAACCAACCTCTCTTGCTGAATCGTCTTCGTTGTTTATTGCACTAACGAAACAAAATTATATTTATTTATATTTTTTGCTTACTTTTCTTAAAATATTCCGCAACTATTTTCTGTCGGAGAATTTCGGAAGAAATTTAACGCACAACTGTCAACAATTCTGGACTGAACGCACTTCATCGTTATGCGATGATAGTCGTTACATTTTATCGGAAGATTGTCCGATCTGTCAATCGGAACGGATACCTCGGTAGAAAATTCTCCGATTTCAAATAGATCGGAAAAAAAATTTCTCCGAACGGATACCTCGATAGGGCTTAATATGTTGACTAAATAAATTTCCACCAAGTGCTTTACCCTCATCTATCGAGTATATTATAAACCCTTGATACAAATATCCAACAAATCACTATATGTATACATTGAGTTAATTTTGGTTCCTTGATTGCCGCCGAATTATTTGTACAGCTTTGAACTCTCCCAGATCCTAGTCATACTTAAAAAATATGTTATTTGTATCAGTTTTCTATGCTGCTGCCAAGATATTTTTAGCCAATTAACATTATTCCCTTCCTTACCTTACGATTTTTAATCAAAGATTTTTAAGAAAGTGGAAAAGGACGACCATTTTCTTATGAAGTTGACTAAAGCAAAGAACCATAATTTTGAGTATATCGAAAATAATTCTGACAATTGCCAATTTACAATAATTGCACAGCTAATGAAGCAAATTAAAATTGATTACAAGGAAGAAAGATTGATAGTCTTACGCGAGGCTGCTGCCATTATTGTGAAAGACGTTGGGACAGCAAAGTTCGAGACCTATACTTTACGGTGGTGTGGAAATGTGTTGAGTCGTTTTTGCCATGTCCTTGTGTTGAGCGAGTTCCCGGCCGTGATCTAGTCGTCGTACAAAAGTTGTAGGAAATTTAGTCTTTTACAACTTTGCCATTTAAAATTAAAAAATAAAAATGGTCCAACAGTTCAAAAAACAGGGGAAATCTCCTAATGTGTATCACTTTTTGCTTATAATATATTAGCAATAAATAATTATTTTACAGAAAAATTGTCTTGATAACAAAGGTAGAAAATTAAATTATCATTAAATTTGGTTATAACCAATAAAACAGAACACAAAATCCAAAAATTCCGGGCACACACCATATCAAATTTTGGTCTAAAACTTTGGTTATATGTTCTACTCCATCATTTCAACCTAACTGCATCAAAACATTTTGTACTTCGTTTAACTTTGATATTTATGGTGAAATTTTGTCTAAAATGATCGGGCTATGACATAAAAATTAGTTGTTGACATGTGCAGGTCAAACGATAAAAGCTTATTTCCCGTTTCCATAGGAAACGGGTCTTGATTCAAATTTCTAGAGTTTGGGTCATAGAAACGTAACGCCGCATACGTTTGTTTGCTTCCATGTATTTTGAAAAAAATGTTGACGGCAAGTGCTAACTTCTAAGCTACTTTACTTAGAGGCACAATTTTTTGCCACAATATAGAATGCTATATTTTAAGAAAGGTAGCATAACACAGTCCAAAATCGTAAAAAATGAAGTTACGTTCTTGTGTCACTAGGGCGACGAATTAAGCATACACATTTAAGTAAGTAAACACATATCTACGCTTTTTATTTTAAACTCAAAAAATCAAGTGCAAAAAATTAAGTTGCTAAGCGCAAGGAAATATACGCATGTGGTGGGTTGGAGTTTATTAAACTGAAATAGAGAAAAGCCTTAATCAGATAGACCTACTTTTGCCAAAAAGTGCAAAAGTGAGAAACAAATATCTAAGCTGAAGACACCAGCTTGCAAAAAAAAAAAACAAAGCAAAGCAGATTTCTTTAGCCAACATTTTAATTTCTCACTTATGTACTTTTTGCTAAAAGTAGGTCTATGTAGTTAAGCCTAAAGAAGTGTCGTTAGGGCTGGCCACGAGACCAGACTCTGTGAGACTTTTGTAAGTCTCGTCTCGGTCTCGTTAAAATCAAAAATTTTCAGTCTCGTCTCGGTCTCGTATAATTAAGTCTCGTCTCGTCTCCGAAAAATACGATTTTCGGACAAACTGTTGATTATTGGAACGAAATATTTTCGATTATCGTTTGAATATGTGCAGAAGAAAATAAATATTTAACTAAAATTGGATTTTTTTAATTTATTAGACTCTCTGTTAATTTCGGTCCAAATATACAGTCTCGTCTCGTCTCGTCTCATCTCGTCATGCGAGACCGAGATCGAGACCGAGACCTTTCTCGCCTCGTGACCAGCCCTTAGTGTCGTATGATACTGCAATTGCATGGTGCTTATAAAGTTTTTGATTTTGGTGTACAAGAAACATTGCACTCACTGCATGTGTTTTTTTTTTTTGACAACATTGAGTTGGCAGATTGTTCAGTTCAAAATTAACAAGAGTACTATTACTATTCCGTTTGGCACTTTCTAGAACAACACTGATTGAGTGCACCAGTTTATCTATAAAAAGCTTAAAACAAATTTATTTCGTGCTTCACACAAACTTAACACAAATACTCTCTGCTTCGTATACAAACACACTATACACATCACGCCAACTTAAACAAGCATTCCTTAAGGTTTCGGATGTGCGACCTGAGCTCTGATAATGGTGCTGAAGATGCTTTTGTTCTGTGCACCATTCATCCAAAAGTTCTAAATGTCAGTCAATTGGTTCAATTAGCACTTGTGAACCTAATGTGTTGTTCCATATAGAGATAATCCTATAGTAATGATGTGTCTTACACTGACACATTATACATATACATAACCTACACCCAACCCTACCGAGGCGTGCAGCAGAGAGACTTTTGTTGCTATTATCGTTTCGTTCATAATATCCTGCGAGCACAATCCTTCATGTTGCTTTGTTAATGAATTAACGAGATTTAGCAGAAAACGAAGAATGGTGTTGTTGGTGTGGGTGTGGGTGATGCAAAAGGACTTTTGTTTTCGTTTTTGTTAGTTGCTTGGCAGCTTGGCTGATGTTGCTATTGCTATGTCGGAATTGCTGATATACTGATGAGTGCTAGTGTCTGTTAAAGCAAGCGAAATGAAGCCCTTTGTTCATTGCACGTTTGAGGCACTCTTTTGTATGTCTTCTATTTATATATTTGTATCTTTTATACTTCAAAGTTCCTATATTATGCGATATGCCATTCGAACGGAAATGCCTTTAGGAATCTATTGTGTGATGTGCTATATAGAAATTGATCATGACAACTTCTCCTTATTTGTCTCTTCATCTCCAAATCTTTTATTATAATTTGACATTTAAACTTAATTTTCAATTTAATTTTAAATGAATGAAAACATCACATTCACTTCATGTTCTTTCCGAAGGTTTGAAATATAATGTTGAAACGTGTTTGTAAACGTATATGATTATTTCTCTCTCTGGATGTCAGTCGCATATCAGCAACATGTGTAGTGTAGTGTGTTGAGTTTTTTTTTGTACATTATTAATTCTACCTACCTACAGATGAAAAGCTATTCTTAAATTCACAGAATTTTGTGAGTAGAGTATAATTGCTTATGACGGAAATAATTATTTTGTTAATAAAACAAAAGTTGTATCTATTAATAATTACTTACAATTTTGAGATAAATTATTTAGAATTGTTTTAAGTTTTTTTTTAAATTTTGAGTTTGCCTTTTGAAAATTAACAAGGTTTTTTTGATTTTGTTCTTAAGACCAAAACTACCGTTACCTGCCCTATAAATTTGTTTAGTCAAAAAAGAAAATATTTTTTTTTCCCAAAAACGGCTCCAAAGATTTAAAAAAAAATTAAAATAATACCTATTACTATAAGGAAAGGCTACTTTTTGATATTTTGTTTAATGGTTAAATTTGGTATACCTTAGTATACATAATGTTTATAATAGTCCAGTCAAATCGTCTTCTGGAGTGCCAGTTTAAGGAAAAAAATTTAGAAATTTTTATGTCACTCGTCTTTTAGGTTTTTGAGTGCACGCAAACGTGTGCGTGCAGACAAGTGTGTGCACTATGCGTGCACGTAAAAATGTGCGTGCACGCAAAAGTGTGAGAGCACACAAACGTGTGCGTGCATGCAAAACAGTTTTTTGAAACTTTGGTTTAAAGTATTTTCTTGAATATTTGAAATAATAATGGTTCCAAATTCAAAAATAACTATAGGTTCCATACAAATGTTGAAAAACCGTTAAGAAAATTTTTATTTTTCTAAAAAATGGCTTCTAGAATTTTTATATAAAGGTGTGTCCAATATTAAATTAGTGAACTCTACTTTCAAATTAAAAAGAGCTTTTTATTTTCGATGATTCTTTCTCATTATAAGATAGCTAAACCGATTTAAATTATTATTTTTTATACAGATGATCATTAAAGATATAGGTACATAATATCGCATTTAAAAATTAAAAACAAATTTTTTTTTTTTTCATTTAGCAAAAAAAAAAATTTTATTTTGATTTAGCAAAAAAAAATATTTTTATTTTGATTTAGCAAAAAAAAAAAATTTTTTTTCTGATTTTGCAAAAAAATTTCCTAGTGAAGTTTTTTTCTTTTAAATTAAATTTTTGTATACGTGTATAAATAAACTTTAAGTTCGCAATAATTTTTTTCTTAAAAATGTTTTCAAGATTTTATATATAAAAAATATTAAAAAAAAACTGCTCCTACGATTTCATTTTTTTTATAAACTTCTATTGGTATTGTTTAGCTCAAACTTATATACCTATCATAAGAATTTAAGCAATTAAAAAAAATAATTTAATATATTTTTAATATCCATGGAGCAAAATTTTAACAGGCCTAATATTAAGGTTTAAGTTCGATACTATTTAAGACCGCCAGAAACTAGCTAGTTTGTAGGCGAGAAGGGTGAGAGGGGAGATTTTTTTTCTTACTCTTATGCCCTTCTCGCCTACAAACTCCCAGTTGGCGGCAACTCAGTTTCCTTGTGTGAAAGCAGTCTAACATTTTACTAATTTTATAACAGTTTACTAAAATTTTCTTAATTTTACTTACTAATTACTTTACTAATATATTTCATCAACTTCAGCGGAACACGTTCAAAAAAGTGACAGTTCCTGCAAAATATTCACAAACATCCATCAATTTGGCATTTATAAACGTCAAAGTGTCATGTGGATTTAGTACGATATTAAAAAATACAAAGTAGCCATTAATTTAGTGATTTTAATTTTAGTAAAATGTTACGTACGATGCTAAACTCATTAAAAAATTAGCAAAATACAATTGTTAACCTTGTATCGTACTAAAAATGATTAAGATAGATAGATAGATAGATATTTTTATTGTTTCCATTTTCAAAATGGACATCTTTAAAAATTTAACTCATTGCACACAGAGGCGGGTCCAAGGGGGTGGCTAAAGGGGCTAAAGCCCCCCCCCCCCTACAGCCGATTCCTAAAGTAATTTGAAATATAGAAAGCAATGCATTACAAAGTATAGAGTTTTATATTCGTCTAAAATATTGTTAAGATGTGAATTTTAATGGACAAAAAAAACATGGTTTGGGGCTGCACATTTAAACTGTGTGAACTCAGAAAAATCTTGCAGGTACGAATGGCCGCGGTCGGGTGCGTCGCCAAAGGCATCTGAATTTGTTCCTGTTTTTGTAATGCCTTAGGAAAAACCAGCTGACGAACCAACCACCTGATGTCAAAAAGAAAAAATTTTCGGATCAGTTTAGATATACGAATAGCTGACATCTCATCTGTTCATTTTCTTTTGTGCAGGGTTGTTTTCGTTTGGTTTGGTTACGTATCCGGTTTTGGTCGTTCGAAAACATATCAGATACTAACGTATCTCAGATAACTACCACCCGAACGTGGCCAATATTTAGAATCCCTATTAGACTCTAGAGTGACGTGCAAACTGATTGACATTAAAAAGTAATATAAATAAACTAATTTCTTCGAGTGGTTTGAGGTTGTAAAGTGGCTAAAAATTAAAGTTATAAAATTAGTTATAGTACCATGTTTTGCTGAGCTTTTATATTGGCTTCTAGCTCCACTTAAAAATAGTTCCCTTGTTTAACACATATCAATTCCAAATTCTTGTTATTGTACTTTATATTGAAAAAATTTTAATGAGCAATAGGAGCGGATATAAAGGCACAAAAAACACGGCTATTATTAAAGGAAAAGTGATGACAAAATTCGTTTTCTGTTATAAAACTTCATATGTACAAACTGGATCTCCAAACTCCAAGCCCCCCCCCCCCCCAAAGGCAAATCCTAGATCCGCTACTGATTGCACAGTACAGAGATTTGATCAGTTATAATAAGTTAATATGTTACTACTGAAAATATTAAGTTTTATTTTGATTTGCATTAAATATTTAAAGTTAATCTAAGAAGCAAAAATATGGAATTAGAAAAAAAGCTTCATATAAATGTAAATGTTTTATATTATATCACAGAAATGTAATAACAAAATTAATATATGTAATGACATGAATACATATATAATATAATAAACAAAAATAATAAATAAATAGATAGATACAGAATAAATATAGATACAAAATAAATAGATACAAAATAAATAAATATATTAAGTAACATAATATGTAACATGTTTATAAATCAATTTATTCAAATTATATAAATGCATGTGGCTTTATCACAGAAAATACTTTATAAAATAATTTTTTAAATTTATGAACAAGGTTTGTAAATAACAAATTGATAAATAAAACAAATTATATATAAACAAATAAATATATAAATAAATATAAAAATGATTTAACATCATACTAAATCGACTAACATTTTACGCCAATGATTTCTTCAATTCTTGTGACTCGTATGGTCGGTTTTTGTAAACTTTTCCTGCTTCATTTTCTTATAAATGTGATAAACCTGTACTTGAGTTAAATTCTCAAATTTGGATTAGTTTTCGAGTTATATATCAAAAATATTTAAGTATTTTTATTCTTGAAAATAACACTAAAAAAAAACAAACGTTATGGTCTCGAAAAAGAAAAATTGTACATTTACCGGAATAAGTTGCACTTATGTATGTTTTGCATTTTGGTACTTTTTGAAGTCTGAATTAGTGACGCTTAAGTGATGCCCAGCACGGGGGACTTAAGTGTAACTCATTCAGGTAAGTATGCACTGCCGAAAAAATTGGCAATTTGTATACTTTATTGCGCACTAAAGTGCCACTCCTTTGACTGTGAAACTGGCTCTAAGATTCCTTCTTGGGTACGTAAATGATGTCTTATAGCTTCTTTTCGCACAAAAGTTTTGCCGACAAGCTCGCTTCTCCAGCACTTTAATGAAAACCTTTTTTCATTTAATTTGTTTTGCACTTATATTTCTACCTCAAACCCAACTAGAAGTTCCTTTTAACTCATTGAATGACATAGAAATAAATATTTGAAAGAAATAACTTTCCAAAAAACACATCAGCAATATAAAATGCAATGAACCATTATCAAAGTTGTTTCCTTTACTGATTGTATTTACCTAATGTATAAAGGTCCTTCAAGTGCAATAGTTGTAAATGTGATATTACGCTAGCTACCATGTTTACTTAAAAGAAAATCACAAAAATCATGAATTGCATTTCTCGCAGTGTTTACGCTTGGGCTCATATTTATGAATATTTTTATTTTTTTGTCAATAACGGAACTATTTTCTTTTAAAGCAATTTCCTTCAACAACTAATATGACTCCCTGTTTTGTCGTCATCTTTCAAAAGCAAATAAAATCACAGACCGAATTCCAAGGCTTCCGAGGAAACCCTCATTGTCAATTTCCTTATGATGATGATATAAATGGAATGGAATATCCATATACCTACGCTCCATCCTCTAGAAGATGTCGAGTTGCTTCGTCGCCGTCGTCGTCGTCGTCGGCGCATTAATTCAGGAAGAATAAATTGAAATGGAAAAATATTTTCCAATATTTATTTACATTGCACTTTTTCACCTCCTTATATACATACTGATTTTTCGCAGGACAACTCTGCCACCAATTGACGACACGGTACATACCTACACATCAGCTGTGTAGGTATATGTGTAGCAACGCGAAGCACACAACAAAAACTAAAATCTTTAAGAAAAATGCATTCTCGGTTGATAGGAAAAGCGAAAATCTCCCCGCTACTTTCCGGTTTGCTCGCACTCTCTGTCTCTCTTTCTTTCTATCAAATTCGAATCAAAAACGCTTCACTGAATCAGATCACGTACCTACAAGAGAAAAAACATATTACCAAAAACAAAAAAATAGAAAATAACTTTGGGAACAAAAAAAAAAATCAGCAGAGAATACGAACCGGAAATTCCTTAGCGTATTTCTTGAAAGTAACGACGATGGCGAGGAAATATTGCACACACTTTTGCATTCGACTTGTTCCGCTCCGGTAACATTCTCATAACTTGCATTTCACAGTCAGTCTTTTTTTGGTCGTCTTCTGTATATTTGGTCCTTGTTGTGCGTTTTTCTGTTTACTTGTTTTTGTTTGGTATAGGTAGTAGTTTTACAGATAATGGCAGTGCCGAAAATCCTGACACTGAACATCTCTTCTTTTTTCATTCGCATGTCGTCGTTCCCACCGCCATCCACTGCTACCTTCATCGTTGGAAAAAATTCTCTCATGCAATTCTGCACTTTGTCTTGCATTTATTTTCATCCAAATGTTGCTGCAGCAATATCCTTTTCTAAAGGAAGCAGTTCCCTTGCATTAAATAATGTGGCCTAGGTGCATGTGTATACACCTATCTAGTATAATAGGTATAAGGAGTTTGATGCAATGCATTTTATTCTGTTTTGTCATGCATGCAATTCAATATTTTTCTTGCATACATTTTACTTAACCATGAAATGTTGATAAAAAGAACCCAATATAGCATCAGCTCACAGAATCTAAATACGGACGACGAGCACCAGCACGACGATCGACGTCGTATTTATGTTTTTGAATTTCATTGTACCTAATGCAATTTTACTGCAAATTTCAATAAACAAAATGGAGTAAAGAAAAATATAAAGTGCTTTTCGACATTTTGGATATTTTATTGGGAAAGGAATTTTAGGAGTCGAAAACTTTGGATTTAACAATAAAAACAAAATTGTTTAAGCCAAAATGGTAAAGTAAAAGTTTTTGTGGAGGAAAAGACAAACGCTTGTTCTGATACCAAATTACTTTGAAACTCAATATTTCCAAGTTCAATATACAAAATACAAAAAAAGGTCACGAAAAAGGAATCATTATTATTATTACGGAGGGCACGCCGCCGCCGCCGTACAACAGTTAATTTTTCAAAATGAGTTTTTATGAATATGTGAAGAACAGTTATTATGGAATTGAAGATTGCAACAATTTGAAAAGTTATAGCAGAATAGGGGTAAGCAATTTTAAAAATAAGAACACGTTAGCTTTTCTGCTTAAAAATTATGTTGATAAACATTCTAACGAACCAAAAAATTATTACTTAATATGTTGATGACATATTTGAAATTCTTAAATCTAGCGAAGTTTGTAATACTCTCACTGGACTTAATTCTTTTCATCCAAAGATTCAATTTACGGTGGAAATTGAAACAATCGAACACTTCAATACCTGGGAGTCAATTCTCGATCTGTGAAGCTGTGACGTGATAAATTTTCCAGAACTTCACACGCTAATAACTCTACTCTGGATGAGTGTTTAAATGTGATATTAAACGTCAAATCTTGATAAAAAATTACGAAGTTTTGACATTTTATTTCACTTTTTCACACTCATCCTATATTAGTAGTGAGAAAAAAAAAGTCATTTCATTTTTGATTGGTATAGAAAACCAACATCATTAGGCCGTATTATTAAATTTAATTCAAAACAACCAAAACAGGTTATTATTAATACTGCGAAAATTTTTATCAGCAGAGCGTTAGAAAACAGTGACGTTACGTTTCGTCATAAAAACATCCAAATAATTATGGATACATTAAATAGATATTTTAATCCCTTAGTACAAACAAAAATGTACAACTAAATGTTCAACAATATACATATAAAAGTGTTTTATATATTCTTATTCTATTCTAATTATATATTATATGCTCCAATATGGAATTAAGAAAATGTTCGTATAGGTTTTAAATCAGCTAATACTTGAAGATAATCTTTATTTTCAAAACTTAAAAGTAAATTACCAAAAGAAGATAAGTCAGATATTGTATATAAAATAAACTGTTTAGGTGATAGAATATTGAGTTATCCTTCAGTATATATGTTGGCACATCAATGCAAAAAATCTTAAAACCCGTATAAATAACGGAAATTCACAAAAAACTGCTTTAGCTTTACATTGTATAAATGAAGAACATATAGTACAGTCAACGAAGGAATTTTGCTTGCAAAAAATAGTGCTCTCTGGATTATTTTTTTATATGGTAGGGGTTACCCCCAGGTATAACATACCCAAAGTCCCCAGCCGAGGGCCGCGAGATAAACTCAGGAGGGGTGGTTAAAGGTACCCGTTTTTAGATTCTCGTGCATATTTCCACAACCTAGCATGTTAGCGGAAAAGTCTATACTACTTACTTAGAGACAATCAAATTATCTATAAAAATATATATTCACATTTTTTCTAGGGTCAAAAATAAAGGACATCGGGCGGTATAAAAGTCAACAAATCTAAAAAATCTGTTATTGTCTTAGATATTGAACGTTTTCTTACCAATTTACTTGGAAAAAACAAAAAGTGTTAATACACATTCATTCACTGTTTTCTTATCGTGTCGTGAAGCTAAGATAGGAGTTATAATTTCTTTTTTTTTCTATATATCCGAAACTATACGAAAAAGTTGATGTATACTAAATTAGGCAAAATTTAAATAGCAAGAGTTGTTTTCATATGGCGCCAAAAAATGGTAACGTTTTTTTTTAAGGAATACAATACAAAATTTATTTGCCATAGAGAGGGGTGCTTTCTCCCTCCCTTTAGAGAGAAGGGGCATTTTTTTAAAAATAATATTTAAAAACAAAGGCAACACTTACAATAAAAAAAATTACCTTTTTTGAAAGCCAGAACTCCGTCTTTTTATTTTATTTTCAAATCAAGTTATTGGTGTCCATAGTTTTTGTAAAAATTACTTTCAAACTCAAAATTAAGAAAAGTTGAAAAAAAAAAAAGTTTTTGATTTTTTCATTTAAATTGTAAAATAAAATGCAGAATTGGCTTTTATTGTTCACAACCCCTATTTATTCTTAATTGAAAACTGAAAACTAAATCCTCCTTTGTCTCCTTGTTTTTGAGAAAATTGAAAGTTACGACGACAATTTTTTTAATTTTTTTTTTACAATGTTTGTTATTATAATTCCTTTGTAGTATGTGATAGTAGTGTTTCTTTGAATTTGAGGTTAATGAATGAATAATTTCTTTGAACCTGCCAAGCAAGCCACCAAAGGTACTGTGATAGTGGTAGAGGGGACCCTAAGGATCAAAGATCAAAGATCCTAGCCCAGGGCCGCAAGCCTTAGACAGGAGAGGGGGGTAAAGGTCCCCTTTTGTTGTTTTGCTTCCATATTTCGGAAACTGAGTATAATAGAGGCAAAGTCAATACGACGAAGTGAAAGAAAATTAAATTCCCTTCCAATATGTCTCCAAGAAAGGACAAAGAGCTAAAGTGCCTGTAGGTTCGGTCGAGAAAAGAAAGAAATCGTATAGTGTGTATTGAATGGGGTCTATTTCACTCCGTTAAGAGGTATGAAGGAGAGTTTTCTAAACAAATAAGATAAAAAAGAAAAGAATTTGGTACGTAAAAAAACGGCAACACTTACAATAGGTATCTTGATTTTTTTTTTCCAAAATGTTGAGCTCGATAAGAATTTTTGGAAAAAACTTTAATTTAAAAATTATAAAAGAAAAAAAAGTAGGGCGGACAATTTTTAGGGCCTCATTGCGAGAGTCTACTCCGAAAAAATATAGTCGACAAAAGTCGTTCAGAAATTTTTGATCGAATTTAATTTTCTATCAAATAGAAAAATTCGTATAAATTCGGACCAGAAAAATACTAACGAATAGATTTTTGAAATATCGATAGGTGCCGTCACACACTGAAAAGAAAGTACTT
The DNA here is from genome assembly GCA_949320155.1 of Melangyna quadrimaculata. Lineage (NCBI taxonomy): Eukaryota > Metazoa > Arthropoda > Insecta > Diptera > Syrphidae > Melangyna > Melangyna quadrimaculata. Next base: position 26,988,259 of record OX439485.1, read on the forward strand.
TTTGTTTATATTAAGCACGCACTGCAGAGATTTTAACTACCCTTAAAATGTTTAAACAGAATGCGAGCCTAAGGCAAATAGGAAAGGATTTAAGAGGAGATACCGATGCACATAGGTTGAAACCTCTGAATATCGAAACTCGGTAAAGACATGAAACATTGCGGTGGTGTTCGAGAGGTGCAAATGCTTCCGTTATATTTGTATCCCCTATCAATTTCATAACTTTGATTTGCTTTCTTCAAAACGTTTTCACAACAAAAAAAAAAAAACTTTCTCTGTGTGACTAGTTCCTGAAAGCGTTTTAGGACAGAATCGAAATTCAGTTTAACGTGACCTCCTACCAATTAAGGTCTTATATCACGGTGGGCCAACCTCAATAGATAGACCAGACCGAAGTCCGCGAGCAATCTATCTCCCGTACTACCGGATGCTTACATCTTCAGTGTAAGCTTCGCTGTCCGGTCGCACTAGTCTCTTCTAGATCTAATAACTAGATTAGATACTTTCTAGACTACTGATTAGACTCTGCAACGCCCTGGGAGCCAGTACTTTTATCATAGCTTCAACGACGACATCGCCAGGGTCAGAGGATAGGATGACCCTGGTCTCGTTGAGCCGTTCCAACTAATTCACATAACATGCCGGCGCCCTAGGCGCAGGATGCATGTGTTCAACTGAGTACAACCGCTTTTTTCCCTTCTTTTCCAGTTTTTATCTTACCATCTTTCGTTTCGCCATAAAATCATGTGTGTTCATTATCCAAAATCATTTATCTGGGAGTACTGGCATCAGGTTTCCCCGATATCAGCACTCCCAATTGTTGTCTTCTTTTCCCGTTTCAGGTGAAATAACCCAGGGTCACGTTCACCATCCACTTCGTTACCATACTTAGCTACCGTCAATTCCATTAATCTCTCATGTCATGCATCATGCCAGATTCAGGAGAGCTTCATAGCCATATGGCCATCCACTCTCCCTCCTCTTTCCGTTATCAACTGTATCAACTTTTACCCAAAGCTTCCCATCCTGAGAAGTATTTAGTTTCAGAACAGAGCAGAAAACAAGCAAGATCCGTCCGTTCCGGAGCAAACGAATCCTACCCATCACCACATGCTCCTACTTATCCCCCCCACCACGCAAAGGTCACTTCTCACGGGGGGGAGCGTTTTAGGACAGTCGGAATGTAATTTGACATTCAAAAAATTAGAAAATGGATTTTTTTATCGTTAGAGGGGTTCATAGAGAGTGTTCATTATGACCGCCTAGCTCTTTTGCATTGGCCGCCATTTTGAATTTTACGAAAATCGGTTTTTATTAAATAACTCGTTTATTTTTTTAATAAAAATGCCATAAATAAAAGTTGTTAAAAATTTATTTATCTACAACTTTGTTGTTGCATATTTTTGTCTAAGTCTGATAGTTTTCCATATAATCCGGAAATTGTAATTGTGATCGGTTATTTTTATGTTATCTGCAATAAAGGGTATTTTTGTATACGAACAAAACAATAGTGTTTTTTTTCAATCATTGAGGGGACTGTAAGAAGCCTAAATACAAATTTTCGACCTCCAATCTCTTTTACTTTGGCCGCCATCTTGAATTTCAAATAAGTTGGTTTTTGTTAAACAAATCATTCATGAACTACATATTTATGTAGTTTTTTGTGACTATAGACGTAAAACTTTTGATACAAATTGCTAGTTTTCGACTTAAGTCTGAAAATCAAATTATCCGAACTAAGACTACAACTCTTTCCTCACCACCACTGGGGGGTTCAGGTGCGTTTTAAGTAATAGCAGTTGTTTTTTTATGTGTTAGTTTTTTTCTTTTAAGTTTTGTTTTTATTTTTCAATTTGTAATCAGGATTATTATTTTACGCGTTTTTGCGCGTTGGTGTGCAGAAGCGTTTTATTTTTAATAGACAAATTTTCTTTTCTTTTAATTAGATAAAGACCGTAAAGTTTATCACTTCAGTTGGGAGACTTGTGAGAATATAACGGAAATTCGATTACAAGCGCGCGCACTTGTCAACATCATTCCACAAACCATAATCTGATCAAAATGTCATCTATCAAAATGTCGACTGTTAAAATACCGATTAGCAAAATGTCGACTATCAAAATCTCGATCATTAAAATGTCGATTACAGTCGATATTTTAAAAGTCGACATTTTAAAAAACGATCTGGTTTTTTTTTCGATATTTTGTTCAGTCACGTCTTTTAACCAGTCGACATTTTTCCTGTCGAGATAATTAAAGTCGATCTTATAGAGTCGATGTTCTGAAAGTCGACATATCGTACCCAATAAGTAAAATCACCTTAAAAACCTAGCGGTGATGCGGAAAAGAATTCTAGTCTCAGTTCGGATAATTTGATTTTCCGACTTAAGTCGAAAACAAGTTGTTTTAATCAAAAGTTATTACGTCTATAGTCACAAAAAACTTGTTCATGAATGATTCGTTTAACAAAAACCAACTTGTTTTAAATTCAAGATGGTGGCGAAAGTAAGAGAGATAGGAGGTCAAAAATCACAATTTCCGGATTATATGGAAAACTATCAATCTATAACATGAATTAACAACAGCAAAGTTGAAGATAACTAAATTTTAAACAACTTTTATGAAGGGCATTTTAGGTAAAAAGTTGAAAATAAACGAGTTATTTAATAAAAATCTATTTTCCGAAAATTCAAAATGGCGGCCAACGCAAAAGGGCTAGGTGGTCGAAAGTCATACTGATGAACACTCTAACGAGTAAAAGAAAAAAATCCACTATCTAATTTTTCGAATTTCAGCAATTATTATTTTTGATTAATTCGGCTGGGCTATTTTCAGAAAACACTTTCTGCTGTCAGAAACTGTTTGCGAAAGTTTTTCGCTTTCTGGAAAGCGAACTTATGCTGCATTTTTTTGATTGGAACTTTTGCCACCGATTTTTAAATTGACTTCCTATATCCCGCAAAACGTGATCTAGGGGGGGGCATCATTTTTTTCAATCGATGTATCGGACAATATCTATGAAAAACTAGTTTTTTTAAATCGAAATATTTTTTCTCTTTAAACGCGATTTTTGGCTAAATTGATCACCGTACAGACTTTAAAATTACTTATTCGTGATCTAAGGAGTGCCACTTTTGAATCGATGTATTGCACGATACGAACCTATTGTATTTTATGTACACATATTTTTAAAATTAATTTTATTTTTATTTTTATTTTCAGAAAGCACTTTCAGAAAACGCTTTCGCTTTCATAGTGCGACGCGCCGAAAAGTAATTTCAGAAAATTTGCTTTCCTGAAAGTAAAAAGTTTTCAGAAAGCGCTTTCAGAAAGCACTCTCCTCTCATAGTGTGAAAATTTCAAAATCTTAATTTTCAAAACGCTTTCTGAAAGCATTTTCCTTTCAGTATGTGTTCAGTTCAATAAGCCCCTTACCCTGAGGCTACACGAGCCAGTACTGGCAAGCCTGTTGGCTACATAGATTGACTGGTCAAGTTCGTATACGTGAATATGCTGTGACGTAGGCGGCACGCAAACTTGTAAGCAAGTTGCCTTCAAGTATCTGCAGTAACGTTCAGCATACACTAGGATAGCCTATATAGGATTCTAAATACACATTTTTATTGAATTTTCTTTAGCATCGGACTTCGATTTTTAGAGGTTCTTAATGCATCATCATCGTAGCCATCGTTCAATGGAATTGGACAGTTCATACGTTGACTGATAGGTAAAAAACTGAATTACGTCGTACGAGGAATATTTCGTTCCAAAATGATGTCACCCAAAGTGGCTAAAATTTCTTTTCCCGCGCAAAAAATTTAATCTCAAAAAAGTCAGATATCTTGAAGTTTTTCAATAATGCATCATCTCCGTAGCAATCTTTCAATTTAATTTGACACTCTTTGGCTTGACAAATCAACAACAACATGTCAACCGAAATTCTAAAACTCTCATTTTCCCAAGCAAAAAATATACTCTCAAAAAATTAAGATTTTTAAGAGATTTTGTAAATATAATTCATTATAATCATAGCTATCCTTCAATCACATTTGACAGTTGTTGCCTATTTCCTCCTCTCATTAAAAATTGTGGTAGAAAGAACATTTAATTTCTCATTAAATTTTCAACGAAAAGCTATCTATATCGCTGTATAAACAAGTCTGACCGAGGCCACTGTCTTCTCTACTGGCTTCCCAACTGGCTTCGAAAATGGCAAGCTAACTAGTTGACGAGCAAGTTGCTAAGATTTGTGCGTATTAGTTAACAAATTTAAATGTATTGTAACTTTGTAAGCCAGTACTGGCTCGCGTGGCCTCAGGATTTAAAAAAAATTTATTTTTGTTAAATTTTGGAATGCAATTAAGGTAGCATACTTAAAATAACCTAGCCAGGTCTAGCCATTGAAAGGTATATGTGGGAATTACCAAAATAAATGCATTTTTTGTTTCAAAAACCCACAAAAACCTTTTTCCGTTTAGTGTAAATGTGGCTTAAAACCTGAAAGGCACATTCCCTAAAATTATATAAATTAATTTTTTTACAGCCGTTGGCAAGAAAAAAAAAATAATTTTTCTAAGTTATTCTAACGGCATGTAAACTGTTATTTTTGCAGCTAAAGAATATCCTATTATTTATTTAAATTATTTATTTTGATAGACAGTGTTAACTTAACAAACCTCATCAGGCACATTTTAAGTACACTCCTGCAAAACTTTACATGTTTAGCTTCTTCGGAAATTCCAAAAATAATTTCCAAGCTCTGACATGCAATTATCAAAGAAACATTTTATAACATAACCCATAAGCGAATAGATACAAATTTAATTGAACATTTATCAATTATTCAATTATGTGTCTATCCATTGTCTCATCATTTGGCACAGTCATATGTGTAGTATGTGTATTGTGTATACTTCATATTCCATGAGAAGACATACAAAATTCAACCACTTGAGGTATAGGAGTTACACTAATGGAGAACATGTGTTCATTCTTCGGTTCAAGAGAAACATACATCAATAATTATGAACCCCCCACGTTGGGCGCCATTTAGGTATAAGTTTGTGTATTCCCTACATTTGTGCAGGCACTTCTTGTTCTGCAAAACACATAATTTGACCAATTGCTGCCTGAAGTGAAATATATATTGTGTTTTAATTCAATGCAACCTGTACGAAGGTATATGCAGCGAGGCATCTTATTAAGGTAGCACATATAAGGGAAGCAAAATCAACAAATAATATACTCTTTGGTCTGTTTTCTTTGTTTTGTTAGCTCTATGGCGTTTCCTTTGTCTGCTTACTACTCACACTGAAAGTTTGTATTTCATTGCACTTCCAGTACTTCAACTCCAACCTAAGCACGTTCGATTTCCGATGCTTCAACTACTCAAATTGAAAATCGGATTTTCTTAAGAAAAGAAAAAAAAAATAGAGGCTTAAGTGAAAACCCTTTTATTCGCTTTCTTCCACTCTTTTGTTGCCTTGGCAGCAATTCTTCATTTTCCCAGACGTGTTTCATTAGCTTTTGTTATAGAAGGACTTCGTTGTTGTTGTTCTTTTTCCTGCTTCTAAGGTCTAACTCTGCAGTCTACACCAAGAGTCAAGAGGTGCACTGCCTCATTGCTTTGCTCTCTGTCTGCATTTGTTCTTTGCTTTATTCTGGTGAAGAAGTGCTGAGCGATTAAGAAGTTTATAATTTTTCTAGTACACTCTTATTATTATCAGCAAAATTGCCAATTGTGGTTTATAGAGAATGAAAAGAATAATTGGTATGGAAACAGAAAACCCCAGGGTTGATTGTAGGGAAGAAATATTTTCCAGGTGGATTAGTTATGTTTTAGATTTTTAGTTGGAATGATCATCACACGTCGCAGTTATAGTTGTAATAGGTGGATGCTATAATAGGTTGTTTTATTTGGTTATTTACAAATGCCATTATACAAAAACACTTAGAGCCAATTTGTTCACAGTCCATTAAAAATTGAATTGTGTCTTTTTAACTAATATCACGTTTAATATAAAATTGTCATTAAGAACAATTCATTAATTTTTGATTTATTCACTCGCCTTAAGTTAACTGGCTCGCTTTAAATTGCTGCTTTAAATTTATATATGCTTTTTAAAAATATCCTTGGGATTTTTATTTTATTTTGACTGATGAACTATCAATTTAGCACTAAATCAAGTTTAAAATAGCGTCTGTTTGTTCACTCTCAACTAACGTTGACAGTCAGTTTTGTGTTTGCTTCTTTTATTTGAAATCGCGCGTTTAGATTTCCTCAATGCTTTTTTATATGATTTTAGGGCCTCTATAGGATTCCCAGTCTGAAACTGCTCTTGTGTTTTTTGCTCTATTGAAGAGCTTCCTGCAGTTTTTTCTGAGAGGCTCAAGCCCTGAGGTCCACCAACGTGGTTTTCCTTTTCCCCTTATTTGAATAAGTGGATATGAGATGGCCATTGACTTATTTAAGGCTAACGTGAGGTTATTGACTTTGGTGTCAAGTTCAGTCGTACTGGAGGGAGGACTTAGAAGTTCAGGTTTAATTAAACTATCAAGTGTTTTCCTGTATTTGGACCAATCAGTTTTCCTGAAATTTCGAAATTCTGGTCGGGTAGTGGGAACTTCAACATTCAGACTAAACTGAATGTATCTGTGATCGGAGAACGAATGTTCTTTGGAAACTTTCCAGTTCATAATAGATTGATTATACTGTCTGAGACTATAGTTATATCTAGTACCTCTTGTCGGTTTTTAGTAATAAATATGGGTTCGTTCCCAACGTTACTTACTATAAGGTTAGTACTTAAGATATAATCGAAAAGAGACTCACCTCTATCATTGATGTCAGTGCTGCCCCAAACTGTATGATGGGCGTTAGCGTCACTTCCAATTATTAGGCGGATTTTCTGCCGTTCTGCTTCAGTCCCAACTAACAATTTAACTTGTTTAAGTATCTACACAAGCTATTTTCTAGTTTGTATAGTAACTAATAAAGACCTTATGCAAATCAGTTTGGCGCACATTATACAAGCTATTTCATTTCCCTTAAGACATTTGACCAGAAGTTCTATATAATTAAATAGTTTTCCATGGAAAGTCTTATTGATAAAATAAACAAAGCAAAACAGTGTTATTGCTCCACTAAACAAGTTGTCTGACTTTTATAAGACATTCACTTTCAGGTCGCATAAATGAAATGACTCACATTCTAAGGCCTTACAAAGGCCTAGTAAGCAGTGTGTTATTTAAAAAAAAATCGTTGCTTTAAATTTTATTATTATTATTGTTTTTATTTTTCCTTCCATTTTTCCATGACTTTAGGGTGTTAGAACCGCTTTTCTATCTATTCTGAAATGTATAGAAATTTATTTTATTTGAAAAAATTCAACTTTTACTCACATAAAATTTCAGAATCCAGGGATCGAACTCAGCTCCTCTCTATTAGTAGTCCACCACGCAACACACCAGGCCAATTGGCAATATACCATACGCGTGTAAAAACTTTAATGAGTTGATACTTCAAGCCCAAAAAAATCAACCTAAATTTTCGTTAAACAATGGTACCCATAACAGGGTTTTAGAAGATTGAATTTAAAGTATCAATCATGAAATTCTTTAAGTATTTCAAAATTATATACCATAAGTTAAGTATTATATTTTAAACTCACATTAACATAAGGTATGCATGACCTTTTTTATCGTACCATATGTTTGAAAAAAGTTCTTATATATGTTTTTTTTTTCAAGCAAGTAGCTATGTGCGATGCAGTAGTGTAATTAAGTTGCTTAATTCTATCAAAGTCTCACCTGAGGGGACAATTAGGTATGTACAATATTTCATTTTCCGATATACCTAAGTTTGTTTTCTTATTAACAAAATACAAAAGATATAATTAGGGGAGGCAATAAATGTATAAAAAAAAATCCTCATTTTTCTTAGCTTTCATTTTTGATTTCTGTAAGCAAGCTATTAACAAAATGCAAAAGCTATACATTTCAAAGGGATGGCAATATCTTTCACAAATATAAATTCTTGATTTGTATAAGTTTGCTATTAACAAAATGCAAAAGCCATAATTTCATTACGGAAGTCCAATATAGAGGTCACAACCAAAGCAAAATTCCCGCTCTATATTAAACTAATTTTTGATTTCCTTAAGTTTGCTATTAACAAAATGCAAAAGCTGTAATGTTCTCTTACGTAAGTCAATAAAGTGCAAGTCCCACTCGTGCAAAATGTTTGATTACCGTCATTAGTCTTGTTATACACCGATTTCAAAAATGAATCTCGTTTTTTTTTGTTTTAATTTTGGTGAAGTGGTCAATGAAAACGAAGGATACTAGAGTTTACTCTTAAAAACGAATTGGGGCTATTAGGAAAAAAAATATGAGAACAACTTTTTTTAACTTGTTGGAGTTTTATATACATTAAACAAATGTCTTGCATGACTTCACTTTTGAGGAAATCAAGCTAACATATTTTCATGCACAAAATTGCAGAAGCCGATCTTATAGTTTTTATTTGTTTCATGCTAACAAATTTAGGTAAGCGTATGTTCAAACATTTATAATATGCTTTATAAATTTATGAAACCTTCGTTCTTCAAAACGATATAACAACACTGACTAAAATCAAACTTTTTAAGCATCTATCTGACATTTTCATGATGCGCGATTACTTTCTTAAACAAACCGTAAAGGAGTTGTCTGTATTGACTTTCATCTGAATGTTCTATAAAAGCTATTATTTTTCTAGCTAAGGCAAACCAATTTCGGGAGGCCTTAAAAAAGTCTCCGTAGAACTCATTACATGAAGTCTCATATAGAAACAAACTTAAAGGCACTAAACAAGCTATTTTGAAATAAATAAATCGTTAAATGCTTGACTTGCATTATTTAGCCTTAAAATTATTCTATGTCAGCAATAGTCTATCCAATTCTAAAAATTAGACCTTATACAAGTTAAATTGTTAGTTGGGAGTGACTATACTTTCCAGTGTATTACCGGGAAGAGGGCCAAGGTGGTCATGGCCGAGATAAGCTGACTCAGAAACTTCATTTTAAATCGTTAAAGGAGGGTGAATAAATTCAAATATTTAAAATCGATCAATTTTTAATTTTTAATAGCGAATTTAAATTCAATGGAAAGCGAATAGATTAGGCCTTAAAGCATTATTGATAAAAAAAAAACAAAACAATTATTTTGTGCTAGACACGAACGGTAGCTAAGTTTTTAGAAGAACAACCGCGATAAGAGTGTTTTTGTGCACTTTTAAACGATGCCCAGAGTGATGCAAATGCAAATTTCCGACTGTCTGTACCTGCGTATAAGTCTTCTAAGGACAGCAACAAGACTCGCAATTGTAATTCCTAACAGGCACGCCAGGGAGGAACTTGGGGGGGGGGGGCTGAAGCCCCCTCCACTGAGCCAGTGCAATGGTGTGATGACTCTATGTTTTTACTACGTTTACTTTGTGTGGTATCGAAGCGAGCTGGTGATCGAAGCTGATTCGAAAAGATGAACACTTTACTTCTAATAAGATTTTTTTTCTATTTCTTCCACTTTATTTCGTCCGGTAATTTTTAAAACTGTATTAAATTTTGGTAACGGTACTATCTACAGGGCGTGGTTTACCTTACATTTTGTGTAAATTCTTCAGTTAAATGTGAACTTTGAAGAGGAAAGATGCCTCCCGTGAAAGGTAGAGTTTAGTTAAACAAAAGTGTGCTCTATTGGAAGTTATAAAGAATGGAATATATTATCGAACCATTGCAAACAAATACTGAATCGCTATATCCACTATCGAGAGTTTGTAAATCATTGATTTCTGGAGCGAAAAACCGCAAAACTTTGAATAAATCAGAAATGCCGAAAATGGGCGAGGCCTGCAATTTGCAGAGCAATGTGAGGCCTATGTATCGACACTTTTAAGCTTAAGAAATTTACGAGATAAAACAATAATTAGACTTCTTTCTTTCGTGCGAAAGTCTACTATGCAAAAAATTCTTAAAATGAGTGTTTTTTTTAGCTCTTATGAACTAATTTTTGTTGTGTGTTATGTTTTTTTTTTTAAATAAAACTAATTCTTTTTTTGATGCATGCAATATTTTTATCTATATAGCTATATGTTCTTCTTAAACTAATTCTCGATGCTTGGACAGATGAACAATTCGAAAAGATGAACGGGGCCTACTTTTTTTTTGAGCTCTATCTGTTTTAGCTATTAAAATAACTAAATTATAATAATTCATGGTAATCATTTATATTTTAAATTGTAAGAAGATGAAGAAATTTAAATATTAAAATATTGAAATTACTTCTGTTTTAAGTGGAGTGAATGAATAAAATTCAATTAAAAAGTACAAGTGACCTCAACTCCAGAAATAATTGTGTTTCGCCCAAGGTATAACAGTGGGCTCTTCAGTCAGTCTGTTATACCCTACTAAGACACAAATTTTGGTCGATGTTTACCGACTCTTATAAAAATCACAGCAAAAAGATACTGTGAATTTTATTATTCTAGGGGAATTTGTTTAAATTCGTGCACCCAGAAAATGAATAACCGTGGTCAGGTTTTTTATAATAAGAAGATGAAGAAATTTAAATATTAAAATATTGAAATTACTTCTGTTTTAAGTGGAGTGAATGAATAAAATTCAATTAAAAAGTACAAGTGACCTCAACTCCAGAAATAATTGTGTTTCGCCCAAGGTATAACAGTGGGCTCTTCAGTCAGTCTGTTATACCCTACTAAGACACAAATTTTGGTCGATGTTTACCGACTCTTATAAAAATCACAGCAAAAAGATACTGTGAATTTTATTATTCTAGGGGAATTTGTTTAAATTCGTGCACCCAGAAAATAAATAACCGTGGTCAGGTTTTTTATAATAAGAAGATGAAGAAATTTAAATATTAAAATATTGAAATTACTTCTGTTTTAAGTGGAGTGAATGAATAAAATTCAATTAAAAAGTACAAGTGACCTCAACTCCAGAAATAATTGTGTTTCGCCCAAGGTATAACAGTGGGCTCTTCAGTCAGTCTGTTATACCCTACTAAGACACAAATTTTGGTCGATGTTTACCGACAAACAAACACAATTATTTCTGGAGTTGAGGTCACTTGTACTTTTTAATTGAATTTTATTCATTCACTCTACTTAAAACAGAAGTAATTTCAATATTTTAATATTTAAATTTCTTCATCTTCTTATTATAAAAAACCTGACCACGGGTATTTATTTTCTGGGTGCACGAATTTAAACAAATTCCCCTAGAATAATAAAATTCACAGTATCTTTTTGCTGTGATTTTTATAAGAGTCGGTAAACATCGACCAAAATTTGTGTCTTAGTAGGGTACAACAGACTGACTGAAGAGCCCACTGTTATACCTTGGGCGAAACACAATTATTTCTGGAGTTGAGGTCACTTGTACTTTTTAATTGAATTTTATTCATTCACTCCACTTAAAACAGAAGTAATTTCAATATTTTAATATTTAAATTTCTTTATCTTCTTATTATAAAAAAACCTGACCACGGGTATTTATTTTCTGGGTGCACGAATTTAAACAAATTCCCCTAGAATAATAAAATTCACAGTATCTCTTTGCTGTGATTTTTATAAGAGTCGGTAAACATCGACCAAAATGTGTGTCTTAATAGGGTATAACAGACTGACTGAAGAGCCCACTGTTATACCTTGGGCGAAACACAATTATTTCTGGAGTTGAGGTCACTTGTACTTTTTAATTGAATTTTATTCATTCACTCCACTTAAAACAGAAGTCATTTCAATATTTTAATATTTAAATTTCTTCATCTTCTTATTATAAAAAACCTGACCACGGGTATTTATTTTCTGGGTGCACGAATTTAAACAAATTCCCCTAGAATAATAAAATTCACAGTATCTTTTTGCTGTAATTTTTATAAGAGTCGGTAAACATCGACCAAAATTTGTGTCTTAGTAGGGTATAACAGACTGACTGAAGAGCCCACTGTTATACCTTGGGCGAAACACAATTATTTCTGGAGTTGAGGTCACTTGTACTTTTTAATTGAATTTTATTCATTCACTCCACTTAAAACAGAAGTAATTTCAATATTTTAATATTTAAATTTCTTCATCTTCTTATTATAAAAAAACCTGACCACGGGTATTTATTTTCTGGGTGCACGAATTTAAACAAATTCCCCTAGAATAATAAAATTCACAGTATCTTTTTGCTGTGATTTTTATAAGAGTCGGTAAACATCGACCAAAATGTGTGTCTTAATAGGGTATAACAGACTGACTGAAGAGCCCACTGTTATACCTTGGGCGAAACACAATTATTTCTGGAGTTGAGGTCACTTGTACTTTTTAATTGAATTTTATTCATTCACTCCACTTAAAACAGAAGTAATTTCAATATTTTAATATTTAAATTTCTTCATCTTCTTATTATAAAAAAACCTGACCACGGGTATTTATTTTCTGGGTGCACGAATTTAAACAAATTCCCCTAGAATAATAAAATTCACAGTATCTTTTTGCTGTGATTTTTATAAGAGTCGGTAAACATCGACCAAAATGTGTGTCTTAATAGGGTATAACAGACTGACTGAAGAGCCCACTGTTATACCTTGGGCGAAACACAATTATTTCTGGAGTTGAGGTCACTTGTACTTTTTAATTGAATTTTATTCATTCACTCCACTTAAAACAGAAGTAATTTCAATATTTTAATATTTAAATTTCTTCATCTTCTTATTATAAAAAACCTGACCACGGGTATTTATTTTCTGGGTGCACGAATTTAAACAAATTCCCCTAGAATAATAAAATTCACAGTATCTTTTTGCTGTAATTTTTATAAGAGTCGGTAAACATCGACCAAAATTTGTGTCTTAGTAGGGTATAACAGACTGACTGAAGAGCCCACTGTTATACCTTGGGCGAAACACAATTATTTCTGGAGTTGAGGTCACTTGTACTTTTTAATTGTATTTTAAATTGTTTTCAAAACTTTTTTTTTAATGATATGGTATGGAACCAATAAATGTGTACATTATCTATTTCAAGCTACGTTAAAGTTGTTAGCTACGAGAGCAAGTTTTGTGCAATCCAGTCGTGCCCATTTTGTTTTCAATGCGAAAAAGTGCCATCTCAAAATTTGGCGGGATTTTTTCATTCCTCTGAATAGTTTTTGTGAAAAGCAGTTCATTGTTTTCTGTGCTCTTGGAAATTATTAAAATAATCATCAGTAAAAGAATGGACAATCTTCGTAATTTAACTATTTTAAAAAAGGTCAGAGTGGTGCTTAGTAAATTTTGGCCAAAATAACAAAGTGTTTGTTCTTTTAAAGTGCGTGAACTCGACATCATCATTGCAGAACTTTGTTGAAGAACTAGAAAACAAATATAATCAAGGTATGGTATTGTAGTTTCTGGCAGCTTTTTATAATTTCTTAACAAAAATTATTTTCCGCAACGTAAGAATTGTTCTAACATTAAAGACGAGTCAACAAATTATGTTGTGGGTGAAATCATAAATATTTCCGAAATAGAAACCATTATGTTCGGACCGGTAATACTTGAGATAGGTAGTAACTTGAATACAATTCTTGTTTGTGCATTTCTTAAACTCAATTTTTTTAATAGAGTGAATAAGATCCTGGAGTTGAATCAACGCTTGATATTACAACTGATAATGAAATCAGTAATGAAGTAATATGTGAGATTGAATTTCACATCGTAGAGGTAGATGTCGGTGAAGAGGACTTTGGGGCTGAAATGACTAAAAATGGTTTGGAACGTACGCCTGAGAATGAATGTGGTGAAGAAAGTGTGGAGCAAACAATTTGTGGCTGAAGTTGGTGTGGGCTCAAATCTTGATTCCAACGCTTCTGAAATGCTTCAAGCGGTCGAAGATAAAGAAGAAATGAGTTGTGGGTTTATTTTCGGGTTGAGAATTAATACAAACAGTAATATTTATTAGGTCCATGAAAATATTCTTACGAGAAAACGTGGTCGGAAGCCAAAAACTAGGACTCGAAACATAGTCAAAACAAACAGAAATTTGGGAGAAGCCTACACAAACTTAAAAATAGGAAAATTGTTGCCAGCTAGATCCGTCCAACCCGCTTGCGAAGGTTAATGTTCCTTCAAGTGCACGACGTATTTCAACAGCGGCGAATGAGAACGTATTTTAAAAGAATATTGGGGATTGGGAGATGTTAACAAGCAAAAGGAGTTCATCAACAACATTACTCAAGAAATCAAGCCACAATACAGGTACATAAGGGATGCTTGGAGCCGAAATAATAAATAACCTTTCCTATCATTTTTTGAAAGAGGAAGTTTTCATTCGCGTGTGTAAAAAGTTTTTTTTTTGTAATATGTACGTTAACTATTTCCGGTAAAGTTATCGAGACACCTAAATCAAAATTTGTGAGCCTGACCTTTGAGGTACACATAGAAAGAATTTTTCAATATCTGCAGAGCTTCAGCAAGGTATTAAAGACCATATCAACAGCTTCGAGCATATAGAATCGCACCTTCTTCGAGAACAAACAAAGCGCAAATACATAGATGGCAGCTTAAATGTGAGCTCAATGTACAGAATGTACAAAGACTAATGTCTAAGCAATGGCATTCAATTTTCCAAGCTACATGTTTATGAAAAAAATTTCAATTGCTGTTTTAACATTGGATTTTTCAAATCTATGAAATACCAATATATTCGATGTTTTCAGTTGGAAAATTCAACTGAACTTCAGAAAATAAGTTTGCAAGAAGAACATTATAACACATTTCCGAAAAAGAGCTATCCCGGCTGGAAAAGGAAGCAGGCAAAAAAAAAAAGTGTCAATCAAGCAACAACATTAAAGTCATGTGCATAGATTTGCAGGCCGTTATACAAGTGCCTTGTGGTGACGTCTCATCCTTTTATTATAAAAGGAGGCTGCTCTGTTTCAACTTTACAATATGTGAACTCTTTTCCATTGAAGAATTTTGTTTCCTTTAGCACGAAGGTATTCCATGAAGGTATTGCATACAAAGGATCAGATGGAATTGCAGCATGTCTTAAGATACATCTGATAATCTGGTCTGACAATTGCTCTGGGCAAAAAAAAATATCTGTTGTCTTTTTTGCTTCGACTAGTTCAAATCTCGAATATAAAATCTATTTCCCAAAAATGTCTGATCCTTGGCCATACACAGAATGAAGGCGATAATATGCATTCTTTAATTGAGAGGAACAAAGCTAGGTGCTTAAAATCTGGCCAAATTTTCACGTGTGACCAACTTGTGCCAAAAATACAGTTGGCAAAAAAGACGAAGTCACTTTATAAAGTACAACTACTTCAAACGAACGAAGTGTGTGATCTTAAAGACCTGCGTGCAAAAAAAGTGAAGAATTTTACTAGAAACTTAGATGGCGAAAAAGTAGTATGGGTCGAATTAAAAGAATTTAAAGTTGAATTTAGGTTAACTTTTTTTCGAATATTTAAAAAAAAAAACAAATTATCATGGCAATTTCAATATCAATTGTTAGTTAATATCATAAATAATATTATACATATAATCCATGCACTAAAAATTAATTAATTTAATAATAAAACTATGAAAGGACAATGAAACTGTATCTGATTAAAAAAAAAAAAAAAAAATGAAACAAACCACCCGCGTAATATACAACGATGCAAACAATTAAATAAAAACTTGGCAATTATAACGATTTTCAATTTTTGAATTAACCACGCTGCTATATGATGCCGACGTTGCTGCTGCTGCTGTTGCTTTTACTAGTGCTGCACTCATTTCTGTTGCAGACGCATTAATCAAATAAAATATTCGTAGGAATGGAAACGAAAATATAGCGGCAAAAAAAAGCGATGAAAAACCGCCAATATTCAAGTTGAATAAATATCCTGGCCTGAACGGGAGTTTAACATTCAGAATCGCATTTATCGCCCTCCTACAATTTTTAGTCTCAAGCCCCTGCCCACACATTTGATATCCAATCCATATAGCATATCTGAAGCTTTATGCATATTTTATGCAAACCTACTCCTCGGAATCTGATTGTTGCATTTATTTTTGGCTTTTGTAAAGCAATTATTGCTGTCATTTCCATCATCTCTTTTGTTAATTAGAGTCTCATGTATGTATGTATGTTGCATGAAACATTCGAACAATGGCCTCGTAAAGGGATATCCGTCCAATGGTAATAAATGACCGCGTAGAGCGTAGACATATAGCCCGCCCGCCAGCATGGCCTTACATCGTACTACGATGTCGACGACGACGACCATAACGATGACGACGGACAGTGATATACTCGCAGTGATAATTGATTATTTTTCATTATACATAGTGGTATTTTGTTTCCATGTTATGGATTGAAGTCCTGCAAGAGTCCTTAGGAAGACACATTAACTCCTTTTCGGTTGTTTTAACATTGTGATGGTTTCAAATAATAAATTATCTTTATTAACCCCGAATTTTCAATGGCGTCGAACTTTGCTAACATGACCATCAGAACCTTGCGGAAGAGATGGGTAAAATATAATGTAGCTATGCATTACAAGTGAGAGTTACATAAATTCTAAATTCACTTTCAGTTTAACAAAGTGAAAATCGAAGCCAGGAGTTATGGTTGCGATCATAGCTTTTGAGGACCCACCTCGAAGTCAGCCATCGCACTTTCGATTTTCGGAATGTCGATGTATCTTTAATAGTACATTTCATTTATCAAACAAAATTAATTGTACACCCACTCGTTCGTTGTATTTAATATCAACCGCAGTCTGTTGGCAGAGTACCCAATTCCGACTCCAACAGTCGTGGGTTCGAATTCGACCCGGAAACAATTTTTTTTTAAATTCACTTATTTTATTTTCACATTTTAGAATCTTTGCAAAAACTTCCTATACTCTGTTCAGTTTGTATTTTCAGTACAGGCCTTATGGGAGATCTTTTTCAAACATACACGTGCTTGCTGGTGTTTGCATTGCACTCAAAAGGTTAAATAAAAAACAGAACCCCTGACTTCCATTGAAATTGTTTTTGTAATATTCCATAAACCCACGTACATCCCATCATGATCTGTCTGCTCCGTGGTTGTGAGGAGCCAGGAGACTGAAACAAGATACACACAATTTGCCTTTCGCTCGCTTAATGTGTTTATTAAAAACAGCAGACAAAGACAACACATTTATTCATTGATTCAGAGTTCCCATCAGGGATGATAATACTGAGCCCAGAAAGTTAAGCAAATTGGCAAAAAAAAAAACGAAAAAGATTTCAAAAATTTGTAATAGATAATGAAAAATCAAAATGTAGCTCCTACGTAGTTCACGTAGTTGCTAAGTAGCAGATGCATAAAATAAATAAATGTAGTAGAAATACTACATATGTACTAAATAGTCATCTCTGGTTCCAATACGTCGGGTGATGGAAATTCTTATACCTTTTTCTTTGGTTTTTGGTATGTAGCTTTCAGAATTATAGCTTTATAAAAGCTTTTGAGAGCATATATTTTATGTTTAAGGAAAACAGTGTTGTCACTTCGTGTTTTTCTGCTTACATCTTTTGGTTTTATTTTTGGTTAAATGCTGCTATAAAATATTTGTTGGGTATTTGTTGGGTATTTTTTAAAGGAAGAATTACTATTTGAGCAATTTTTTGATGTAGTTCGGTTCATTAATTAACTGCAGTTTGAATTGCCAAATAGTTTTCTTTTTTCATGAAAATAAAAATAAAAAGGATAAGGTTTCGTGTTTATTATAATATTTAAGGGGCCAGTTATAGCTAATTGTCAATTTTGAGAGATTTTGAAGAAAAAATAAATTATTATTTTGATGCCAAAGTAAAGCTAATTGACTTATTATTTCTAGGAAAACAAAATTCAATTTGGCACAACTTTTCTCATAAAATGACTTTTATTTTTTCAATTACGAACTACCTTTCCAATGATCATTGAAAAAATTAAAAGGTACGTTATGGAGAAGATATGGGAATGGATTTTTTTGGAGAAGAAATAATTTTTTTGGAGAAGAAATAATGTTGAAGTCGTAAGCTATATTTCTGCATTAAAACATTCAATGATTAAACTTTGGAAGGGTCTCAAAATCAACAGCTAACTTTTTCAATGATGGTTTCCAATCAAAGCTATAACTGGTACCTTACCAAGGGTTTATAAAATAAAATTTATATCCTTTCTAAAAATTCTAATAAGGCATTACTAATCCTTTTTTCTGAAATAAATCTAATAATCTACTCTAACCTAATCCTTAAAAGTCAGAAAAAAGAAGAGAAGCAAAAATTCAATTTATTTTTTCTGTGATTTATTTTTTCGTAAAAAGAGATTAGGCCTTCTGGGGAACTCTTAAAAAAACGCGCCTACTATCTTACCTCTTGGCAGTGTGGAAAAAGACAGATTCATTTTTATTTGCATTTACATTAATTTTTTTTATATTTAGTTTACGATCTACATTTTTTCTGTTTATGAAATCTAAATGAGTAGTTGGTAACCCTACTGACATTTGAATGAGAGAGAAATATGCCAATTTATAATGTACGATACGACCAAAGCATAGTTCACATATATCTAAGGTCTTATCAGGCGCAGCTTTTCAAATTTAAATATGGCTGCCCTTTGTGTAAGTACACAGTAAACAAAAACAAATGTTTGGTGATTGTTTGAAATTCAATTTTGTTCCTATTGATTTTGACAACATGAGCAGAACTGAACAAAAATGAACACGCTAGTGATATTACCTGTGATATATGTATCTTGCAATACGGCAACCATGGAAAATGCAAAAGCTTAATCAAAAAAGAGATAGCTTATTGTAATCCATAAAAGTAAGTGTGAGAGGCAAACAGCCTATCTTCCCTGTACTGAAAATACGAACAGAACAGAGTATAAAACGTTTTTTGAATTTAAATAATTTTATAATATGATTAGATTCAATCCCAAATTTTTAAACCCATGACTGTAGGAGTCAGAGGCGGGCACTCTACTAACAGACTGCGGCTGATATTAAATATTATGGTTCAAATAAAAAGTACAAGTGACCTCAACTCCAGAAACTATTGTGTTTCGCCCAAGGTATAACAGTGGGCTCTTCAGTCAGTCTGTTATACCCTACTAAGACACAAATTTTTGTCGATGTTTACCGACTCTTATAAAAATCACAGCAAGAAGACACTGTGAATTTTATTATTCTAGGGGAATTTGTTTAAATTCGTACACCCAGAAAATAATTACCCGTGGTCAGGTTTTCTTAATAAAGAAAAAGAAATTTAAATATTAAAATATTAAAACTACTTCTGGGTGCACGAATTTAAACAAATTCCTCTAGAATAATAAAATTCACAATATCTTCTTGCTGTGATTTTTATAAGAGTCGGTAAACATCGACCAAAATGTGTGTCTTAGTAGGGTATAACAGACTGACTGAAGGGCCCACTGTTATACCTTGGGCGAAACACAATAATTTCTGGAGTTGAGGTCACTTGTACTTTTTATTTGAATTATATTCATTCACTCCACTTAAAACCAAAGTAGTTTTAATATTTAAATTTCTTTTTCTTTATTAAATATGGGTTAGTTTGGAAATATATGGTTTTTCAGAGTAAGTTATTTCGCTTGCAAACTTTCATTATTGATTTATTGATGGGGGGGTGGTTAAAAAAATGTTGGTTTTAAAAAATAAAGTTTTAAAGTGGAGAATGATTTAAGCCCATGTACATTTCAAAATTCGATTAAGTAACGGAAATATGGGCTTTTGAAAGTTCCATACAAAGTTCAATTTTGTTGGTATTAAAAATAAAAACAAAACAGTGGGTGTACAATTAATTTTTGTTTTTAAATTCAAATGTACAATTAGAGATACATCGACTTGAATTATTATTTTTCCGAAAATCGAAAGTGCGCCAGATGACTTCGAGGTGGTTTCTTAAGGACTACTAGTTATTTGTGATTTTAATTAACAGTCTTTGTTCTGACTGAAATTGGTGGGCTATATTTTACGTTTGGGACATATAAAGTACAATATGGTTCACATCTAACACATACCGACTCAGCTTTAGCTTTAAAATTAAAAAAAAAAAATTGTAAATCCATGCTGAGAACGTAGCCCTTACGTTCATTAATCTTTTTACATTTTTAAGTAGGGATATATTATTAAGAAAAACAGCATGTTCCTTAATTTATAAATTACTAAGCCAACCCACATTAAAACCCACAAAACTAACTTTTAAAATGAAGATGAAGGTCCGACAAAGTAAATGTCCTAAGTTCACAAGCCGTTGATGCTAAGTAATGAACAAAATAAAGCAAACAAAAAAAAATGTAACCATATCATATCACAAACATCTTTACCCGCGGCTAAACAAACGTGAAAAGGGTTTAAGACATCATCCTTCTAATTGAAAACTGAAACCTTTTTATCCGGTGACATTTATTGCCGGTGTTGTTGCTGTTGTTTCCCTCTTCTTCTTTACCATACATAAACCTAGCTCGTCATAGCTGCTATCGTTCTTAATCTCTTAACCTGCATCCCTCCCCTCCCCCATAACCTGAATGCTAATTATGTAATTTCTGGCTCAAAATTCTATCCCATAGCAAGACATTATGCTGGTATACCTACCGTTGGCGTAACGAAGGCCGTCGAGTCCGTTTGTCCGTCAATGCATCCAACAGTATAATCCCACAATGTCTATCTTCCGGTTCTCTTTGCTGTTATTTTTTAATACCACCTTAAAGTTTATTTTAAGTTTGATGCTTCTTGTACCTAAATCCTTTCTAGTACCTTTCGCTGGATGATCCAGCGCCTTCTGTTCTGGACACGGAGAGGAAACCCAAAGAGTTGCGTCTAATGACAAATGAAATATTCATCATTATCCTTTTCCCTTCAGGATAATGCCAAACCCTTGTCTTAAGGTGAAGTTTTTGGTAAAAAAAAATAATAAAGAAAGAAATATTAAAAGGAGAAAATGTTTGTTGTAGATATTGGCAGACGGTAACTAAATGGGTACCTAAAAGGGAAGGAAAGAGGTGACAAAAACAAAGCTACTAAACTAAAGGCTTTCTACAAGATAATTATCTTGAAAGGTATACGCACTTGGACTGAAACAGTTATTATAAATAATGGAAAGTAACAGAAACAAACATCTAGATGGCGATGGCGAGAAAAAAGTATTGTCGAAGGATCTTTTAACTATAGGTAGGTACGTATATATTAAAGTGGTTCTTATTTGTTCTCTTTTGCGAAAATTGAGTGCGACGCCCCCTAAATCATGTCTAAGAAATGATTAAAAAATCCCCCATTTTGTCAGATTTTTATCTCTAACCCTTCCTGGCCCTATTTCGATAGTAATTATTTTATTTTTTTTATTTTTTTTTATTTTTGGATTTACACTATATAAACACTGTACCAGGTGTCATTTTTGAACTAATCAATAGACGTCGAATTAGGCTCAAATGAAGCGTCTCTTAAAACTCTACAGCCGCGTGCATGTTTAAAAAAATTCGATCATTTGTTTAAACTTTATTGTAACAAAAAGGCAGATTTTTTGTTTCGTTGAATACGCGAAAAGTAAGCAACATTTTGACATAAATTATATTTTTTTATGATCTCTCCATCGTTTTCATTAACCTGAATTAAATGAGATTTTTCCTTATATATTCGAAACTATCAACGTTTCGATGTGTTTTGTTAATATGATAATACTGAAAACGGCTACAGCGGCGGCGCGCCGTAGTTTTGAAAATGTAATTTTCAATAGGTAATACCGTTATCTGCATTTTTTTTTCTTTTCTATGCACTTTCTACTTAAATAAAATTAAACAATAACACAGTCAATACAATTTAATGTAGTCGGAGGAAAGGATATTATTTTCCCAAACAAATTCCAATAAAAACCAAATGACAAAAAATTAAAAAAAAAAAATTGTAAATGAAATATGGTCAGGAAGGGTTAGGAATAAAAATCTGATAAAATAAGGGAATTTTATTTTCATGAATTCGAACCAATCTAGGGGGCGTCGTCAATTTTTTTCCCCTAAGAACCACCCTAGTATATATTGTATAGAATGATCAAATGTGGGTAAAGGGTAGATGCGTCACTTGAAATAAAATATGCCAACCCAATAGATTTGTTATTAAACCATATTTTTAAAAATATTTTGTATTGTTTGTTGCTTTTAAGATTGCATAAATAATTTGATGAATTGACTGTCCATCTCCCCAGGAAAACTTATTCCCGATATCAATAAATTTCCACCATCATTCATGTTCCCAATTTTAAAAGGATAGAAACATTGCGCAATACCGACCTACCGTGGAAACCTTGATTGGTTAAGGTTTGACCTTCCACCACAATCCAATCAACAGCGCATTTTTACTTACTGGAAAATTATATCATGCCGTTCATTAGCCTTTCACCACTACATACTTATTATATTTTTCAACAACATTCACTTACACATCCAACAAAAAAAAAAGGCAAAAAACTCACACGCACTTAAAACCTCAAATCCCATGGCTAGCTTTGTACAATGCTCATGTCTTGTTCAACAGCAAATCGTCAATTTTAAATACCAAGAAAAAAGTCGTTCAATGTAAACCCGGACAAAACGCTGGTACAGAACTGAATGCACCCATTTGCGTCGTTCAGCTAAACAAAAAAGAAAAATACGAATAAGGTAAACATCAGAGACGTCAAAATAAACAATTTTTTTGCAGCATGTAAAGCAACATTTTTTATTATTGTTAAAGATATCTAATAAAATTTAAAATTATTTTTTTCAGAAGTTACCTATCGAATAGCTGGGGAGTAGACTTCGTTGCGGCAATAAAAAAAAGTAAGTATTTTGATTGTTTTTTTGTTTGTTAGTTTAGACACCTATACGTCCAAACTGACAAGAAAACAAAAATAGAATTTTATAGATTAGTTAAGATAGTACAGTTCACTGTCCTTAAACATAAAAGAGATGATAATAATTTACGTCGGTAAAATTGGCAGGCCAACTTTCAACTAGAGTAGCGAAACCAACGCCATTATTTGCCATTTTTTTTTTTTTGATTTTTTTTTTGTTTGATTCTATTCCGAATTTTGTAGTTCTCCAAATAGGGGGTTTAATAGCGAGTGACCTGCTAAGTTCACAGTGAAGTTAGCTGGTCACAAGGTGTATCTTGAGAACTAAGCATGCTAGGAATTTTTAAGCAGTTCTCTTGCATTTCAAGAAATGCTTATTCCAAGTTTTGAAGTCTAAATGCCCAGCTAACTACACCATATTTTTCAAAATGGTTATTGTTGGTAGGAAGGTGACTCTATTTATAAACATATTTTTTTGGTTTTTGATTTATTTAGAAACGGTGGATATTTTTCATTTTCTTTTTTAAATAAATAAATTAATTTTTTTTTTTGAAAACACAATATTCTGAAAACGCCTTAGTCAATTTATGTATTTTATTTTTTCTCAACGGTTTTTTTAACGTGTAGGATGTATGTGTATGGTAGAAACAGTTTTGTTGGATCTACGAACAAGTTTTTTCAACTGCTTTTAAAAGTGTTAAGTGTTGTATCAAGATTCAAAAAAATTGTCAAAGTCGTTTTCGAAATACATTGAGTTTTCGAAACTAAATTTTAACTTTTTATAAATTTCAGAAAAAAGGATCAATACAAAAGTTTGGTATTCAATATCAATTATTCAATATCTTAAACATTGACTAAAAAGAAGCTTTTTGTTAAAGTTATTAACTCGTTTCTTTCTATCAGAATTGTAGGGAAGGTTTTTAAGAAAAATAATACCTTTTCGACTGAACAAAATTTTATGACAGAAACCGTTAGAAAGTCTTAAACAAAAATGTATAGGCATAGAAAATCAATACAGCCGTTTATGGGCTGAGGCCATTCGAGCCAGATCGTGATACCACCTTTCTACGTTTTCCATTTTACTTATCTTTATATCAAGTTTGAGCTTAATCTCGAGTTCAATATTTGATTACGAACCCCTTACTATGCCACATACTATATTCCACCTGATCGTGCCCATCCAAATGAAGGTTTTTTTTTAATTTACAATTGCATTTCGACAACTAATTGTGGACAACTGCAATTGTAAATTAGAAAAACCTATATTTGGATGGGCACGATCAGGTGACCTCAGTGGTGCAATGTAGTAGTGCAACGGCCTCTAAGGTAGCTTGGTCTAGGTTCGAATCCAGTTGACGGCAAACAAAATTTATAAATTGAAATTGGATCTATAGACTAAGCACCACTAAAAGGAATCTGATGATTGGTGTGGCAGCCATGAAATTGCAATAATTCCAGCCAAAATGTAATACTCCGTGGTAGCCAACACAAGTGGTTGTTGTTCATTCAAAACTTTCAATGTTAAATATGACGGAGCGAAAGCTATGCAGCCTATCTGCAAGTGTTATCACGAAAAAACACCCTTGAACATTATTTTTTTTTTTTAATTTTGAAATTAAACTTTTTGGAAAGTAAGATCGTTTTTAATTTTTTAATTCAGACCAGAACCTGAGTTGGTGTCAAAGATAAATTTGTGTTTCTTGTTTAACTCAGAGCGCCAAGAGCTAGGAATTGAAATGGGGGAGGAGAAATTTGCTCACATGTATTTTTTTTTAACAAAGCGGAAGGCAGCTAATGTTGAAAAGTGTGTTTCAAAAATACATAAATCACAGTGGTCGGACAACGCGCTGTTCAGATGATGTTCAGAGCATGCTAGAAATGCTCAGGTTCTGTTATACATATTTTAAAATAAAGAAGGAAAACGCCCAAATATTATGGTTTGCTGTGCTCGTTCTGTGCTGCTTGAAATCGAAGTAAAAACAAATCCTATACAGTGAAACTCCCTGTTGTGGAAAGCTCCTTTAAGCGAACACATCATTAAAAAAAAAAAACGAATTCCGGCCACCGTGGATCTATGATTTAAATTCCATACATTCTATGTTGCTCTATACGGACACTCCCTTGATCGAACGGGGACAAGAATATCAGCGTAATTTGTTAAATTTAATTCTCTTAGGCGGACAATAACCTTATTTGTACTTTTCTTCCCTTTTTTTCAGCAATACTATTTTTAACATCGTGAACACTCGTTCTCACAGGCATTATTTGGTTATTTAATTCAAAAATTGAAATATAAGACCCTTTTTTTTTCTCCAAATGTGTGCCCATTTTAGTCAAGTCTCTAAAAGTTCATATTACTCGTATACAAACTAAAAATTGACAGATTTTTTTTTAATAATTGCAAATAAAATCACAAAAATTCAGAACAAAGGTTAGACCGCACCATTGTATATATACAATGACCGCACACAACTGCAGCGGAACTACACTTCACGACGCGGCAAAACATTATTTGTATGAAAATGTATGAACTATATCGCACTAAGCGGCAACCGAACTTCATACAATTTCATACCAATTATTTTGAATCGCAGTTCCGCTGCAGTGCAGTTCCGCCTAGTGCGGTCTAACCTTAAAGGAAGAAGAATGAAATTTCATCATGTTTTCCCTTGACCGTACATCTCTCTGAAACGGAAGAAGTGTTCTCACCGTCACTGTCCGCCTAAGGGAGGTTTCACTGTATTTGAAATTTTGTCGGTCAAGTAAATTTACAGCTCTTGAAATGATTTAACAACGCTTCCCAGATAGACCAAGAGCCCACAGCAGATTTGGCGTACGAAAATGAACCAAAAAAAAATTATATGGTTCGAAAGGTGTATTAAGGCTGATAAAAGAAATGCAAGTCTGGCAGTCCCTGGTGGCGGCTGTAAGGTGGGAGGGGCAATTTTCTAAAGAAATGACTTAAAACAGAATTAAAATTATTAAAAAACAACGGTTACATGAACAATGCCCTGTTATATTTTAATGAAAGGCCAGAAGTCCCTTCTTTCATTTCCTTTTTAAATAAAGTTCTTTCAATGAATAGTTTTTGAAATATTAATGTTTGAACTCAAAATTTTGAAAAAAAAAAAAAAAATAAAAAATATTTTTTTCGCAAAATTTTACGTAATTAAGTACTATTTTTGTTTCCAAAATTCAATGCCCTTATCCATTTTTAGTCAAAAACTGAAAACCGGATGGTTCTAGGACTTTTACCTTTTAAGATATTAAAAAGTAAATGAACCAGCTTTTTCATTAAAATAAGACAAATCCGCCTAAATTATTATTTCAGCAACCAGTTAAAATAGGACAAACATGCGGAAAAAATTCTTACATTTTTGATACTCGGTGGGAATGTCGGATTAACCAAAAGAATAAAGAATCAAAAGAGTCCATAAAAATATCTGTATCCCGCGGGTGCTTTTTGGAGGGGGAAATGGGGAGGTATGACTTATGGAAATTAAAAAATTATGTTGATACAATTTGGACATATGATACATGATTTTAGGGTATTTTCCAATTCTGAATCTAATGGCATCAAAATTAAGGTGATACAATAATTCTAAAAAAAGTTATGGTCCATTTTATACAGAGAAGACTGTTTTTCAGTAAAACAGGTAAACTATTAAAAAATACCTTGAAAAGAATGGTACATTGATGAAAATTTGTATAAATATTCAATTTGGCATTCGACAAATGAAACATTTTTAAAAAATTTCATCAGGTGTTATGATCAAAATTTCATACCTTCTCATTCCCTTAAGAAAAACACCCTTTCGTCATAGATGTTTGTCAGTGGCGATTCCTGGTCCTTAGTATTGGTTTAGCTACGTGGTCTGGGGAAGGTTAAAATAAAAAAAAAAATAATACTTTTTTTTTAATTTTATTGATAACGACAATTAATAAAAAAACGTTAATAAATTATAGGTACAGAATAAAAATTTAAAAATTTATCGATACATAAATTCGCTTCGTCGCGTCGTTCGACGGAAAAAAATATTTTCGCCGACTTTGTTGTGGTCAAAGTAGGACACTTAAGTTGGCACTGATTTTTGTACACGTACTTTGAACCCTTAGCTATCATAAAATATAATGTTTATGCTTTAGGTCTATATTTGTATTTAAGTATCTAATTCAGACGTCGTTTCAAACGTGGTTACGTTTTTCTTCAGGTCTCAAAAACATAGTTATTAATATTTTATAGCTTCAATTTTTAAAAATTATAAAATATGTACTTCCAATTTTTTTCTTATAAAAATAATATTAAGGTTTAATCCTCTTTTGGTTGTGTTTTGGTTTTTGAGTGCAACTATTATTCTTTTTAATATTAAGAAATGTCTTGAAAAAGACGTTTTTTTTTAAATCAAAAGTTTAAATAATAATAAATATTTCAAACTAAATTTATTATATTTTGAATAATATCTCAAAATATTTTAAATAATTCTAACCTACGAAACAAGTTAAATGTAAATTCTTAGTTTTAGATTATTGCCTTTCAATGAGTTGACCCCATATGCTGCTAAGTCACGAAGAGGGAATAATTATTATCATAAAATATAGTTATAATATTTATATGTTTTTTTAAGCAACTTTGGTACTGAATTTAAAAGTTCTGAAAACTGTTCACTTGGCTTAAAAAAGATGTAAATATTATAACTATATTTAATGATTTTATGGTTCTAAGTACGTGTACAAAAATCAGTGCCAACTTAAGTGACCACAGCAATGTTTGCATCATAATTGTGTTGCACTTAGTTAACATCATATTTCTTGCCAAAACTATTTCACCGATTTGGATCGAATTTCGTCTTGTAGTACTCTAAAGTCAAGACTATTTGATTCCAATTTTTTAGAAGATTTGGACAATATTTGACCTATTTTTTGAGTGCTTCAAATTTACTTAGTTTTTCTGATTTTTTTTAATTCATGGTTAGATAGCAACACAAATAAAACATGCATTTAAAATTGATATTGTTTTGTAGAAAATTTTATAAAAAACAAGTTTATAGTGGACGGTTTTTTCCTAAGTTGCATATTTCCAAAGTTATAAAGGAAAATGTCGGAAAAAAGGGGTGATTTTAGCGTTTTTTTTTTCACTGTCGCATTTTTCCTGCAGCGAGCACAGGTTTTTGGAATTTATAAACTTGGCTATATACTACTCTAACATGCCCCAACAACATATCAAAAATGCAGAACTACATCGCAAATTTAGAACTTTTATTTGTGTAATTGTTGACTGTGCTAAAAGAACTCAATCTCAATGTTTACTCAACTCATATCAATCAAAGAACACTAATAACAAAACAATGCATTCATCCTTCCTATCGCATTTTCCTAGAAACATATACGAAAGCAAAAAAGAGAATGACAAAAAAACGTACCCAAAATGTAGGTACCTGGAGCTGCTTGCATACCTAATGTATCGTGCTTTATCGCATCATACTTACGCTTACGCTTTCATTTATTTAGCTGGGCTTTGCTTAGGACATTGTGTAGTAAAACGCTTTTGTATTCTAGATTGTATTGTATTTGTGTTTGTATTTGTAATTTGTATAGATATTATTAAAAATTGTATGAAATTGTGCACCGCAGATGTTGCAAGCTAAAATGTTGCAAGGTAGACTTGTTGTATGAGAGTTTTATGTTGTGTGTCGGCAGGAAAATATAATTGAGAACAATATGGGGGTAGGTATCTATTTTTTTATTATTAAATAAATGCTCTTTGTAGAGAATTTGGTTTTGGTATCGCTTATCGCATATTGTAACGCTGAGGCAGATAGGAAGATGGGAGTTTTGTGTTGTGTGAAGGAAAATATGATTTGAAAATAGGTAGGAAGGTAGGTAGGTGGGTAGTTTTTTGTAATTATCGTATTGATAATGTAAGAAATCATTATCATTATTTTAACATTGCCATTTGTTACTTTTTTAAAATAAAAAGTAAATCACATAATTTATTCATTTAAATTCTTGGTTTAGCGGCGATAAACCTGCTAACTGAGAGGAATCGCCACTGATGTTTGTATGTACTCTTTTGATCCTTTATTCTCATGCCAAATTTAATATTTATACAAATTTTCATCAATGTACCATTCTTTGTGGGCTCTTAGACTAAGAGCAAGTCTTTTTTATTTAAGAAGTCTAGATTCACATTTACCCCGTTTACATGAGGTACCTATTCGAGCGAGCTTCAAGTTCGCTTGGCCCGTTTGTATTCCTACATGCTACATCAGGTGCGAACGCAGGAAAAAATTTTGGGGGGGGGGATTTTAAACTGAAATCTCAAAAATTAAGAGTGAAATTGTATGGCGAAGAAGTTAAATTAATATATTTGGGGGGGGGGGGGGGGGTTGAACCCCCAAAGTTCGCGCCTGTGCTACATTGAATTCATTAAATTATAATGAGCTTCAACCGACTCGATTCCACTTCAGGAGTGGAGTCGAGTTAAAATTGTTGATAAAAATCCTGAGCCGAGGGTTTGGTTTGATAGATGTGAGTGAGCACAATATTATAGTTATTTGTTTTGATTGCTATGCAAGTTACATGCTAGAGTTCCCTCAATTTTAATGTTTTTTTTTTTGAAATAAATACATTGAGGCAATTTTTTCTGCCGTAATTTTAACACGATTTCAACTCAACTTTAAATGGAGCTCTCAACACAAGTGACGAAAAACTTGAGTCTAAAATCCGAAACTTATCAAACTCGATCATTCGATACTGCCTGTAAACGGCACAAGCCGCACTCTGGTCCAAAATGAATTTTTTCTTTGCAAAAATCTTACCTTTTGAAAGCATAAATATATTGCCACAATATTTTTTCCCCTTAAAGGTAATTTCCACGGCTATAAAAATGGTGAATCTTAGAAAATTTCTGAACAGGGGTTTTACGGAATCATTGGTTTAAAAACAGTCCTACATTTTGAGAAATTTGTAAAAAAAAAGTTTTTAACTATTCAAGTGAACTGATAACAACAGTGGATGCTAAAAATTAACGAACCATTTTTAAGCAAGTATTACAAAACGATATTTTTTCATTTTGTGGCGCATAAGTATATTCTAGAAACTGTTTGAGTGCTACATTTTATATGAAACAGTGTAGGAAAAAAGTAAACGGACGAAAGAAAAAATCAAATCAAATAGAATACAAAATACATATTTATAAAATAAAATATAATATATCTTTTTTTTACAAATATCATTTTCAACATTTAATAGACACTAGTTCTGGGTAATAACTTTTTTTCAGCTCTTTTTGGGATCTAATGGGTCTTTAAAGATGAAACAAGTGGATCTGATGATATAGCTAGCATATTAAATAAACCTTCATTTTGTCGTTTCCGTAACACCTTGCTTGTATTTGAGTAGCGATATCGCTTGTAGGCTTTATTCCCTGATTCCTGTTCTTCTTCTGAAAGCTCCCCGATTGGCAAAATTTGAAGTTTTATAAGTTCCCCAACATGGTCCATAATTCTGTGAAGTGTTGGAGTCAGGATTTTGTAGCTGATGTTTTTGTTTTTTATAAGATCTAAAAAGGTTTTGGTTTACTCAGTTATGCAGTTTTTTTATAAGTTTTATGTGTACTCGGGTTATAGCTGACGTTACTTCCGGATTTTCGAAAAATCTTTGTGAAGTGTTTCCATCATTTGTGTTACCAAATCCTTGTTTTGTCGTATCAATAATTAATCCGAGTTGTTCCCTTAATTCCTTTTGAATATCGGCTTTTCTTCTTCTTTCGGCAATAAAGCAATTAATCCCTTGCTTTTGGCAAGTTAATCCGTGTTTACGTACTTTAAGATTAAGAACAATAATGAATTACAATAATTCGAAGAAACTCAGTTACAGCATGCCTCACAAACTCTTGGAAAAATTTTAGGGTCGTTAACGTGGGCGGATTCCAAAAATTGAATGTTTAATAAAATAATCAGCAGTTTGCTTACAATATTTTATATAGTTTTTTTTTTATATTTGGCATTTGTATAAAAATGGGCTTGGAAGTGGGCACATTTTTTTAAGAATCAAGATAATAACAAAACTATTTTTAATTGATTTCTCCGAAAATTGCAAATAGTTGCAGCTACAAGTTTGCATATGGTTTAAGAAATAGTAAGGGTCAACTATACCTAATGGTCGACTTTCCATAGGAACTCGCAAGAAGTTTTTTTGTAGCTCTATTCTAACCAAAAGAAAGCTACTTAAAAAGGTTTTTTTTTTTTTTATATATTAAAAATATTATGTAATTTTTGTTTTTAATTAAAATTTTGATTTAAGTAGAAATAAAACAACTCGAATAAATTAGAGAAAATTATTATTTTTCATTTAATATGCCATAATTGCAAAAAAGAAAACAAAGACTTTTGTTTTTTGTACGCGCCGTATTCATCGGGTTCGATAGCATATAATTATATCGATTGTACCATTTGAAATCGGAATCTGCAAAGGAGCACTTTTGACAGCCATTTGTTTGTATGAGATATACTATATCTCTAACTATATCTATTTTAACTTAAGCTCTGAGAATTCAACCTAATTTCAATATTACCTTTCTCTGGATTTACTTACATTAGTCTGAATAGCTTGCTGTTTTCCACACATTCTTGTTAAGAAATAGGTACGTACCACATTAATGAAATTTATGTGTATACCTAATTTGTGGTTTGCCATACATAGATTAACATTTTTCTTACAAACGTTGTTACTGGTGCTCTCAATCCTCGGAAACATCCATCACACTATTTAAAATGACTTCTTCGGTATTAAGCCATTCGTACGTGCCAAATACCTGAAATACCAATTTGAGCTTCCACAAATTATCCAAACGATGCACCTTTTCGACTAGACGTAGGACTTTGTTATAGGTACATACTAAACTAGTATAGTAGATACATACTTACAGCCATTTCTATTCTAAAATATTTTTCACTGGTTGAATGAAGCACCAAGCACACATCACTATAACAGCACTAAAACCGTCTCCGTCTCTGTGATGATAATCGCCGTAATTTCGGAAACATTTAGGACTCAAACCAATTACATAGTTAACTCCGCAGGGAATAGGTTGCTAAGCTTATAAACAGTGTTGCCGTAAGCTGAAATGAAAAGTCGCTAGACCAACCCTCCAAAAGTCGCTAGATTGGCTGAAATTCTGGAACCCAAAAGTCGCTAAAAAAACTTGTAAAATAAAGCTTAACAAAATTTTTCTCCGAATCACAACAAATAATTTCACCATCGATTTCTTCGATTTCTTCAGTTTCAATTACTTCAACAGGATTTCTTAATAGGTATATGTATATTTCCTCAGTACGATTTCTGGTTGTTATAAACATAACAATTTTTTAAGTATCTGAAGTTTGTTTTCTTGTTAGCATAATCAAATTCAAAGTTTTAGTTGACACTTTGTTTCTGATTTTACTTTTGACAAGGTACATTATGCTAAAAATGTGCTCTACTTCAGCACTTCAAAAGTCGTTAGAAAAGTCGCTAGAAATAATCTAGCGAAATCAAATTATATTTTTTGTCGCGGAAGAAGTTGAAATGTCGCTAGAACGGCAACACTGCATATAGGTATACAGATGCACCTTC
Source organism: Melangyna quadrimaculata (assembly GCA_949320155.1). Lineage (NCBI taxonomy): Eukaryota > Metazoa > Arthropoda > Insecta > Diptera > Syrphidae > Melangyna > Melangyna quadrimaculata. The sequence goes on from OX439485.1 coordinate 27,020,756, forward strand.
TATGATGATGGTGGACTTAATTTAGTCGCCTCATTCTGCCCCTGAGTGGTCCTACATTCGACACATATCAGACACCACACACATATCCGTTGCAATTAGGCCCGCATTCAAATGTGCGAGTCAGACCTTACCCAACAGTTATCTACTGGTATTTCAGCATATAACACAGTTGCAGGAACACTACACGTCATGCAGGTATAGATAGAGATAGAGCTCGAAACAAAAGGAATGACAGGAACAGATAAACTTGAAAATAAAAGTAAAAGCTTTTTTTGTTTGTAGATACCTATATTTTTTTATTTCACTCATGTTGCATTGGCCTTGCTTACTATCTATGGCGGGGCGGCAACCGTCATCCGTTCCGTCGCGTCGGTCGCATCCCCTCTTAAACATTTTGTAACGTGTCGGAGTCGACGAAGTCAACTAACCAATGAACCACTGGCAGACAAATAAACAGACACCACCAGACAAGCGGGAATAGAAGTAGATACCCCTAGAAAGATAGATGGATATGGCAGGCAGACTTGCATCACGGCAGGGCAGGGCTGAAAGAACCCACCATCATCAGACAGATCAAGAGGCATGCAAGTGGACTCTCCATCACACCCTACTCACTACTCAGGGAGCCTCCTCATTCCAGTATTATAGCCATGAGTGCATGCAGACAGAATTCATCCATCCATGTGCAAAAAAGTGAAATCCATAAACCAAATAGCTGCTTTAGCTATACAGGGTGGTTGAGAGTAATATCGGATACTTTTAGCATGCATTTAGGTGTGTTTCCTAAGCATCTTTACTTATGTTATGCGATGAAGGATAAATTCTTGTAAATTACTTAAAATATCCCGGTACTCACATCATTTGATGCATTCACATACAATTTTCCTTCAAATCCAGTTTTCCAGTGTGTAAATAAAGTTAAACCCGGATGACCAAACCCAACCGTTGTCATTAAGTCACCAATGCCATCGCCCAAATTAAGCCTGGTCCATCATCTATGCCCCAAAGTAAGCGAAAATTAACCTGCCAGGGTAACTTTCACCTAGATCGAAATTGGACTAGATAACGAGAATTGGATACCTACAATATGTCGAATTTATAACGGGTGTTTTTTTTTAGAGGATGGAACTTTAACTTGGCGGCAGTGTTTACATTGACAGACATTTGGTCATCTGCCATGTGATTTATTGTTAGTTTGGTTTGTCATTTCTTTTTGAATCGACTGACATTACGCCTTTAACAACGCATGCAAATTGTGCAGATGAGGTCGAAACGAGATTGCTGTTGTTTCTGTATTTCACAAGAAAATTTTGTTCAGGGATAAAGCTAATTTTTGGTTGAATGGCTACATCAATAAGCAAAACTGTCGCATAGATAATTTAGATAATTCTCAAGCCATTGTTGAGACACCGTTACATCCATTGGTGTGCTTTATGGGCCGGTGGAATCATTTATCCTTACTTCTTCAAAAACGATGCCGGCCAGAGGCTTACAGTCAATGGAGACCGTTATAGTGCCATGATCAATGACTTTTTCGTTCCTTAATTGAATTGGCTTGATGTGTGGGCATTGTGGTTTGGACATTACGGAGCAGCATGTCACAGAGCGCGTGCCACAATTGATTTGTTGAAGGAAACGTTTGGTGAGCGTATAATTTCGCATTTTGTCCCTATGATTTGGCCTCCAAGAACATGCCATTAAACATTTATGTGAAGTCGCTATCGCTAGTCCACATTGATAAGCCAGAGACGAATGACGATTTGAAAAAACAAATTTCACCGCGTTATATATAGCACACCAAAGGCTGCAAAGAGTGATCGAAAATGGGATCTCAAGATTGGACTACATCCGAGCCAACCGCGGTGGCTTTAGAATCGATATTTTAGACTCTACATCTACATATAAGATCGACTTTCATAATCATGATTCATGACAAAACAAATGTTGACTAGGCTTACACTGAGGGAAAAATGTATGCTCTCAGCACATAAATGTATGTAGGTACCTATCCCATAGATTTCTGCACACATAACATTATGTACTAGCAAGCGCGAAGGCAGGGAGGGGTTTTGGGAGGTTCAAACCCCCCCGAAATGTATGAATTTAACATCCTCGCCAGACAATTTCACTCTTTTACTCTTAATTTTTGAGTTTTCAGTTTAACCCCCCCCCCCCCGAAATTTTTTGAACCCAAAACCAACCCCCCCCACCCCGAAATTTTTTCTTGCGCTCGCGCCTATGTACTAGTTAAATATTGAAATCTTTACTGGCTAAATAAATTCTGTATTAGCACTTTAGCCAATAAATATTTCTATGGACCAATTAAACAATTGTTGTTTCGAAATTTCGTGGTTTTGACCCTTTTATATAGCTGATATGCCCTCACCACATAAATACTATTACAATATGGTCATAGTACATATCGATCCGTAGGTTATTTGTGATGAGTCAATGATTACATTTTAATCCGGATATGGGTCAGGGAACGAAGTTTACAAACGCACGCTTTTTCACATCATTCCCTGAACCATAGTAGTCTGGGGCCAAATCATGTAAAACAAAAACCATTCAACGATATAATTTCGACGATAGTTGCCTTTATTTTTCTCTACAGAAGCGATACAGCTGGCAATATTAAAAAAAACATATCGTCCTATCGTTTTTGTTTTACGTGATGAGGCCCCTGATCAGAATGTCGACTGTGAAAATTTAGATTGCTAAAATCTGTCACAGGTTGGTCTTCGTCTTTAATCAGCAAGTCGATATTATAAAGTCGATGTTTTAAAAGTCGACATGTCGTACCCAATAATTCTAAATTTTCTTGGGAAAAAATATTGAACGAACGATATTTTGCTTGATTTATTTTAAGGAGGTTGACATTTTGGCAATTCTAAATTAAATAATGTCGGCATTTTTTTGAGTCGATCACAAAATTGAGGGCATTTTGAATTTAAAAAAAAGAGTCAATAAAAGTCGAAATTTTGACCAATCAATTAAATTACCAAGCCAAATGTTGATATAAATTGATGAAATTTGGCACCCTGAATGATTTGAGGTCACTGAATTCAGTTGTACTGTCTGTTTTTTTTTTTTTGCTCGAAATGGGTGTTTCGCAATTTACGACAGAATATGAGGGTGTACAAAAACTTTTTGAAGGGATTAAAACTAAATTTTATGATATCTATAAATTGCTTTGATTATTTTTTTTTTGCCAAATCTAAATGAAATTCAACAATTTTGACAGTTAAAATTGAAAAAAATCAATTTTAAATCTACACTAGAAATTTGAAAATTTGTTAATAGCAAGAGAAAATCTGAGGGATATCCATCTACTATGAAGTACTTGGACGAGACTAGCAACAGATCTCCTGCTATTTGCAATATATGTTCATCCTTTTTTAAACTCACGTTTTATGATGATGATTTCGTACCTTGTGAAAGCAATTTTAGTCATTTGAATAGCTTTTCTCAAAGCCCAATGAATAATATTGTAATCACAGTTGAGGACGCTAGAGAACATCTTATGAAATTAGACAACGACACTTCTAGTGGACCTGACGGAATTCCTGCGTTTGTTTTGAAAAATTGTTGCGACCTCTGGCGAGACCTATAGCATTTTCATTTCAAAATTCTTTAAATCAAGCTGTTTTTCCTAGCATTTAGAACAATTCATTCATACCGTGGCGATATTTTAAACTATAGGCCAATAGCCAAACTTTTATGCAAGAGTTTTTATTTCAGCTGCAAATCTTTACTTGCGAGCGAGCAACATGGGTGTATGAAAAAGAAATCAACTGCAACTAATCTTCTTGAATTTACGTCTTTTACAAATAAATATATTGAGAAATGGCCATCAAGTGGACTGTATCTATACTCACTTCGGTAAGACATTCCATTAGTTGTTTCATAGTCTTCTTTTATTTAAACTTTCATCTCTTTCTTTCCCTCCAATTTTGAATGGATTATATCATATTTGAAGCTGAGGACTTATCAAGTTCTTTTTAGAGGAATAATTTTTGATTCAATAACTGCGGACTCTGGTGTACCTCAAGGTAGTAACGTTGGTGCACTTCTCTTTATTATTGCTATCAATGATGTTCTTTCGATAGTTAAATCCTGTAGAGTGCTTATCTACGCTGATGATATTAAGTTATATTATAAGATCATCAAAAACCAGTCTTATTCCGTATCCCTTCAAAATTATCTAAATATTTTTTCTGATTGGTGTTTACATAAAAACCTTTTTTTGAATGTTTCAAAATGCCAATCGATGTCTTTCTTTAGTTCACGGAATTCTGATATTTTTCATCTCAACTTCCATCGAACCAATTATGGTCTCAATGAGCCACTGACTCGTACGAAACATGGGGCGAATATAAACCATAATATTTTTGACTTGAGTTACTCAAAGCTTACACTTAAGCATAAGCTATATGGGCGTCCTTGATATTTCGTAAAAGTGTTGCCACGCTTTACTTTTCTGTTTATTTAATGTTTAACTTTTAATTATGTATATTTTTTATTATGATCTATGTTGCCTTTAGTTAGTGTGCTAGGCTTAATTTTTTTTTTAACTAACAACAAACACCACGCTTAATGATGACTGTGACAAAGTTGCTATTTTTTAGTATCTGAAGGTGAAAAAAACCCGATGAAAAATAAAATATGTAATGGTACAAAAACAAATGCTTGCTATTAGTACTGATAGCGCGATAAAAATACTAACACTTACTGAACATTTTGAAATAATAAGGGTATTCATGCAGCGTCGTTTGCATGCAGCGCGATAAGTTTACGATTTGGTGAAATTTATCATTTGGTAAATGAACTGTCAAATTTTGTATGGGAAATGGTTTACACAATTTGGTTAAAATTATACAAGGATTTTGATGGAGCAAATTAACCAAATATATTAGGTTAGACTGATCCAAACGTCATTGTGACTTTTAGAATTCGGCGCGTTCATAAATATGATTAATATAATATGATATCTCACTCAGAGAACTAAAAAAAAACTCTGACCGTGTTCTGTAACTATCGAATCGCGATAAGTTGGCGATATAAGTGACTTAAAACGTTGTTTATGCAAGAAGAAATAATTAGGACGTCTTCATTTAATCAAAGATGAGGAAAGCTACTTCTCGTAAATTATTAAGGTAGAATTATAAAGGTTCTCCCCAACCAATCATTGACGACGACGAAATTACATCAACATTGGGGGCGCAAATAAAGAAACCGACATTATGGGCGCACTTGGTATATGATTTTTTGTATTCGCTCATTTTCGTCCGACCACTACCGTAAGCCTACGACTATTGTAGTTCCATCGTGTATCTTACAAATTTTTTTTATCGTTGCGAGACAATCGGCTCCGATTTCACATTGGTTCGGGAGAGGTTTTCCATTGAAAAATAACGTCGAAATCTAAACACGTCTAATGTGTCACACACTAAATCTGTCAAATAAACGAAGAGCTGATTCAATTACACAACATTTAACCAAAATAATAAAAAGGACGTTGCATGTTAAATAACAGCTTTAAAAAAATTGTTACTTTTTCTGATTCTATTAAGGGAATCTGACATCATAATAAAATGCATTTTGACAGTTGTAAAATAACCGTTAAATAGTCCTTATTGAAAAGTTAAAATGGTCCTATTATCAAACTTAACAGCCTTCATTTGTTTTCGGAAGGAGGACACACATAAGTGAATTTTGAAACACCCTGTTCATGCTGCATTCGAACTTAACGTTAACTTATCGCGTATATGCGTTAAGGATAGGCCACTATTAGGTAGGGTGGTGTACATTTCTAATCCAAAAGAGCTGGATTCCATTCAAATCGCATAAACCTGGATGAAAACGGAATTACCACATTCTGCCACCCAGGTACAATGTCGGGCATAGAGAAAAATAAAAATGCTTTCCCGCTTTGGTTTTCGTTTTTGTTTGTCTCTTCCTTCTTTTGTTTTCTTACTTTTTGTTTGTTGTCCCGATATTAACTTATTGCGGGGTTGGATTGTTAAGGGGGTTTCCTTGATTTAAGTGAAGAATGGCTGACTGAAGTCGGATAAAAGGCTGTATCTACATACATATATACATATATAAGGTATTCCTAGATGCCATCTGAATGATGGCGTACCAGATGATGATAAAATACTTTGTTGTTGGTGTTGTTGATTTTTTTCGACTTTCACTCTCTGTTGCTGTCCTTTTATAAATTTTAAAGAAAGAGCAGACATAATTGATATAAAACAAGGACCTGCGCAATTTTTGTAAGAGATAGTAAACTATACCCAGTATTTTTAACCAGTTTCAGAGAATTTTAGTACTAAATTTGTCTCTTTGGAGAGAATTAATCGTTTTTAGATAAAACTGTTTTTTTTTTTTGTATTCTTTTTTGTTTATCTAGATATTTAATCTTTTGATGCAACACTTCTTTCATGTTTACAATAATGATTTTGATTTGCTTTGTTTTCTTTAGGTACCTACCTAATTTGTATTACAATTTTTGTAGACATTGTGGATTGTGCTGCCGGATGTCTGAATACTGAATAGCAGGTCAAAGAAGCTCCTAAAAAAACTAAAATAAATTTAACTAATACAAAAAAAAAAAAAAGCCCTAACCCGGACAAAAATTTTTTAAAGGTATATTTTTCAATGGAAATGTTCAGAACAGTGTCCTTAATCAACTGTGAAAGTCCCAAGCATTCCACGTTAGCGTACGACCACAATCTTGAACAAATGTAGCCATCTTGCACTCTTTGTTTGTGGCTATATGGCTATATCTCTGGAACTTGTTGCCCTAGAATAGGGATAGATAACCAAAATCAGTAAAATAAATACAAATTAGTTACAGGCAGTAGCGGATCTAGGATTAGGCTATGGGGGGGGCTTGGTAGATCCTGTTTGAGACATTAATGGCCAGTTTCACAAGTTAAACTACAATTTATGTTTAAACTTAAGTTCAGCACTTGATTCGGTTTCAAAGTAAACCTTGAACTTAGATAATTCTGTAGTTCTAGTTAAACGAATGTATTCTGCAATTTAAACTTCATAGCCTAAGAGCCGGCAGAAAATTTTGGGAGTGGATTGATAACCAAAATATGAGTATGATGGTTTGTAGGTGCATATATATCGCGGTATCAAAAACAACCGTCTCTCAGGTTTCTTTTTCAGCCTTTTGCGGGGGTGGGGGTTTGAAAATAGCGATTTTCCAGTTTATTTTGTCAGAGGTATTACCACTAATTAGCGAAGTTAGCGAAGTTCATAGGGTAAATTATTTTTTCGTTTGGCATGTTAATTGTTAAGCCCCGACCCCGTTTTTTCAATTATCTCTTTAAGCTTTAGCCCCAACTTGGACCTGACAGTCCCTTGAGTCAAGCGCAAACATTTTCTGGAATAAGTTTTGTCCAATTTTTGTCAAGCCCTACTCGCGAGCCCCATCCTCGTTAGTTTTTCTGACTCCTGATTCTGATTTCTATATTTCAATCAATTTTAAGAACCGCCTGTGGGGGGCGCTTTAGCCCCTATAGCCACCCCCCTGGATCCGCCACTGGTTACAGGTATTGCATGGCTACTGTTTTAAATTCAATAAATTTAACAGACTAAATTGCAGTGCAAATTCGAAAAAATTACCCGTGTCTCATAAAAATATTTATTACTCGTATAAAGCTGAAATTTTGTGGACATGTTCAGAACAGTACCAACAATCAAATGTGTAAGCTAACAAAAAATCCCTGTTGGTGTTAGGCCACCATTGAAGAAAAAAGTACCATAATCTGTATTTTTCGGTTTTTGGCTATATCTGAGGTATCTAATTGTCCTAGAAAGACCATTTAAGCGTAAAATGGCAAGGCTTCGACTTTAAAATCAGCGAAGCACACACAAAATTAGTAACAGGTGTTTTATAGCTAAACTGTTTTGATAGAGCACACAAAAAAATTGGGTTAGGTACGAATGATCGACAAAAAAATGGTCAAAATGTCGACTTTTATCTACTTTCTTGAAATTAAAAATGGCGTCAATTTTTGGTAAGTTTAGTTTATTAAAAAAATTGAGTGTGTACAGTAAGATAAATCTTATAACGTACAATTCTTTGACTTATATGTGTGTAATTCAAATGGCAAAATGTGAGAAAAAAGAATAGGGCTGGCCACGAGACGAGACTCTGCGAGACTTTTGTAAGTCTTGTCTCGGTCTCGTTAAAATCGAAAATTTTCAGTCTCGTCTCGTTCTCGTGTCGGTCTCGTCTCCGAAAAATACGGTTTCCGTCCAATTTGTTGATTATTGGACCGAAATATTTTCAATTACAGTTTGAATACGTAGAGAAGAAAATAAATATTTAACTGAAAATGGATTTTATAATTTTATGACTCTCTGTAAATTTTGGCCCAAATATACAGTCTCGTCTCGGTTGCTTAAAAGCCAGTCTCGTCTCGGTCTCGTCATGCGAGACCGAGAACGAGACCGAGACTTTTCTCGTCTCGTGACCAGCACTAAAAAAGAAGAAAACAAAAATCAAGAATAATTCAAATACAATATTCAAAGCTATTAAGTTAATTAAGCTTATTTACTAGGTTTCAAACATTTTTTTGAAAAAATATTTCTTATTAAAGATGTGTAATAAAAAGAAAAAGAGAAATAGAAAAAGTAAAAAATAAAAAATAAATTAAGAAAAGGAAAGTTAATAGGAAATAGAAAGAAAAATAGAAATTAAAGGGATGAAAAATGATTTTTTATGCAGTTTTAGGTTTCTTATTTGTTTAATATGTACCGGAAGTGAGCTCCACAAAATTATTGTATGGACAAAAAACATCGTTTTACTGTTCAGAAAATTGAACTGAGGAATTAATAAATTGCATGTTCTCTCATGAACACATTCCCGAATCTTGACCAATAAATATTGTGGAGTTTTTTAGTAGCAAGAGTTTTTTGAGAAAGATACAGTTTCGCATGTCGATGTATTTTTGGATGGAACAACCAAGCAGGTTTGTTCGTTTATCTGAGATATGATCAAATTTACGGCGTCGGTGGATGTATCGTAGTATAGCATTATGAGCAAGCTCTAATTTGCGAAAACTTTGAGAGTCAGGATTGGGAAAAATATTTTCCGCATAAAATAGGGTTGGTCTCAATAGTGAGATAGTGAGCAAGTTTCAGACGGGTTTTTAGCGGAATAAAACTACTACTGGGCCAAAGTTGTCTGAGACCGATAACTCATTATTGATGATCACTCCTAAATTGCGTGCTTTTTTGCAGTACGGAACTATTTTATTATTTAAACAAGTTACCGGAAGCTCACTTACGTCAAATGACGACTTAGAGACTACCAAACATTGAGATTTATCTGGGTTAAGTTTTAATAAGTTTTCACTGGCCCATCTCCAGATGTTTACAAGGTCATCATTCGGCCTACAAACCGTTTCCGCTAGAAGTCCAACTTTACGCGAAATATAAATTTGAACATCGTCCGCATACATATGAATATTAACAAATTTACAATTTGAGACGATGTCATTGATAAAGAGCGAAAGGAGCAAAGGTCCTAGAATGGAGCCTTGGGGAATGCCGAAAGATAAATGAATGGAATCCTGAGACACCAACTTTGGTTTTGACTTTTTGTGTCCTACCAGATAAATAATTTAACATTAGTAATGCTGCCGTAGAACTAAATCCAAACTGAATGACAGGTTTGTTATGAAGGATATTGAAATCAATTCAGTTAAACGCCTTTGAAAAGTCTAAAAGACATAAAAGCGTAAACTCATTCTTATCAAAACGTTATCAAATGTCGTCTGTAACTTTTAACAAGGCAGAGTTGCAGCTATGATGTTTACGAAATCCTGATTGAAAAGGCGTGAGAAGATTATACTGATCAACATGAGACACGATTTGAATTTTAATGACTATTTCAGCTATCTTTGAAAGGCATGGTAGGATGCTAATAGGACGAAAATCTTCGCACTTCATATCAGCTCGAATTTTTTTTGGATATAGGATGGACTACTGCCATGCACTAGGGAAAATTGAAGTGGTAAAGATGTGGTTTATTATATGCGTAAAGGATTTGACTGCAAAAGGAAGCATATATTTAAAGAATTTCAGAGGAATTCCATCCGTAGCCATAGAAGAGCGCTTAACTTCCCTCACGGCAAAAATAATATCTGATTCAGTTACTTAAATTTAGTTGAACGGATTACCTTGTTGGACATCGATCACGAGCAACTGATTAGAAGGAGTATTGGAACAGGTATCGGCACCAAATTTATTAAGTTCATCAGGGCTTGAGTTGCAAGTAGGATCGACCCTACAAGTAACATTAAATTTTTCAAGGTTTTTCCATAACTCAGATGAAGGGAGTTTAATATCGAACTTCCTTGAGAAAAATTTAGCTTTTTCATTTCTTAAAGCTGTGGTTACAGAATTTCTCAAGTATAGATAGTTACCTCTCGATATAGTATTGCGATCAGATTTCCATTTAGCAAAGGCCTTTTCACGAAGATTTATAAGTTTTCGAATGTGGACATTGAACCAAGGTCGTTTATTATTCGAAATTGTTAGTTGTTTTTTGGGAACATGTTCATCAAATAATGTATTCAGAATACACGAAAAGTGACAACATTTTTCATCAATACTTGAAATAAACTCACAGCCACTCCAGTTTGAAAACTGCGCAGCACTATAGAGATGATCAAAATTTATTCCACTATAGTCCCTGAATTCAAATACTTCTACAGTAGGTTGCGTGCAAAATGCAATGTTGTAGGTAATAAATATAAGGTCTTGAGCTGAATTTCCAGAAATCGACATTTGATCAAACTGCAATACATTACTGACATTAGAAAGAATAAAATTATCGATTAACGTAGGACTATGAATAGAGAAATGAGTTAGATAAGTTGTGTTGACTATTTCATGCCCTATAGAGTCTACATGATCGCGAAATGATGTGCTTACATTATCATCAACAAGCAGATTGTTATTAAAGTCACCACAAATTATGATATCTGAGTATTGGGTGCAAATATTAGTTTGATCATTGAACAGATCACTTAAATCGAATCTTCAATGAGGGTTATAGACACAACCAACTAAACACTTTTGAAATGTATCGCTTTACTTGATAACCAAGTACTCGACGCAAGAACCAAGTGATTATAAAATAATTTTTGATTTTAGGTAGGATTTATATACTCCGCTCCACTTGAATAGAAACAAACTTTTTTTTTACTGTCAGAGCGTGTAGCGCTTTGGTAAATTTATTAATTCACCTTTTGGTTTTAGTTCCTAAAAGAGGGATCTATTGCGAATTAAACTGCAGGGACAGAATAATTCAGGAAAATACCATTAGGTTATTTTTAACCACTTTTCTAATTACTTCATTAAATACATTGTTTTTTTTTTTGCGCCACTTGAATAGAAACAGTGTGCGTTTTGTCTCTAGATTTTGTCTCTGTAGATTAAAAATAATAATTGTTTTATCAAAGAAAAGATGGACCGCGGAAAACCATCAAACCCTGCAGACAAATCCAAAATAGAAATACACGCGGAAAACAAGCTTCCCTACGCACAACTTCCAAAAGAATAAGTAGAAGTGTGAAAATTGTTTGGTCAAACCTTAGAAATAAAGAAAACTATGGAAAAAATGTGTAAGGTAAGCAACAAGAGCCACAACAGAAGCAGACCGAAGAAAGATAATTAGACTGGCTTCAAATTCTAGCGACTTTTCTGGTAAAATCAAGGCAAAGAGTGGCATTACAGCGAGTCATAACACTATTAGACCTGCTATACGTGGGTCATTTAAAGCACCTTTAACTCAAGAAAAAACCGACGTTTTATCCAATACAAAGATTTTTGCAGGAAGAATATGACGTGAAAGGAAGAGTGGACAAAAGTGGTATTTTCTGATGAAAACAAATCAATATAGATGGTCCAGATAGATATAATTACTATTTTCATGTTATGAGGAAGGAACCCAGGTTTGCTGAAGCACCACCTTAGCCTAGAAGGCGATGTAATGGCGTAAGGTGCGATTTTCTGGTTTGGAAAAATTGATCTGGCGTTTACCACATTGAAAATGACGGCAAACTCCAACAAGGAAATATTGCAAGAAGCTTTCTCTTAGTTTACCGATGCCTTTGGACCAATACCATGGACATTTCAACAAGACAACGTGCCAATCCTCGACGCAAGGATCATTAACAGTTGGATATCCGAGACAAATGTTATCTTACTTCAATGGCCACCGTATTCTCCGGACCTAAATATTATTGAAAACGTATTAGGATGGATGGTTCGTAGAGTTTACGATTCTGACCGACAATATGAGGACTAAGAATCACTTACTGCTGCAATCAAAGAAGCATGAAGTGCAATTTCTTTAAATTATATTAAATAACTGCATTATTCAGTCTCCAACAGTATTTTTCAGGTTATTTCAAATAAAGTTGGTAGCACACAATGATTACAAATAAAAAACTACCCTCTTTTACGGCATTTTTTAAATTTGTTTTCTTATTTAAGAGAATGTTTCTATTCAAGTGGCGCAAAAAATATCAGTGTTTTATATGAAGTAATTAGAAAAGTGGAACAAAATAACCTAATGGTATTTTCCTGAATTATTCTTTCACTGCAGTTTTATTCGCAATAGATCACTCTTTAAGGGACTAAAACCAAAAGGTAAATTTAATAAATTTACCAAAGCGCTACACGCTCTGATCATAAAAAAAAGTTTGTTTCTATTCAAGTTGAGCGGAGGTAGTAAGTACCAACTCCACCACCTCTTACCCCATACCTATCATTTCGAATGAGAGTATAACCGTTTAAGCTTATATTTTGATCAGAAATACTTTCAATCAACCACGTCTCTGAGATACACATAACATCACAACTCTTATCCGAAACTACATCAGCGAACTCATCAAAACTCGATCTCAAACTACCGACATTTAAATGTAAAACCTTCAAACCCGTATATTGATTACTAATAACATTGAAAAGGGTTCGCGGGTATATAATGTTTCGGCTAGGCATTAGAAGCTAAGTTATAGTACGGACAATGTCCCTTCCTGAACTTCCTTAACCTATCCGAGTACAAAACTCGCACGACGAACCAATTCAAACCTCGTTCACAGATCTCCCATCAGCTCCAATGTCATGCAAGAACAAGCTAGGCTTGGTTTTTTGTGTGCGTGGCAATTAGACTTTTAATAAATGTTTGCCTCGCAAGCGAGCTTGAAAGCTTAATTATAATCGGTGAAGGCGAGGAATGTATTGTTCTGGAACTAGCTAGTAATCTGAACACAGTATATGGTGTAGTTCACATTTGATGAGCTTAGTGATGTTGTTAAACAAATTGGCAAGTACTTCTCCGGGTTTGTGGGGAACATTCTTCATAATTAGGTCACATGAAAATTGTTTTCGTTCGCACACGAGGGACATAGTGCGGATAACCTCCAAATGTGCATTCACTGACGCAAGTTGTTGTTCAAGGTTAAGACATTTTCTATCAGACTGCTCATTTATATCAATAACCTTTTTTTCAAAGTCAATGCACTTTTTTTCCAATTCACGTATTTTGTTATTTAGCTGTTAGTTTTTTTTTTGCAGATTATTTGTTTTTTCATCAATTAATTTACTTATATTTTTTGCGGTGCACCTGATGAGATTTGCCACATCTGCAAGTGACATTTCGAAGTCTTCGCTGCACGATTGGCTTCTCGTAGTCAAACTCATTTTTATTTAAAAGGTGCAAAGCTTGTGTTTCAAATTAATTGATTGGTAAATGATTGACTTCAAAAGATAAAACAATACGTTGCGAATTTTATGTGACCAATATAATTATTTTTAATGTGCTATTTATATACTTTATGTACGAGAAAACTGGAGAGCGAAAAAAAGTGCGTGCTACTCACAGTTTGACATTTGACGATCCGATTTTTGGTCAACAAAAAAATGGCGATATTAAGAATTCTCGACTTGACAAGATGTTGAATGCGTTGAAAAAAGTCGAGCAAAATATCGTCTTGTCGGTATTTTTCTCAACCAAATTGTACGAAATGCCGACTTTTAAAATGTCGGCTTTTATATGGTCGACTTTCATAATCTCGACCAAAAAAAATTTCGACACAATGTCAATAGCAACGGGTGATAGTTGATAGAAGGTGATGCGAAACCAGTCAGTGAGAGATTTTAACTCTCGGTCGACTATATCAAAATGTCGATTAATAAAATGTCGACTATCAAAATCTCGGTAGTAGTCAGTAGCATAATAGTTAGTGAGTTCGACTGTCACGCTGGAGGTCTGGGTTCGCTGCCCAGCCTTGTCCAACTAAAAACAAAAAAAGTTTTTTCAGGGCTACTGCCTCTTGCGAGGAATTGACAAATCCTCCAAGAGTATCACTTGTAACGAATAAGTGCTTCTCGTCTAGCCGTTCGGATTCGACATAAATTGTAGGTCCCTTCCGTTCCTATCGACAGGCGCACACAGGAATGGTTGCGAGTTGTTAGTCACTAGGCCCTGGTTCTTCATGAGCCTTTGTGCCACCCAATTTATTTTTCTATCAAAATCTCGATCATTAAAATATCGATTACAGTCGATATTTTGAAAGTAAGACATTTTGTAAATCGCATTTTAAGAAATCGTTTTTTTTTCCATATTTTGTTCAGTCTGTCTTTTAACCAGTCGACATTTTTCCTGTCGAGATTTTGAAAGTCGACCTTTTGGAGTCGATGTTTTGAAAGTCGACATATATCGTACCCAATCCGAACAAATTGGGTCCCGCAATTCTGTTTGCCTGTCTGTCAGTCTCTTGTCTAACTGTAAGTCTGTCTGTTTGTTTGTTTGTACCTCGACCTCCAGCCTAAGCCACTGAAGCCATTTGCTTCAAAATTCGGACATAAGGTTTTAAGAGGATTCCCTAGAGGGGAAATTGAAACGTATTTGTAAGCTCAAGAAATAGCGGTACTTTCCTATTTGAAAAATTTAAAAATTTAGCTATATTAAAAATTACCTGTAAGTTTTCGGGTAAAAACAAATATAACCAATAACGGTTTTCGACGGTACCCGTCATATAACCAATTGTTGATTGTCAACCAACCAAATTTTGTACACAGCCCTCTATTTTTAGTTTGAATAATTATGAATACAACAAATTTCACAAATAGGTTAAAGATTTTTCAATATCTTATAGGTATATAAATTTATATCGCCATATGAATGACAGGAATATGCTCCGGTCGCCAGAAATTTCTTCATAATTAGGGCTGGCCACGAGACGAGACGAGACTGTCTTTTAAGCATCTCAATTATACGACACCGACACGAGACTGAAAATTTCGGAATTTAACGAGACCGAGACGAGAATTACAAATAGGGCTGGCCACGAGACGAGACTCGTCGAGACTTTTGTAACTCTCGTCTTGGTCTCGTTAAGATCAAAATTTTTCAGTCTTGTCTCGGTCTCTTGTCGGCCTCGTTTAATTAAGTCTCGTCCCGGTCTCGTCCCCGAAAAATACGATTTCCGGACAACTTGCTAATTGTTGGAATGAAATATTTGCGATGATAGTTTGAATATGTGAGAAGAAAGTAAATATTTAACTTAAATTGGATTTTTTAATTTATTAGACTCTCTGTAAATTTCGGTCCAAATATACAGTCTCGTCTCGGTCTCGTCTCAGTTGCTTAAAAGGCAGTCTCGTCTCGTCTGGGTCTCGTCATGCGATACCGAGATCGAGACCGAGACTTTTCTCGTCTCGTGGCCAGCCCTACTTACAAAAGTCTCACAGAGTCTCGTCTCGTCTCGTGTCCAGTCCCATTCATAAACGAAAAAACTTTTCCATATGGTTTTTTGTTCACCTCTCATTCTTACTAAAAATCCCCATTTATGTGCCTTCACTCTGTTACATTTTCATATGGCTACAGAAAACAGTGTTTGTTGGGCGCCATCCAGTAAAACTTTTATAACTTTTTGATGTGACATAATTATTGTTTTCCATCTTCGTTCCAGTCGTGTGGTTCTGTGTGTGTGTCTGTGTATTTACTCGTATGCGAACGTATATACTATGTTGAATTATTGTTTTTGTGGATTTTGTTACGTATTGTAATGATGTATCATTCACTCAAACTTTTTAACGCACACTCAACGTAACAAACATTTTCTAATTAAAGGAATTAAGGACCTTTATTGGCAAGACACTTGTTAATTGTGTAGAAGGTAATCATTATCATCATTGTCATATGTCATGAATATGACTTTTTTTTCAAGGATCGGGTTTCATTTGTCAGAGTCTGGAAATGTCCTTGAGTGCATTTCGTTTATAAGTTCTAGACACATTTTGAAAGTTGTATGTAGGAAGGTAGGGAAAACATTGAAGAGTCCTTGTTGTTAAATTGTTAATTTAAAAATAAAGTGCGTTGCGTATGACTTTAAGTTGAGTTCAATTGCCTCCAAACGGCACTTGTGTGTGTCTTGTCCATATAACATATAACTGACAAAGTGTAATCTTAGCTAAATGACACTTTGAGATGATAACTTAGTAATTATGGCAACGAACAATAATAATAATTTATAGGATATGAATGAGAAAGCTAAATTTGACACCGCACACATATGTATAACGATTAACTCAAAAGGCCCCCCCACCAGGAGTCTGGGGACTTAAGCAGCTGATTTTGACTTAATGATGCTCATTAATTATTATGAGTGAAAGCTCAGCAAAACGAAGCCCGATAATGTCGACGGCGCGATGACGAAACAAAACAGAAACAGACAAGCGAACATGAGGTTTCGTGTGTTGGTTCACATATAATTTAGTTCTGACAAAGCAGGCTCACCATCAAAGTCATGTAGACTTTCACAAATAAGTACTCTGCCCCACCCACCACTCTCCTCAAAAAGTGATTTAAAGATAATCATTTGTAATGCGAACCACGAGAAAATAATTATTCCCAATTGTGTACTTTATTAAAAGCGTTTTATTGCTGGATGAGCTAAATCTATATGGAACATGTTTGTCTAGAATGACGAATGAGTGCACTCAGAATTGACCAACTCGTCGGCAGATACACTACACTACACATATTAAAATGCGTGATGGGTTAAGCGCACGAGGTGTTGCATGCTGGTTTAGGTAGGTAAAGCAATAAACATACATTTTTTGTTTAATTTTTTTAAGTAAGATTTATTTCTGTATAGAAAATTAATCTATACAAATGATGATGTTCGTGCAGTGCTAGTAAAAGGTATACCTACCTAGTAAATTTGTGTGTTTTTTTGAGCATATTATTCACATTATAAATTATTTAAGTCCTGAGAGAGAGGTTAACTGTGTGGAAAACAAAGCAGTTATTTATTTATATTTTTTGTTTGGAATTTTTTGTTGATGGATACCTATAGACAAAGTATAGAAATATAGGGCTTTCCAATAAGAGGTTTCATTTTGAGATTAAAAAAAACGAGTATTTTTTAAGAGAAATCAATAGATGTTTATTATATTGTTAAGAGGAAGGTATGTCATTAGCAATCGAAAACGATATCGGCCACGATGACCCAAAAGTGCTGTATTTTTGCAAACTGTGAATGCAAAATTTACACCATTTTTGTAGTGAATTTTATAACAGTTTCAATGCGTTATTGGAGCGTATTGTTCCATTTTGTATAATGGCGTAGTTTTAACTTGGCAAATGTAAAAAGATGCCAGCTTCAAAAGTGACAACTGCCCAAATAGCGGGCTATTCAAAATAAAACCTGTTATTGGAAAACCCTCTTTATTGAAACTAGGGCTGGCCACGAGACGAGAAAAGTCTCGGTCTCGATCTCGGTCTTGCATGACGAGACCGAGACGTCACGAGACGAGACTGCCTTTTAAGCAACCGATACGAGACCGAGACGAGACTGTATATTTGGACCGAAATTTACAGAGAGTCTAATAAATATAAAAAATCCAATTTCAGTTAAATATTTATTTTCTTCTGGACATATTCAAACAAAAATCAAAAATATTTCGTTCCAATAGTCAACAGGTTGTCTGGAAATCGTATTTTTCGGAGACGAGACCGTGACGAGACTAAATTATACGAGACCGAGACGAGACTGAAAAATTTCGATTTTAACGAGACCGAGACTAGACTTACTAAAGTCTCCCAGGGTCTCGTCTCGTGGCCAGTCCTAATTGAAACACTTTTATATCTACTTTTATCGAATTTCAGGAGATGATGGTTTGATGTGGCGATATTTTTCTTCACTATGAACAAGACACATTTCAAACGGCCGGCCGCGTTTGGCGTTTTTCTTTTTCAACTCTGAGCAGATCACGAAATTGTCAAATAAAAATTCTATGTTGTTTTTTAGCTCAGACATATCAGAGCACAAAAAGTGTGTTTTTTTTTTCCATCTGGGCTACCTCATATCTTGATCGATTTGCTCAGAATAAAATGACCGAGCAAATCGTGCGAAAATCTGAGTGAAGCCAACTTCACTTATTTTTTTATTGATTTGACACACGAAAGAAATACACAAAATTAAAAATGGATTCCCAGGACATTCGCCCGTCTACTTCAGGTAGGTAGACAAAAATTTATTTTAGTAAAACACCTATGAAATGACAGCTCAGTGCTCAAGTGTGTTTCAAAAATAAATCTGAGGGCTCTGATCATAATCTGCTCGGAGGTCTGCTCTGGGCGCTCAGTCTCTGCTCAGAGCTTTTTTAGAGCCAAAAAAGAAGAACAAAAAATCATCAAAAATGGCTTAAATGGTTTTAATTCAAATAAAAAGTACAAGTGACCTCAACTCCAGAAATTATTGTGTTTCGCCCAAGGTATAACAGTGGGCTCTTCAGTCAGTCTGTTATACCCTACTAAGACACAAATTTTGGTCTTTTTCTTTATTAATTATTTGCAAATACAGGTTGCCCCACAGTTACCGGCTTGGACGAAAACCATAGGTTCCTGGAGGCGCCTGCCTTTCTTCCGCGATAGTGCTGGAACGTCTTGTGCTATTGCCTTTTGAACTGAGTTCTCATGGTATCTTCTTTGTACATGACAATGCCAGCTAAGTTGGTCATGCTGTATTTTGTCCAAGATGGAATTTTTAACTGTAGGCTTCCTCGGATACTCTTGCTCTTGCTTCTTATTCGATCGCACGCTTTGTCACTTTTGCTGTCATGTAAAGCAAACTCATTTCAGCTGCCGTCAATTTATGCTCTCATACTTCTTGTACATTGTCCAACACAGTGAACCGTATGTAAGCGCTGGACGAAAAACTGCCGTGTAGAACTTTCCTTTCGGCTTAAGGGGGCATTTTTCGATCATAGAAGATGTCAGAGTTTTCCCGCCACTTCATCCACCCAACGGTTACGCGATGTTTGATGTCGTCATCAGAAGATAATTGTAATTGATAATAATTTATGACAAAATTGATTACTGATTCAAGATATCTAAACTTTTCGCACTTGGGAAGCACTGTTCCATTCAAATAAATGTCCGGACTAGGCCTGTGTGGACCAGAAAATGGACAGCATAGGTATTCGGTCTTTTTCGCGCTTATGCGGTATCCATTTACATTTACAGAATATCCCCCAAACATCAAGTGCTCGCTGCAAGGACACAGGACACGGGCTATTAGTACTTTAACTTAAATAATAGTTAAAACAAAAATTAAATATATGTTTGTAACTTTTGGAGAAAAAGGAGTGTACCGGGAATGAGTGCCGGAGATAGCAAAAAAAGTACCGGGGTGGCAAAGGAAGTGCTGGGGTGGCAAAAAAAACTGGGGTGTCAAAAAAAGTACCGGGGTTGCAAAAGAAGTACCTGGGTGGCAAAACAAAACCGGGGTGGCAAAAAAATGCCTGGATAACAAAAAAACGTCGGGTTGGCAAGAAAATTTTCCAGGGTGGCAAAAAAGTGCCGGGATATAAAAAAAAAAGAAAGTTTTCCGCATGTAATGTCTTTTTTTAACTGTACTAATCAACTGGTTGCTGAAATGATCACTTAGCCGGATTCTTCTTAGTTTTATGAGAAAGCTGGTCCTAGAACAATCCGGTTTTAGTAGTTGATAAGTGCATTGGATTTTTTTGAAATAAACGAAATACCTACCTACTTAATTACGTGAAATCTATCAACAAAAATTGTTTGAACCTTTTTTAATATTATTGTTTCAAAATGTTGAGTTTAACATTAAATAAGTATTATATGTATAAACTGTTTATTAAAAGAACTTAATTTAAAAAGGAAATAAAAGAAGGAGTGTCTGGCCTAACATAAAATTATAACGAGCTCTGAGTGCTTTTGTCAGAAATTATGACATACGCACGTACATTTTATGACTTATTGTCAAAACCAAAACCTATCTGTCTATTTTCACAAGTAGTACATGTTTTTACATAAATATCACATCTGCTATTAAAAGTGATTGCTCTTTGTCATTTAAAATTGACTTGTGTTTTTTTTTTCAAAGAACAACCATAAATGGAAAGGCATAAACAAACGGTGTTGTTTGAAGCTTCTCAAAATGATTTCAGTTTATTTAGACGTTCTACAGACTTTTATATTTATTAAACAATGTCTTATTGTCGATATATCGATTTATGCTCTTTGGTCAAAGTGACACCTGACAAATAAACTGTCTGGAAAAATTGTCATTCAATTTATCTTTTTATTTCGCTCAAAATCGATATGTACATATTTATTTGTGTGCTATTGCCCATATTCCATCCGCAAAGTAAAAACAGAAACACTTCATCAATGCTTCCATCATCCTGCGATCTACCATCATATATTACCTCAGCAACTTCTCTTTATTCCATATGTATGTTTATATTCAGCTTTATGCCACCCCAACTCCTCTCCTTCCCCTTAGGGATATGCGGGAAAATATGAATATTCCATTTTGCAATCTTCGTTTGACAGCTCAACTGTCATTCCGTTTAACCAAAAGTAATAGAGTTTGCATAAGGTTCACGTCTTTGCTTATCCAAAAATGTCCACATTTATAATATGAAACATGCTGCTGTGGGAGTGGGCCACCAGTGTTTGGCTCGGATATAGAGGGACCTCTGCAAGGGCTACAGAGAGGTCTACAAATACAATAAAACAAAAAAAAAAGTACAAAACTATAAATATACTTTTTTTGGCATCATCTTAAGACATTTGAAATTATTTCAAGCATAAAACCGGGATTCATGCATCTTTGTCCATTCCTCCTATTCGTGTCGTGTGCCCATATTTCATCTGTATAACTACACAATATGCACGATGTACCGTTATACACACCGTGATGCCCTTTCCTTCTTAGCAGCGAATCTAAGGTTATAGTAGAATATCAACAAGGTCCCTTTTGCCATTGAACAAGTCCCAATTCGTATTTGCGCTCAGTCAACGGAGCGTAACGAAACAGTCGGCAAACATGACGGAAAGAAACTTTCCTTTCGCAAACGTGTGTTTATCTTTCGCTTCTCAGACGACACAGCCATATTGCGAGGACGAGAGGTATAAAAAGTTCAAAAATAGGGGTTTAAGGATTTTTTTTCTTTTGTTTGGCATTTGCCATTCAAAGGTGATTTTAAAAGTCGCGAAATGAAAAAGATCATTGGATTTATTTTTCTTCACATCGTGGGAGTGAAGAAGTGGGTGTGCGGGAAAGAAATGTGTGTGAATGTCAAAAATGCAAAAGTAAATATTTGAAGATGCAGAAAATCAAAAAAATTCTTTGAGAAGTATTTATATTGAGATGACTTTTGATTCTATTGGCTTGAGAGTGATGTTTAATTGAGAAACCAGGAAAGAGCATTTTTTGTCAATAAATGAATCTGTACCTACAAAAAATAGTTATACCTGCTGAGACTGAAGATTTGTTAGGAGATAGCTAGCTGTAAGACCACCAGCTTAAAAGAAAATGGGTGCAAATGAGTGTCCCTTCTCCCTACTATTGCTTTTATCATTTTTTTTTTTTTTTTTGAAAAATGTGGCTCCAAAAGAATGCTGCCCCAAAAACTGTTTTTTTGGTCAAAATTGACACACAATTTAACTTTGTTTGACGAGCTCTAGAAATTATATGAAATTATATCGTTTTCGATTGGATTTTGGAACAATACTACTCCTTTTTGAAATCGAATTATTTTCTCATGTTCCGAGACGAATTTGCAAAATATTTATTGTCTGATATTTATGTATATTTTGCACGTTCAGTCGAGTAGAATTAATTTGACAAATAATTCAATGAAAGGGTTTATACATGTTCCGGGTCTACTCCTTTATAAAATCCGGAACAGAAAAACACTCCGAAAACATTACTCGGAACAGCCAATCGAATTATTTTGGAGTAAGCGGAGTCAAAAAGGAATAATTCCGAACCTCCAATCCAAAACGACATAAGAAAAATGACAATTAATTGTATCAGTTTACCTGGATAATTAGAAACGGTTAGATTATAATGTATAAGACCTATACAACCTGATGCTGTCGAATGCTTTCTCTATTTCTAGGAAGCAACTAACAGCAACCTAATAGTTACTGAGGGAAGTAAAAACGTCGTTCTAAAACCTGAAGACTGGGTGAAGATTGGATTTTTTCTTCCGAAATCCTAAATGCATATCCGGGATGGTATTGTTTGCAGCACAGAACAGCTTACACCTGCCAAGAAGTATTCCATCAAGGATTTGTCTGGTGTTGTTAGGAACAGGTATAGGATGAGATCCAGAATCAGCACTCAAGTAAACTTTCTTCTTATCTTTGGGAAATTTTCTTATTATGAAGTTGGAAATCATATTCGTTCTGAATGATTTTAAGATCGCCCGCTGTGGATTAGCTTAGCAACTTCTTTGGGGTTGGTGGAGCTTACATACATCCGTGCATCGGGATCACTGGCAGGGTGATCATCCTTGATGAAAATAGTAATTTAAGTCTCAGATTGTTGTATCTGCTGAATTGTTGACTGGGCTTCCTATGCTCTAAGGTTCGAAGGCAAAACGTGCACTGGATTGCATTAAATATTTTTAGAAAAATGTTCCAGACAGGTATTCAGTAGTAGTAGAATACCTACTTCAAAACAAAAATCGTTCAATACTACAGGAAAATTAGTTAAAATACAATAGTTTCATGGAATAAAATAAAAGACGGCTGAGTTTTGTATTCCTATAAGCGGGCTTTTAAAAAAGCTGAAGTCCTGTTTTTATGAACGCCTGCCATAACCCTGGGGAAATCCGACATTTTGGAAAAGGCGAATTTATCTATATATACCTCCGAATCTATCGATTTTAGCTAAAAAGTTGTTATAATCAAATTTGTTGGAAATAAAATTATATTTTATTTATCATCAAAACTTCTTCTGCGTGGACAATATTTTTGAGGTTATTTCGTTATAGTTTTTGTACTTTTTTTTTACTTTTTCACATTTTTCTCAATTCCTAAGAAACTTACGTAAATTGTTCACATAATACAAATTATAGAACATAAAATTTAACAAACTTTGATGTGTTTTTGAAGATGATGGGATATCCCAATTCAAAGTTAGAGCTTTTGAAAAATTGGCTGCTAAATCATTTGAGCCGATAAAGTACAGTAAAGTTAAACTTTTTCGTAGAATAAAATATTGGTAAGCTGATTTATTTATAAATGAAAGAGGGCTATTAGCTATTAGTGAAGCTTATGTCCGGGTATTCGGGAGCCCTGACGAAATCTACCATTTTGTAAAATGCGAATGGAACTATATCTCCGAAACTATTGATCTTAGAGGATAAACTGTAAGGCCAAGGTTGTAGGCAATTAAACCATCTTTCGTTTATGCCACAGATAAGCAATACCTAGATGGGAATCTACGGCTGTCAATTCGATTTGCCTACAAGCTCAAACGTCAAATGGCCGTGGTGAACATCGGATTTTTGCACAAGTGTACGTGCAGACGACCGTGGTGAAAATCGGATTTTTGCACTAGTGTACGTGAAAAAAAATCCGAGTTTCACCTCGGTTCGTGAACAAAATGGCGGATAATTTAAGAATCCAAGGGTTTGTTTAAATGTGCTAGGTTCTTGTTTGCCGATTTCCTTTCGACGATTGCAGATTAATTTTTTTTGTTGTAAGGAAGTCGCAAAAAAAATCGTGTAGCCGGTGTAAATTTTCTGTATGAAATATTTGATTTTTGATCTTTTTTCTAAACAAGTCAATTTTTTCTATTACAGATTTGATTTTTTTGTTGAAATGAAAGTTACATTAAGGTTTAACTACATATACCTACCTACTTTTGCAAAAAAGTACAAAAGTGAGAATTTAAAATGTTCGCTAAAGAAACCTTCTTGCAAGAAATCATACAAAAATTGTTTTGACAGAAAACGTAGTATAACTTCTTATTGGCTGTAGAGCTACTAGCGATGTTGTATTTGTAATGCCTGTAAAATCTTGCTGTACTATGGATGGCTTTTGTGATAAAACACGCCTATTGTGTTTTTTCCTCAATCAGAATTGACTTTATTGCAGTTTTTGCAATTAAGAACAGATGAGATTCACACCATTGTGGGTGCTTTCTTTTATCCCCATACAAATTAATTCTAGCAGATGAAGGTTTTGTTGGTATTCCAAATGTTTCGCATCGGCTTAGGAGACCATTTTTGTTGCAACACAATTTAAATTGTGTAAAGGATCTTTCAAATCAACTTCAAAGGCTCTTCCAAACCAATGTGAAACATTCGTTGCGGCGAAGAAACATTCGTCAGTCAAAATTTATTTACATGGTGATAAATGAGAGTGCCCACACCAACGCGGCGGAGAAACATATGAATTAATTTTGACTGACGAATGTTTCTTCGCCGCAACGAATGTTTCGCATTGGTTTCGGTGAGCCTTAAATTGGGGCAAAACATTCACGACAACAAAACATTCACTTTTTAAAATTAAGTTACATGAAAATAATTGAGAGTAGGTACCCACAATGAAAGCGGTGCGATTTTCCATATGAACCCGATGACTGACAAAAATGTTGTCCACGCATCGGTTTGGGGGACCTTAAATTAATTTCTAAAAATTTACGTCGGAATTTGACCATGATGCAATCCAACCCCTTACGTATAAATTAAAATAATTTCATATATTAAGTGTGTCTGTACCCTAAAACTAAGAATATAGTAGCTGTCAAATTTGCCATGGTGAATTTAATTTTTGTTGATTTCTCGAACCTTATTATTGGCTGGCGAGATTTTTTTTTATAATTATTGTGCTGTAGAGCTGAAAAAAATTGAAATTATGTTTTTAAATTTCATAAACATAATTAGGTCTTTTGCCCTTTGCTATACTCTGCTCAAACAGGGCCCCTTCGGAGGCGACAGAGTTCTACAAAAAGTTCTCATCGCGCATCGTCTGCCCAAGTAGCTTTTTGGCGAATTGGAAGAAAGAAACATGAAAGCACCAAACGATTTTTCATTGAAATTCAAGGACTCGTTCAAGTTCTGCTTGCCATGCGGGCATTGTGCTTGGTGAAACAATTATTTTTTTGTTAATTTATTTTTTAATGAAAATCACAAATACCGGAATAAAAATCTTCGCACAGCACATTTATGAAAAAAAAAAAATGAACTGTCAAACAAATCAAATTCACCGCGTTAAATTGTTGTTGCAGTTCACATCTATTCATCGACACGAAATGAAATTACAAAAACAACAATGTAAACAAATGGGTTTTGGGGGGTGATACGAACGAAAGATTCCTATCTAGGTATTGCTTATCTGTGGTTTATGCATTCATTTTTTTCGGTGCAGGTGTTTCTATTAATTTCAATAACAATTTAGTATTTTGACTGTTTTTTATAATACAAATTCTATATACAACTAAAATACATCAGCCAAGTAGAAGACTAAGCATTATTTAATTGGACTTGTTGAATTATTGATTCAATGTAGCTTTTAACGGCCTTTAGTGCATACAAATTGGCGGTTCGTCCCGGCGTTCTCACTTAGACTCTTCAGTTGATAGTAAGGGGCATTGTCAAGACGCAATTTTTATTAAGTTCAGTCCAGCTTACATCAATTTTACAGCGAAAATCAATTGTGAACTATATCCAACCCAATTAGAATTTCTAATCAAGAATTGTTGGAAATTTTGTTACCGCTGGGACGAAACGCCAATTTGTATGGACTAAAGGCCGTTAAAAGCTATATTGAATCAATAATTCAACAAGTCCAGTTAAATAATGCTCACTCTTCTACTTGGCTGATGCATTTCAGTAGTATATAGAATTTGTATTATAAAAAACACTCATATGAAAACAATGCCAGTCCACGGGTAACAAAATTTCCAACAATTCTTGATTAGAAATTCTAATTAGGTTGGATATAGTTCACAATTGATTTTCGCTGTAAAATTGATGTTAGCTGGACTAAACTTAATAAAAATTGCGTCTTGACAAGGACCTCACTGTCAACTGAAGAGTCCAAGTGAGAACGCCGGGACGAAACGCCAATTTGTATGGACTAAAGGCCGTTAAAGGCTATATTGAATTTAGTATTTAATTTACTCCAGAGTTTTCATTTTAGTGCAACCAAAATGGCTGTAACTTTTGACTGCAGTATCGCATCATTTTGTAAAGTATATCAAAATGTTGGAAATTTGGTGTTTTAAAATTAGTATTTTGTAAGTAATTCACGTAAGTTTCTTCGGGAACGACAAAAATTTGTAAATGTGAAAAAAAAAAAATAATATAACCTTGAAAATATTGCCCGCACCGAAAAAAATGTATGTATGAACGGAAGATGGTTTAATTGCTTACAAGATTCGCCTGACAAGTTTTTCTCTACGACCAATAGTTTCGAAGATATAGATCAATTCACGTTTTCTTAAATGGCGCGATTTCCCCAAGGGTATGGCATGGATGGCTTCCCGAAAAAACAGGACGTATCCATTAGAACAGTAACTCTAAAATATAATTAAAACTAAATAAGTAATAAGAAACATTTATTCGTGGTCGTAGTGTTCATTAATATTACGAAAGTGGGCCTGCGTGAACTAATTCTCTATTTACGGGTCAAAATGTTCCGTAATTGGTGTACATAAATGAAAACAGGGAAAGCCCCAGGACCAGATCGCGTCCCAACAGAATTTGACAAAAACGCAACAATTCAGTTTCTTCGAAAAATGTGCGAAAGTTTCAACTTCATTTTTAAATCAGCCCAAGTTCCTGACTCTTTCAAAGAATTTTTGGTATTACCCATATATAAGAAAGGAGACCCAAACGATCCAAAAAATTATAGAGGTATTTCGTTTACAAATGCAATACCAAAAATATTTACAGCGGTGTTACTTTCACGTATAACTAAGTGGGTAGACGAAAATAAACTCCTCAGTAAATACCAAGCGGGTTTCCGCTCAGGTTTTTCGACAACCGATAATATTTTTGTAATAAATACAATTATCCAGGACTTCCGACTACGCCAACGTAAACTATACATTTTCTTCGTTGATCTCAAGGCAGCCTTTGACACTATAGATAGAAAAGCCCTAAACTTAAAATTAAATCAACTGGGAATATCGACAAAAAGATAAATCTAAAATTATGATAGCGGGATCTACGAGAGGAGGATGCTCACAAAGAGAGAAATGGTATTGCGATGGAGAGAATATTGAAGTAGTCAAAAGTTACAAATACCTTGGAGTAGACGTAACCCAACCTTCAATATGAAACACCTTCTTGCATCAAAACTTGTTACAACATAAAATGCAATTAATCTTAGTTGGAGTCTACTATTAAAAAAGAAAGATGTACAGAATTCAGCCAAATACAAAGTGTATGAGGTGGTTTTACAATCAATGATGTGCTATGGAGTCCAGGTGTGGGGTTTTCAAGAATACGAGGAAGTCGAAAAGCTTCAATAATTCTTAATTAAAAATCTATTCCAGCTACCTACAAATACACAAAACTACATGCTTGATCTCGAAACTGAATTGGTCGCACTCTACATATACACTCTAAAACTCCATGTTGACTACATTATAAAAGTGATCTCAACTTATAGTCAAGAAAGACTACAACGAGTCCTAGGACTTTACGCGGTTGGAAGGAACCACCCTTTTATTCAAAAATGGAAAGATTTAGCTGAGTCAGTTGTTTCTCCTCGGACTATAAACTTTTCGAGACCTTTAGAACTAAAAAATCAAAAGTATGCAATAATAAGAGCAATTTTATAAAACGCAGAGAAAACTACACGAAAAAAAGGTAGTGAATCAGAAAATCACCTTATATACCCAACTTTAGTCCATAACCTGAACGAAAATAATTATTTCACCGATACAAATAGTTGCAGAAAAATATCCTTGTTATTTCGATCGAGAGGAACACTGCTTAATCTGAATGGAACATCCTTTAACACCGTCGAAACCAATTGCTGCACACTTTGTAACCAGCATGCAAAAGGACACGTTTCACTTCATAGGTATTTGCCCAATATTGAGAAACTGGAGGATCCAGTATTTTGAAAAACCAACATTAACCCAAGAAGAACTCAAGAAATTATTTAATGGTCCAAATTGGGACGTAATTTATAGATACTGTGAAGCAGCTTTGGTCTGGGTTCGCTTTCCAGCCTCGTCCACCTAAAAACTAAAAACGTTTTTTTTCAGGGCTACTGCCTTTTGCGAGGAATTGACAAATCCTCCAAGAGTATCACTTGTCACGAATAAGTGCTTCTCGTCTAGCCGTTCGAATTCGGCATTAAATTGTAGGTCCCTTGTCCCTTCCATTCCTTTCGACAGGCGCACACAGGAATAGCTGCGAGCTGTTAGTCACTAGGCCCTGGTTCTTCACGAGCCGTTGTGCCACCCAATTTATTTATTTATTTTAGCTTTGCATTAAAGAAAACTAATTATTTCTGAATTTATTTAAAATATAATATGCATATTTAAGTCACTCTGACAGACGGCAAATTTCGCGATTGTCATCTTATTCATTTAAAACATTGTAACACGATCATGTTAATAAATTAAAAAAAAAAACTGTTTAATAAATGAATCATCTATCTAAAGGCTGAACTCGAAAGGTGGGGCAGCAGTTGATTTATTAATCAATTTTTTTAATTTTTGTATATAATCTCTCATAAATATTGTCAATAATTTTTCAATTGATAACCAGCAATTATAATTGTTGGCACAAAAGGCAATAATTGCTTTTGTTGGCAAAACTATGTCAACACGAATGTTTAATATCTTTATTGGCAAATCATTTAATTCAACAATTAAAAAAACACACGTAACTCTATATTTAAATACATGCTGTCTAAAGCAATATTTTCAATAAATAATGCACCACATCAGTCTACAGCCACGTTGGTCATTTGTAAACGGTTTAATTATGTACCTCCAAATCATTTTTGTTAATACAAAAAATTAAAGCATTTAATAAAATTGTACTTAAGTATACACATTTCAATGGAGCATGCGCTCTTGTATTTAATTAAATAATAAAACTTTTTGTTTTCGGTAAAATTGTATATAAAGATTCCGCTTGCTTCCGGTAAATTTATTTAATTCGATTAGTTTAGAAATCAACAATAACTATGCCGCTACTCAATTTGTTAATATTCTTTATTTTTGCAAAGATTTCTTGCACATTCTGAATCACTTCTACCAACTGCTGTTAAGTATGCACTTGAAAATTCATTCAATGAAACCGCAGATGAATTGAATGTTATCATTGAAACTGATATTGAAGATAACAAAGTAATTTTTATGGACGCAGTTGAAATTATCCTGATGGAGAAATGGAAATTCCGACTTCAAATTCATGTGAACAATAAAGATGGCCAACTGACGAGTGATTAAAACTTATGGTTCATAGACTCCTGTGAAGCCCTCGGGTGAGTATATTTCGAATAGACTTATAACACTTATCAGAAATTTAAAATTTTCATTTTTTTGAAGGTATCTTCTCCCATGGATTGAAGCCTATCACAGAAATTCGCAGCTCTTTTTCTTAATTGTTCTTCAAATTTCTGGAGCCACGAAATATCACATGATGGAAGAAATACAAAAAATACTCTCAGATTTTCTAATGCTAATGATTGCCAACTTCAATGTTATCATAGAAAACAATTCTGGAGAAGTTCTATTTTATACCTTCTATCCATTTCAAGAGTTTGAATGTCGATCAACTAAGCGTTTACTCACACACCGGTTTGCTAATGATAGCCTTAAACCTGTGGGAGTATTTTTTCCGTCAAAATCAAATAATCTACATGGATGTCCTCTTCGAATAAGAACGACTTATGAATTAGTTCTTAATATGAGTGACAAAAATTTACCCAAAAAACTAGGAAACTATGAGATGTCCATTTTGGAAGTTATAATGATCGAGGAGCTATCATCGAGAATGAATTTTTCAATTGAAATACATGATTTCCTTGCGTTTGATCCAGGTGATTCTGACAATCTGTCGTTAAGAGATTGGCAACATTGGGTGGGTATATTTATAATAGGGTTACCATCAAAAGACTGACCATCCCTCTTATAAAATTTCATTTACATAGCTGGAACCAAGAACAATTGATGTGGCACTCAGCTATTAACAAGATGGACCTTATAAAATACTTATTTCTCAAAGAGCGTTACATACTATTTGACATGGGTGGTAATCGCTCTGTATCCCCGGCTAAATACGTTTCGCACATATGCTTGGATCTTAGAGCCTTTTAGTCCAACAACATGGTTCTACACTTTTGTTGCCTTTTTTCTAATCATTGGATGCATAATTTTTGCAAAGAAGGAATAGACGACTTATCAGCATTTTCTACCTTCATCAACATCAGACGGTCGTTGGTCTTGATATACTATCTGTCGCTACAGGAGGAGCAGTTCTACATATGCAGAAATGAAATATTCTGCGTTTCAACATTATAATCATGATTTGGGGAACATTTATACTGAGATCAGCCCATCTGGGAAAGCTATTCGATGCATTCCGAGGAAGAGTAGTATTGAATCCACCGCACAGTATTAGAGAACTCTTTGCAGATAATTACACAATTTATGCCCACTCACACTACAAGCCAGCCATAAATGATATAAACGGAATAGAATATCCCAATATCCAACACATTTATTATGGTTCCAAAAGCCCTGCTTTTGAAGGTGAAGATAAAAAAACTGCATTAGTTGCTTCTTTTGTGCACATTTATACATTTTATTCAACTGAGGAACTCAATAATTTACTAATGCAAGTTGTTTTTGGAGAACAAATGTAAACGATATCTTAATGCCAATGGAAGAAGCTGGCATAATGTATTACTTTAGAAAAAATTTCGAAAATATAAATAACGCAAGAGCTTTAGCGGATAAAAGCGAGCTAAAAGCTGTGGGTGTTGAATGTTTTGCGATTGTATCTTGGGTTGCCGGCACGCTTAGTGCAATATCATGCATAGTTTTTATTCTTGAGTTACTATATTAGGGCATTAGAATAAGCGAACATTGGTCAAGTGGACAAATGTCGAACGATAAGCTTCAAAATTAAACGAATAATGTAAAGAACGAGTTTCGATTCGCCGGCTATTAGATATTTGGAAATACTATAAATAGTAGTAGTAGTAGTAGTAGTAGTGGTAGTAGTAGTAAGTATTTTAATAATCTTCATTTTGATTACAGTTATTCAGTACTATTATGTTTAAGACATGGCACAATGCCATCTGCCCGAGTTTGACAAAGTTTACATATGTTTTATTATTATGATTATTTTTGTTATTAAAAAGATTCTTCCATTATTGACCTTCTATAATTTAATGCTTTTTGGCAGTAACAGTGTAATTTGTTCCAATCGGTTCCATTTAATATATTCCTCATTTCGGCTTCTTCTAAAGTTCGTTTCCCATAATACTGTATTCTTAACTCATTCAAAATATGGCATCTACCAAGAAAATGATATTCTCCCTCTATTGTAGGTTGCAAATAAATAGTTATCCGCACTCATCGCATACAACACTAAAAAAGGCAATAACATTCCAAAAATGAAATGGGGTGTTTTAAATAAAACTGACTACAATACTTACACAAACTTAAACAAGATGGCAGAGCGCAGTCACGAGTTATTTATATAGTTATATTGAACACATAAGTATTTAATTTATTGTATCGAAAATCAATTAAATTTACATGCATAATAAAGGAAAATTGAAAAAATTTCGCACCTTAAATTATATTTTTTGTTATTCATTTTGTTTTATTTTGACATTTGTCGTTAATCACTTCCCCACTGTTCTGTTGATCGACACTCAATGGACGGACGGAGGGATGGATGGACGGACGGATGGACGAACGGACATTTTGACATTTTTCGTTAATCACTTCCCCACTGTTCTGTTGATCGACACTCAATGGACGGACGGATGGACGAACGGCCATTTTGACATTTGTCGTTAATCACTACCCCACTGTTCTGTTGATCGGCACTCAATGGACGGACGGAGGGATGGATGGACGGACGGATGGACGAACGGACATTTTGACATTTTTCGTTAATCACTTCCCCACTGTTTTGTTGATCGACACTCAATGGACGGACGGAGGGATGGATGGACGGACGGAAGGACGGTTGGACGGATGGATGGACGGACGGACGAATGGATGGAAAAAGCAGGTAATTCCCCAAGCCGTTTGATAGTCCAGACATATCGTCTTCTGGAGTGCTATTCAGGAAAAAATAAAGAAGTTTTTTCTCACCAGTCTTTTATGTCTTAGGGATCGCTAAATCCAAATTTTAACTTTTACAGTTCCTACGGATATGGCTTCACAGCAAAAATAAGAAAGAGAAGAAATCTCAAAATTTTCGATAAATTTGGGAAAATACCATAAAAAAAACTTTTTTTTTGTGAAGAATAAAATTCCACATAGGCCTATTCAAAAAATTTTAAATACATATAAAAATAAAATACTAATTGCAAAAACTCAATTTTTGTTTTTCTTTTTTTACTCATTTGCCTATAACTTTTTTTCCAACAGAGAAAGGTAAAGACATTGGTCTACATAAAAGAAAGAATACTCGTATAAAACTTTATTTGAAATGACTGTACCTATTAATTTCAGCAAAAAAAAAAAAAAAAATGGGGGGGGGGGAGTACGATAACTTGTGCGCCAAGAATTGATAACGGTTTTGGCGGGAGGGGCAATTTTATAAAATGAAAAAAAAAATATTAAGAAATAACGGTAATACTTCGATTAAGTTTTACACCTTGTTTTAAAGCCAACACTTTTTACTATTAGCTAGTTTTTAAATCAAGTGAATTCTATGCGCAGTTTCGAAAAAACAACGGGTTTTAAACTTAAATTTAGGAAAAAAAAGAAAAAAAAAGTTTTAAGAGTAATTTTTCAAAACATTAAAATTATATGTTATTTTGTTTTTCTGAAATTCGTTGCTCTGATTAATTTTTCATTAAAAATTGACTTTATATCTTCTAGTTTTTGAAAAAATTGGTCTAAACTTTTTTTTTTAATTTTTTTTTATAAAATTTTGAGTTTGCATGCAAATTTTTCAAAAATGATTGACTTAAATAATTTAATTTAAATGTAGGATTAAGGAACAGATTTCTGGCTTTTAAAACCAGTATAGTACTTTATGTTCAGTGTTGCCGTTGTTTTTTTACTAATTTTTAATTCATTTTAAGTAATTTTTTCTAAAATTGCCCTTCTCGCCCAAACGGGGGAGAAAGACCACCCCTCCCATAGTAAACAATGCTTGTAATGAACTGTTCTACAAAAAACCGTAATTATTTCTTGGCGCCTAAGTTATCGTACTCGTGCCAGAAATGGCATGCGGATGCTCCACCAGTTGTCACGGAAGCTGTGGTTGTAGAAAATTTGGGCTAACGTGTTCTATGCTTTTCTAAGGATTGCATGGGTGCAAACTGCGACAATTCGCAAGAAACGCACATTCAAGAAGGTGATATTCTTGAAGATATAGATGCAGATATTCAATAGTCAAATCTAGAAAGGAAACATTGTATTTTGTTTTTGTAAATTATTAATTTTCTTACCAATATGATTTTCTTATTACTTAAAAACCAAAAGATTTGTTTAAAGCTGTAAAAATAGTCATTTATTATTAACTTAGTAATATATTATTCTCATTTCATTAAATAAATTTAAGTTTTTTTTTTGTAAAAAATAAGAATTAAAATAATGTCGAAGAAAACTTAATAAAAATACAAAAAATGGCT
The DNA here is from genome assembly GCA_949320155.1 of Melangyna quadrimaculata. Lineage (NCBI taxonomy): Eukaryota > Metazoa > Arthropoda > Insecta > Diptera > Syrphidae > Melangyna > Melangyna quadrimaculata. Next base: position 27,054,930 of record OX439485.1, read on the forward strand.
TACATTGAGCGACCGTATATTCTCTATAAAATAGGTTTTCCGAATTTTCTCGAAATTTTGCTTGGTTTTTAAGATATATGGAAAAAACCAAAAGGGTTGCAGTTATTGCCCCCCCTCAAATTTTCACCCTCTCAATTCAAAACACTCCACGGTTTTCTCATTTTCAATTGAAAGATTTTAACAATAAAAACCTCCGAACGTCTTCGTTCCATTCTATATGACATAATCAATAGCCCTCTAACCGTTGCCTTTTTTTGTCAATTTAAGTGATGACTGATGAAGGTGACAAACTTGTAGAGAATGCATGGCTCTTTAAGCAGAAGATCAGCCACCGTACTCTAGTGGCCAAACCGCTCATTCTACAAACAAAACTGTTGACTCTTTTTGTAGGAAACTTTAAGTTCTGTAAAGTGAAGAACGCCATTTCACCAAAAAAGTTTATACTTTGTTGACTTTCTTTTTGGCAAACAACTGAAAAATGTTGGAAAATATTGAAGTTTTTTTTTTGCGATTTTTGCTGTGAAGCCAAACATTTTGGAAAACGTAAATTGATCAATATTTCCAAAACTGTTTTTTTATTCGTATACAGGGTGTCCCGTAAGTAATGGATAACCCTGAAATGCCGCATAGTAGACTTTATGACCGTCCTGAAAACTGATAAAAAAAAGTTCTATCCCAACCACAAGAAAAGTTATATGCATTTTTTTGTTCAGTGCATTATTTTTTTTCTTACTTTACATTTTTGAATACCACGACTACAAGTGAATGAGTTCCATCATATTTTTTTTGCAGGAATATTTAACATTACTTGTGCCAACACATTAGTAGAAGAAAGTTATTATAACTGTTGGACTTCTTAGAGAAAAAAATTATTTAACATTGAATTTCAATGCAAAATGTGAAAACAAATTATTTTTGAAAAAGTTAAATCATAGCTGGTATAAAAAAAATGCATGAATACCTGAGTGGCCAACTATTTTAAAAATATGCGCGTTAAATGCAGATTTCAAAATGGTATTACTTATTATTATATCTAGAGTCAATAGCAAGTTATTGGTAAAAATCTGCAATACTAGAGTAAATTTAGCAAAAACAAAAGTTTTCAAAATTAGCACAGTAAACGTGAAAATAATACCAAGCGTTGAACATAGCAGATTTTTGATTTATTGGCTGTTTCTATGATGTTGTCCTAATGATAAATCCAAGCTTTCAACTTCTAGGGCCGAATGCATTATTGATAAAAATGTCAAAAAAGTGCAAAAAACGGTTACATTTTCGAGCTTGTTTTGAATTTTACCTGTTCTATTGGGCTTTAACAAACCCATCAAATATTTTGTTGGTTGCTATTTTTTATTTGTTATTTTCTCCAAACAAAAAGTCTTCTGATTCAATTTTAATTGTGTTTTTTGAATAGTAAATTGTAAGATCCTGAGAAAGTGAGAACGCATAAAATCGTAAGTTTTTTAAATTTTGAATTAAAGTTTTTGTAATTTGATCTTAATTCATAAGATTAAGACCACGACGAACACTTATTTATATCGTTTTTATTGTTCATTCTTCAGAAAAATTAACGGTCTAAATAGCTGTTTTCCTGAACCTGCTTTTTGATAATTAAGACGTTTGATTGAACTTTTTTGATGCCACGTATTCTGTATTCTGCACAAGAATATGCAAACATGCATTTCATTTATGGAGAGTGCAGAGGCAACGCAAACTAAGCTGCGACTCTGTATAGGGAAAGGTACCCTAACGCGCGTCAATTCTCAATGGGAAAACAATTGGACCCTTTGAGTTGCCGGGGATTTTAACTGGCCAAGGTTATTTGGAGTTCCTCCAAAATGATCTCCCAACCTTGCTGGAAGAAGTGCCTCAAGAACTAAAGGAATCCCATTGGCTTCAAAATGATGGTTGTCCAGCACACTATGCTGTGCCTGTGCGGGCATATTTAAATGCCAGATATCCAGGCAGATGGATAGGACGTCTGGGACCAATTTTATGGCCACCCCGTTCACCAGACCTAAATCCACTTGATTTTTTTATTGGGGATGCATTAAGGAAATCGTATACAGCAAGCCGATCAGGCCTTTAGAGGAGCTAAGAAATCGTGTGGAGGCAGCTGCATTACAAATTTCTGAGCAAAACCTTGCACGTTCACTAAGACGTTCATTTATTCGGAGGTGCAGAACCTGTATAAGAGTGGGTGGAAAACAGTTTGAGCATTTGCTTTAAATAAAAAAAAAATTAAAAAATTATCTATTTTTGTTTTTGTTTTCTAACTAAGTGATCATGTGATTAAAAGCTGGCTCAAAAACTTTTTGTTTAGAGAAAATAACAAATAAACTAATAGCAACCAACAAAATATTTGATGGGTTTGTTAAAGCCCAATAGAACAGGTAAAATTCAAAACAAGCTCGAAAATGTAACCGTTTTTTGCACTTTTTTGACATTTTTATCAATAATGCATTCGGCCCTAGAAGTTGAAAGCTTGGATTTATCATTAGGACAACATCATAGAAACAGCCAATAAATCAAAAATCTGCTATGTTCAACGCTTGGTATTATTTTCACGTTTACTGTGCTAATTTTGAAAACTTTTGTTTTTGCTAAATTTACTCTAGTATTGCAGATTTTTACCAATAACTTGCTATTGACTCTAGATATAATAATAAGTAATACCATTTTGAAATCTGCATTTAACGCGCATATTTTTAAAATAGTTGGCCACTCAGGTATTCATGCATTTTTTTTATACCAGCTATGATTTAACTTTTTCAAAAATAATTTGTTTTCACATTTTGCATTGAAATTCAATGTTAAATAATTTTTTTCTCTAAGAAGTCCAACAGTTATAATAACTTTCTTCTACTAATGTGTTGGCACAAGTAATGTTAAATATTCCTGCAAAAAAAATATGATGGAACTCATTCACTTGTAGTCGTGGTATTCAAAAATGTAAAGTAAGAAAAAAAATAATGCACTGAACAAAAAAATGCATATAACTTTTCTTGTGGTTGGGATAGAACTTTTTTTTATCAGTTTTCAGGACGGTCATAAAGTCTACTATGCGGCATTTCAGGGTTATCCATTACTTACGGGACACCCTGTATGTAAGAGAAAAGTAGTTGGAAAAACAAATTACAAATGAATTATTAGTTTCCACCTATCAAATAATTAAGTGATTCGGATTTGAAATCATGATTTTCTTACGTATGCAAAATAAACGAAATTTCATAAAAATAATTAGATACTTTGAAATCAACTCACTTTACCATCACACCGACACTAAAGATTGTATGTTTGTCGGATTGTTTTTAAACATATTTTATTATAAAAAAGACACACAAAAAATAGATAGGTATACAAATACATCCACAATTTACAATTTATGAATAGTGGGGAAATATCGACTGATTTACGGCAAAATAAAACACAAAAGAATCACAAGCAATATAAATTATGTAAGTTGCGTAATTTTTGCAGTTTTACTTTATTCTTAAATGTTTTTCAATACAATAAATTAAATATTTAAGTGTTCAATAATTTTTCAGCAATAAATCATCCCAATCTACAACACGTTCGTCGGCGCCGCCGCCGCCGCTACCCGTGACTGTACGCTGCCGCTGCCATCTTGTGTGTTATTTAAAACCCCAATTTGGTTTAGGTTTTTTGTTACGTTGTCTTTTTTAGTGTTGTGTGCAATGATTGCATGTAAATATTTCCTAATTATTTTGTTTAAGAAAAAAAAAACTCGTTTTAATTCGCCGACCAAACATAAAGATTTTGCATTTGTTTAATTTTGTCGAATGCTCGCTTATTCTAATGCTAAATTGATTCATTCATCAGTTTTGCGGTTCACTGCGCGCCCCCTTAGTAATTCCAAAATAAAAATTATGCACGATATTGCACTTAGCACCCCGGCCAACCAAAATACATTTGCAAAACGTTCAACAACCACAGCTTCTGGTTCGCTTTTATCCGCTGAAACTCTAGGGTTATTTAAATTTTCAATTTTTTGTCTAAAGTAATGCCGTATGCCAGCTTCTTCCATTTGCATTATGATATCTTTAATTTTTGGTTGAATGACTGAGTGTTGCTGGAAAAACATACAAATTTGTTCTCCAAAAACAGTTTCCATCAGATGATTCTTGAGTTCCTCAGCCGTATAAAATGTATAAATGTACACAAATGTAACAACTACTGCAACTTTATTATCACCAGCTTCTTGAAAAACAAGGGTTTTCGAACTATAATCAATTTGTTGGATATTCGGATATTCTATGCCGTTTTTATCATTTATGGCTGCTTTGTAGTGTGGGTGTGCATAAATTGTGTAATTTTCCACAAAGAGTTCTCTTATATTGTGCGGTGGATTCAATACTGCTCGTCCTCGGAAGGCATCAAATAGTGTACCCTGGTGGGCTGCTCCCATGTTCCCATTACCAAAATTATAATGTTGAAATGCAGACAAATTGTGCGCGGCATATGTGCTCCTATAGCGACATATAGTATTTCAAGACCTCCCGCCTGATGATGCAGCTGAAGGTCGAAAATGTTGATAAGTCGCCTTTTTCTTCTGGCATAAATTATGCATCCAATGATTATAGAAAAAGAAACAAAAATGGCTCTAAGATCCAAGCATACATGCTTGGCCGGGATACAGAGCGATTACCACCCATGTCAAATAGTATGTGACGCTTTTTGAGAAAGGATAATTTTGATAAGGCCTATTTTGTAAAAAGCTTAATACCATATTAATTGTTCTGGGTTCCAGCTTATAATACATAAAACAGATTTTTAGTCAAATGGTTAGTATTCTGCTGATAAGCCCTATTTATACTCACTAGGGTGATGCGAATATGGAAAAAAATCAAAATTTGTTTGTTCATGTATTGTTTACTGGTGATCCTTTATTAGGACATTATTTATGCGAAAAACCAGGAAGCCATGACTTTATCTTCAGGTGACGCAAACGACTTCAATTTTAAAAAAATTAATACCTAATATTAAAAAATTGGATCTGTTGATCAGGTGGCAACCAAGTCTTTGCATCGTAAGGATCTCAGGAAACGAAAATACCAACAATTTTTAAAAACTACCGCTACAATTTAAAAAAAACAGCACTTCTACTGCTTCTGCAGCTGTGGAATATTTGTCTGACAGTACTTCTACTGAAACTGAAGTCAAGGAATTTTGCCCCTTAAAACCCTGCAAAAAAAGAAAGAAACTCTTCAAATGAGAAACAAACAAGGAATTTGTCTACAGCTTGTGATAGAACTGAGGTTTCAGATAGATCGGCGGCTATCAAAGTAAACGCTGCTATGTTAGATTTGATCGTCATAACAAGTAGCGAAAATTCATCGAAAGTGGTAGATCGCAGTTTATACCTATAGGACATAAGAACGGCGTCATTGATTTGTTAGAAATACATTTCGGTGTCCTTTACCATGGTAAGGTTTACTTATTACATGCAAATTAGCTACCGTCTCGTCATCTATTTGCAAGTCTCGATGGAACCACCACCGGCCCCTATAGTTTTCCGGAAGCATTGGGAACATGCTTGAAAAGTGCCTAAGCTTCAAAGTGGTAAATTTTGAAGCAGTAAATGCAGAACTTCCGGATGCGGATGCTGACTCTTTAAGCACAGATCAAAAATATTTGCATCAAATGTGCTCACCTATTTCTAGAGGTTCAATTTTGCCCGCTTCAGCTAGCAAGGACCCAGGAAAGCTGGCACATTCCCGATGGCTAGCTTGTGCAAACAGGTTCTTCGATTATAAGTCGGCATGAAAAATCCTTCAGACAATCTCAAAGAACTTGTCATATTCATTGTGAAAGTCTACGCCCCAACATGGTTTGACATAAAAACAAAGCCATCATGTAAATAAGAACAATACATAAAAATTCATTCTTCGTACACCCAGACAATTTGTTGCTAGCTGTTTTGCAAGACGACCAATCACACATAAGAGAGCTAGCTCTCCAAAGATTAAAAAACATTCGTGAGATTTAACTTCCTAAACTATAATTAGATGCATCTTATTACTACGACCTAATAGACTAGTCGAAGGAAAAAGTAACCGAACCACCAATGACGCAGTGAAATACAGCGATACAGAAATATCGAACATGATTTCTTCAAAGGGCAATTTAATGTTTTCTTCGCAGAAGTTGCCTTTCCACACTCAAGTAGTAAAACGTATAGTTCAGCTTGTAAATGAAGCTTCATTATCTATTTGTGCACAAGCGGCACGAGATGGCTACAATAGAGCAAAGATCAAATCCAGGATACAATACCCGTTTTTTGAAACAAAATCGTTATATTTAATCCGTACCGAAGGCCCAACAAGCAACAACTTCTGCTGGAAGCAATTAAATTTATTTCAGATTTTATTTAGGTATTGTTCTTTTGTGTAGCGCGCTACTCCGCTACACGAAGATGTTGACGTACAAGACTGAAATTTGGTATTTATATATTTGAGACCATGGGTCAACAATTTATAACACATGAAAAAGAAAATTTCGCTCCACCCTAATACACACCCAATGTTGCGATTCTACATATAAACGACAAATTTTTGAAGTGAAACTTCTTTCAAGGTTGAATCTTTTTGAAACGAAAAAATGTAACGCCACATATGTGCATGTGCAACGCTGAGATCATTGATTAGCTAAGTGGTGGGAGGTAGAGCAAAAGTAAACATTTTTATTGATAGGATAATATATTTTATTGTGCCATAAGTTTGGATTTTTTGATAATCTATATTATTGTACCAGATAAAAGGGAAAATGTCCTTTTATGTTTTTTTTCTAATTCCGTTAATTAGAATGCTAGAGTTTTGAAATTTGTTTGCTGGATAGGTAATGAAATTCTAAGAATCTTACTAGTTTAAGATTTGTTTCTATCTCCTACTGGTATGGAGATATAAATTAGGCTAATTTAAAAAAATTGAATTAAATCAGGAGAGTCTGCTACAAATTTAAATTATATATGGTTGCAAAATAAATAAAACCAAATTAAAGTTGTCATATACAAATTTTTGATTTTGCAGAGATTTTGAGTGTAGGAATTTTTGGAAATAGTCGGAAAACCTACTCAAATTAACAGATTTATATCTTTTAAATTGCCACCTTTTTTTACTTTAAATTTTCACCATTATTATTTAATTTTCAAGTTTACAACCCATCGATCATTTTGATATAGAACACATAGCTGCGTCTTACGCATATAAGCTTAATATCCCTATATATCGAGATTTTTAGATAGCCAAAGAAGTTTCACTTCTGCCACGAGTACTGAGTTACACGCGCTCTTTTTTTTAGATTCGTCTGGATCAACTGCAAGGCAATTATGTATTTCAATTGAAAAATTCATTCTCGATGAAAACTCATTATAACTTCCAAAATGGACATATCATAGTTACTCAGTTGTTTGGATATATTTTTGTCTCTCGTATTAAGAATTAGTTCATTACCCGTTCTTATTCGAAGAGGACATCCATGAAGATTATTTAATTTTGGCGGAAAAAATACTCCCACAGGTTTTTGGTAATTATTAGCAAACCGGTGTGTGAGTAAAGGCTTCGCTGATCGACATTCAAGCTCTTGAAATGGATAGAAGGTATAAAATAGAACTTCTCCATAGTCGTTTTCTATAATAACGTTAAGATTGGCAATCGTAAGCATTTGAAAATCTGAGAATATTTTTTGAATTCCTTCCATGACGTGATATTTCATGGCCTTAGAAATTCGAAGAACAATAAAGGAAAAAAGTTGCGAATCTCTGTGATAGGCATGAGGGAGAAAATGGCTTCATCAAAAATTGTAATTTTTAAAATTCTGATACGTGTTATTAGTCTGTTCTACCTACTCACCCAAGGGCTTCATAGGAGTCTATAACCATAAGTTGTAATCACTCGTCAGTTGGCCATCTTTATTGTTCACATGAATTTGGAAGCGGAATCTTTGGGGACGTTCAGATGACTTAGGGGACTTGCAAGTTAGGCAAAATTATAGACTGTGATTGGCCAGCTCTCGAAAGTTCCCTTCATTTGAAACAATTTTTCTAGATCACAGTCTAGAAAATTGCCTGACTTGCAAGTCCCCTAACCCTTTATTTCTCCATAAGTATAGTTTCAACTGCAATGATAACATTCAACTGATCAGCAGTTTTATTGAAAGAATTTGAGGAATTGCATACTTAACAGCAGCTGGTAGAAGTGATTCAGAATGTACAAGAAATCTTTCCAAAAATACTAAAAATATACACAAATTCAATAGCGACATAGCTTTTGTTGATTTCAAATCGAATTATAGAAATTTATTGGAAGCAAGCGGAATCTTCTTATACAATTTTACCGAAAACAACAAGTTTTATTATTAAATTAAATACAAAGGCGCATTCTTCATTGAAATTTATAAACTTAGGTAAAAATTTATTCAATTTGTAGTTAATGGTTTTGGGCTTTTATGATCCTTTGAATTATTTGAGTTGAACGCAATTCATATTTTACCATACGTTTCGCCTGGTTTTTTCCAGCTACCTCATGGTATTATATATATTTAGCTTTAAAAAACAAACAAATCACAGTATCAATACAAAACAAATTTGGACATAGTAAATGAGTTGTTTATACAAAATTATTAACATTGCTGACTTGGTCTATTGCACTTACTTTTTGTTTTTTTCGGAAATTTACATTATTTATTTGTTTTAATTTTAAAGTTTTTAAATTTTACTTTGAAATAAATTTTTTAAAAATTTAAAACGACACAATAAAATAATTTGAATTGAAAATAATTTAGGTAACACTTATTGGACAGCAAAAAATCAAAACTAGTATCACTTTCTATCACAGTTCAGTTAATGGCAACACTGTATGCAGAGCTAATATTGTCCATGTTTTCCTGATGGTTTATTGTTTTTGTGATTTTTGAATCCGAAGACTTTCCAATGTATAGCGGGTGGTGGTGCGGTTCTCTTTGTCCAGTCTAGATCTGCCATGTGTTGTTGTTCCCTGTCATGTGTTGTGACCACGCCGCGCCGTAGTTGTTCTCTTTTTCCTGATGTCGGCTTCGTGTTCTGATAACCTCATACCTCACTGCTAGCTTACGTTTTAGTTGAACCTATATGTATATTATTTGACATTGCTCATCACTTTTTCCTTTGCATTGAATTTTGTATACTACGTTGTGTTGTTCTGTTTTTTGTGTGGGTGGCTTTGTGTTTGAGAAAATCCAAAAATGATTTGGATGTAATTAAACCGTATACAAATGACCAACGTAACGTGGCACATTGCGTATTTAAAATATTCCCTTAGGATGCATGTATCTAAATAAAGAGGCACAGTGTGCATCTTTCACGATAAAATTTGTGTTGTCAGTTAATATTGGTAAACAAAATTTGTGTGAATATATGAGAGAAAATGTGAGGTGAATGTTTCTTTGATTTTTACAGAGTGAATACAATAGTACCAAAAATGGGCACGACTGAATCGCACAAACTTGCTCTTACAAATTTAACGTAGTTTGACGATGAAGATGTTTATTATTTATTTAGAAATATGATATCGTTTAAATAAAATTTTTAAAAACAAGTTAAAATATAAATTATAAATATATTTAATGCGGGCATAGGCGCCCGGAGCGGGGAGCAAGGGGGGGGGCACTTGCCCCCCTGGCTCTGGCCGAACAATCAAACTAGTTTTATTTTTATTATTATCTAGGAAATTTTCACAAAAACGACTGTTTAAATCTAAATTTGTTGCCAGAGTCCATGGTTTGCCCCCCCTGACTCTGAGCCAAGCCGTGTATAGCTTCTTTCATTTTACTCTTTGTTTTGTTCGGAAATGTGATTATTTTCTTGGCAGCTTTGTTTCCAGGTCCATCGTTTGCCTTGGCATTTTATCATTATCAGGGGTGGAATCAATTGTTGGAAACAACTTTCTTTAGGCATTCGATTTGTGCAAAAAATGCCAACAGGCGCATTCCGCGTGCGAGAAGAATTTTGTAGGCTTTATGGCACTGCAAAGTATGGACGCTGATACCATAGCACATACGATATTAACGTCATTAACCAATTTCGGATTAAATTTGTCAAAAATTGTTGGTTAAGCTTATGATGCGTGCTCAACCATGGCCGGGAAATTGAGTGGGGTGAGAAAACGGATACAGGACATATATCTGCAGTCAAATTTCTTTCACTGCAGCTCATACAAATTAAATCTGGTCATTAACGACATAAGCGAAGTTTCTGAAATCAGAAATGCTGTCGGGACGATTAAGGAAGTTATAAATTTTTTTCGCGAGAGTGAAACAAGGTGGACGGCAAAACGCAAAAGCATTCGAGTTCTGAGAGAGCATATCGTTGTTTTAATTGAAGCACTGCAAAAGCTTTCGGGAGAGAGTAATAGAATAACAAAGTAACGTGCCCTCCAACTTTATTACTCTTATACAAAATGGACCTTTTTAGTTTGTTTGCTTGTGATGTCGCATTACTCCTCGATGCTAATACCTGTTGCTAATATTTTATAGGGCGTTGACCAAAATCTGTCAACAGTAAAAGATCAGGTCAATGTTTTGAATAAATTGTTTCAACGAAATCGAGAGGATGCTTGCAATTGCTCTAATGCTCTATGGGGGATAACGGATAATGAAAAAATGCTTGAGTGAATCAGGTATAGTTTTTAGAAAAGTTTTTAGAAAAGCTATTTATATTCCGTAGATTGATTCCCTGATAATGTCGCTTACAGGACGCTTTTCAGAACAAAATGAAGCTGCGGTTGGATTGGCTATCCACTTAGTAACAAATGGTGAACAAAACTCATATATTTGCTTCCTTTAATAATCATTTAACGTCAACACGAATAAAATGTCACATTTTCAGTCCTAAAATAAAATCACTTACAACTGACCTATGCCTTGAAAAAATAAACAAATTTTTAATAAAAAAAACATCGAACTCAAAAATTGCATATACATTTTTTATAGCACAGTTAGTCACGGGTTAGTGATCTCGGATCAGTTTTTTAGGTCAATAATTTTTTCTTACGGCATAAATTTTCGATGACGTGGTGTGCTATCCGAGTTTGGGCTATAACGGACTCCCTAATGTAACTGAACCTAAAACATAAACAACAAACAATTTTTTTTTTAATTTTGTATGATTAATTGTATTCCTTTTTAGAGAGAATACCAATTTTTTTTTTATTTTTCTCTTGAAAACGGGTAAATAAAAAAATTATGGCAATTCGCCGGCCGAATACTTAAGTGCCCCATAGACCACTTTTTCGGAAAACTGAGTTAAAGATGAAGTTATACTTATTCGAATATTCTCTATCGTTTGGCGCTATCCCCGTTGCTCTATCTAAATTATTAACGAAGTTACAGAAAGCACTTTTGCTCTATAAACCACACATTTTTGGGTTATGTTGATGCTTATTTGCCGTATATCCAAAATTTGTACTAGGTGGGACATTTTTTGTACGAAAGTTTGAAATATAAACGCTTAATGCTTAATTGCCCCATAACCGTGGGAGATGGGATATAGAGCATTTAAGTACTCAAAATATATTAAACAAGTCAGATTTTTGGTGCTTATGTGCTCTTTATCCATGGACAAAAGTGCAGTCAGCTGAAAAAGTAAAAAATAAGAAGTAACATTTTCGCCGCGTAAATCCTTAATTTAAACCCAAAAATACTGTCTTTGTTTTAATTCAATATTTATTGATTATTTACCAACGTTTCAATTCTGGTTTGGATCTTTTTCGGGGCTGAATAAGTAATATCGACTTTTTTTTTTAAATATTGTGAAAAAAATAAAAACGAGGTAGAAATGAGGAAAACTAATTATTTTAAATAAGAATATTTATTTATCTTCAGGTTGACAATCTTAATAATTGCGTTTAATGTATTCTAAATAAAGTTTTTATCGATGATAATTAAGCATTTTTTTTTTTAATAAAATGGATGAAAACAAAAAAGTAAAAAAGAAAATTAATTTAAAAAAAAAGTGTCCAAAATTCCAAAACATACTCCTACGAATGTTGAAGTATTCTTAAAACTAATTCCGAATAAAATTGAATCTATTTTTCTAGGAAATTTTATGGACCAAAGTTCATTTTCAGTATTTTTCATAATTAAGTGTTAAAATGCTCTTTCATTTTCGTACGTTTCTTATCAACTTAAAAATAATCCAATATGGTATAGAGGAGGGCACAGCCACTAAATTAATATTACTTTTTGTTTTATGTTTTTATCGCTTAAAGTAAAATTATAAAAATTAATAATGCTAGAAATTTTGAATTTTTTTATTATTATTGATTTCCGAACGTCCAGTGCATAAAAGTCCTATATCCATAGGAAGTTTGAAGTTTGGTTTTCATAGATTTCGCATTCGTATGGAAGAGGGTTCTGTATGCATTTTTGACTTTTTTCAAACTTTATTTTTTTTTTAAATAACCGTAACGTTTTTTGACATCAGGACTTCAAAATACAAAAAAGGATTTTCCAATAATATATATAAAAAATCAAAAGTCGAAATTGTCAAGTAAAAAATAACGGAATTATTTTTCAAACCTTAAAATTCGTTTTCTGAGGAATAATTTTTTTGTATATGGGGCACTTAAGTATTTAGCCGGCGAATTTATATTTATAATTTAAATTTTTACTAGTTTTTAAAATTTTTATTTTGAAGATAACATAATATTATAATAATAAACATCGCCTAACTACGTTAAAGTTGTAAGCTAAAGAGCAAGTTTGTGCGATCCAGTCGTGCCCATTTTTTACTATTGTATTCACTCTGTAAAAATCGAAGAAACATTCACCACACATTTTCTCTCATAAATATTCACACAAATATTGTTTATCAATGTGAACTTACAACACAAATGCTTTCGTGAAAGATACATACTGTTCCTCTTTATTTAGATACATGCAACCTAAGGGACTATTTTAAATAAATAATGTGCCATGTTACGTTGGTCATTTGTAAACGGTTTAATTACATCCAAATCATTTTTGTTAATACAAGAAATCAAAGCATTTAGTAAATTTGTACATAAGTATCGTATATAAATTTCAATGAAGCATGCGCTTTTGTATTTAATTTCATAATAAAACTTGTTTTCGGTACAATTGTATAAGAAGATTCCGCTTGAATCCAGTTAATTTCTCTAATTTGATTTGAAATCAACAAAGGCTAGCTATGTCGCTATTGAATTATTTTATAGTTTTAATATGTTTGCAAAGATTTCTTGTACATTCTGAATCACTTCTACCAACTGCTGTTAAGTATGCACTTGCAAATTCTTTCAATGAAACCGCAGATGAATTGAATGTTATCATTGAAACTGATGTTCAAGAAAACAAACAAATTTTTCTGGACGCATTTGAAAATATCCTGATGGAGAAATGGAAATTCCGGCTTCAAATTCATGTGAACAATAAAGATGGCCAACTGACGAGTGATTACAACTTATGGTTCATAGACTCCTATGAAGCCCTTGGGTAAGTAGGTAGAAAAAACTAATAGAGTAATTTGGGGTAAGACCGCGTAGTGGGTAAGAGGGCGAACTGCTAATTTCTCTGGATGTGTAAAAAAGAAGTTAAATCTAAAAATGAGGGAATCAGCGCCTTGTAAGACATCCACAAATCAAAACCTCAGAAAGTATGTACACATCTGTATTTGTGACAAAAAAGGGTTGAAAAAAAAAAACTATTTAAAACAAAAAAAAAGTTTTATTAGAAAAGTGTGTGGCGCCATATATTTGTAAAAAGTGTTCTTTTTTATTTCATTTAAGTTACAAATTAAATACATTTTACCTTATTTTCTTTTAAGTTTCATAAAATGAAAAAAAAAAAAGTGGGTAAGATCGCGCAGTATGCACTTCTGTGTGCTCCGTATTAAACTTCAATTTTTTACACTCACTTGCGCATTCTTACCCCATCATATTTAACTTTTCATATTTTTCAAATCATTTAGAAGACAGTGAAACTTGATTGCAGAAAATACAATTTGAAAATGGGTCGGTTTTTCTTTAATTTTTGACTTGATTTTATTGTAAAAGAATAAAGGCCCAACTATAATAGGCTTAATCTAGCTTATGGCGCATAAGTAAACGTGCCAATACAATCAATCTCAATGCGAGTAAACATAATGGAGTCTGGCTCCGTTTCGTTCAACTTTTCTCAGTTTCGTTAACTTAAGCAAACTTCAGCAAGAGCGATCCCAGTCGCTCGCCGCATGAGTAAAATCTGACCGCTTTGATCAAATACACACGGGCCAACTCCACTGGAGATAATTTTTCTCAGAATGTTCATCATGACATAAAATATCCATGTATTCCCATACAAGAAAAGACGAAATCTTCTGATATCAAATATATCAGATATTAGACATTTAGTTGGAGAGAAAAAATCTCCTGTGGAGTTGGCACACAAACAGACAGTGTGCATGTGAATTTCTCATTCTGTTTCTGATTCTGTTGTGTGTTGTCAATTGTTGTGAGTTTTTCTTTTTGGTCGGGTGAACAAAATTAAATCAAAATTAAAAGAAAATTAAATCAAAACTAAACAAAATAAGTGAAAAGAAAAGAAAGAGAAGAAATAAAACAAAATAAAAAATGGATGATGTAAATAAAAATGATACAGCATTCGGATTATTGATCATATAAGGTGTCCGCAGAAATAAATGTCTTTATGACAAAAGGGACGCCTTCTATTTCAATAAAATAAATTAAAGAAAGAAAGGCAATTGCTGAGGAATGCAATAGGACAGGTAAGCAATTCAGAAAATATTTTGTTTGCAAAAAGTATTTATGTACGTTTTTTTATATTTTAGCTTCAGAATGCCGGTTGCGTTGTAAGGCCCCCCGAGAAAGATACTCGAGGGAATTAAAAAAACAAAATTAACCCTCTGGAAGTGGCGCCTCCGAAGGTTGCGTTTGGGAGCTGATGGAGGAGATGGATATTTAAAAGATTCCATGCAGCCAAGGATGTGAGTAAACTTAACCTAATTGTGTTTGAATTTTCACGATTAATAATTTGTTTTTATTATTGAAGGACAGCTCTCAAAAGCCTAATTTCCTGGGAGCCTTTAGGTGACAGGATCCTGAAAGCCAGGTTCCGGACTAGAGTACGTCGCGTCACCATCATACAGTGTTACGCCCCAACTTTGCTCTCTTCTGACGAGGAGAAGGAGGCCTTTTATAACCGGCTGAGTGCTGCTTATGATAGCGTTCCACGAGGTGATATAGTAATGGTGATGGGAGACTTAAATGCCAAGGTTGGCAATGACAACACTGGGCTAAGGCATGTCATGGGAAAACATGGTGTTGGTAACCGAAACGACAATGGCGAACGATTTGTCGATTTCTGCAACGCCAACGGCCTTGTTATTGGAGGGACCATGTTCGAGCATAAGACGTGCCACAAAGTCAGTTGGGTGTCGACTGACAGACAAGCAACTTCCAACCAAATTGACCACTTCGCGATCAGCCGGCGTTTTAGAAGCAGTCTCCAGGACGTCCGTAACAGAAGAGGTGCTGACATGGGAATGGCCCGGGACCACCATCTGATGGTTGCTACCGTAAGATTGCGTACAGCTGCAGTTCGGAGATCCCAAGGAAACACTCGAATGCCCAAGTTTAATACAGATAGACTAAAGGATCCTGCAGTGCGCCAACAACTAGGGGACCACCTTTCACAAGGATTGAACGCAATCAGCAGCACGGAAACCACATCCATCGAAAATCATTGGTGTGCTGTGAAAAATGTGTTCATATCCGGTGCTGAAAGTATAGTCGGCCGGGCGCAAGGAAGAAATAGTGCTTGGCTTTCCGACGAAACTTGGGCAAGGATCGAAGAAAGGAAACACCTTAAAGCTCGCATCGCAGCTACCCCAGCAGCAGGGAGAAACGAGCTTGAGTCTACGTACCGCATGAAGATGAGGGAAGTTCACCGTAGTGTGCGACGTGATAAGCGTAACTACATCAACGCACTGGCTACAGAAGCAGAAGAAGCCGCTAGTAGGTGTGACAGTAGGACCGTCTACAGAATTACCAAAGAGCTCACTGGTGTCCAGAGCTCTAAACAACACCTGGTTAAAGATACAAACGGATCCCTGCTAATTTCGGATGAGGACCAGCTCATAAGGTGGAGGGAACACTTTTCTGCGGTTTTAAACCGCGTTTTCGCAAGTGAAGTGAACCCTATTCCCACTGAGCTACCCGAAGTAACAATTTCCCGAATACGCACCGTACCCCCCAGTAAAGAAGAAATTATCACCGCCATCAAAGCACTGAAGAACAACAAAGCGGTTGGACTTGACGGTATTCCTGCAGAGCTCTTAGGAGCAGCCCCAACGACATCGAGCGAGCTACTGCACCCACTTATTAAGAGAGCTTGGGAAGCAGAGAGCTTTCCTGAAGAGTGGAAAAAAGGAATGATTGTCAAGCTCCCAAAGAAAGGAGATCTCACACAGTGCGAAAACTGGAGAGGAATATGCGTTCTGCCTGCAGTAGCCAAGATAATAGCAAGGATAATATTGGACCGAATTAAAGACCACCTCGAAGACACACTCGACGCCGAACAAGCAGGTTTCCGCACTGGATCTTCCTGTGTTGATCACATCAACACCTTGAGGATCATCATCGAACATTGCGTTGAATATCGATCACCACTTCACCTGCTGTTCATCGATTTTGAAAAGGCGTTCGACAGTGTCAATAGAGAATTTATTTGGCTTGCTTTGCACAGGAGGGGCATCCCAGATAAATTGATTGCTATTATCAAGGCTACATATGATGGATCCAGGTGTCACGTTTTGCACAAAGGTAGGCTGTCAGAGGAGTTTGAAATCCAAAGTGGAGTTAGGCAAGGCTGTATACTGTCACCAATACTGTTCCTGTTGGTGATAAGTGACGTACTGCACGCAGCTTTGTCAAATGGAAATGGGGGAATTCAGTGGACTCTGCAATCTCACCTCAAACATCTGGACTACGCGGACGACGTATGCTTACTCTCTCATAGGATCATGGATCTCCATCAAATGACAACAAGGGTGGAGAGAGAAGCAGAAATCGTAGGGCTTAAGATCAACTCGGCAAAAACTAAAAGGATCAGCCTTGGAACTTCCTCATCAATCCAAGTAAATATTTCTGGACAACCGGTAGAGATGGTAGAGGATTTCCAATATCTTGGGAGTATTATCTCTACGGGTGGCGGAACTGAACTGGACGTAAACAGCCGAATCAGAAAAGCAAAGGCTGCGTTCGGAATGCTGTCCAAAATATGGAGAAACAACTCTTTTAGCTTAAAGACCAAGCTACGACTGTTCCGCTCCAATGTTGAATCCGTTCTGCTTTACGGCTGCAGCACTTGGAAAGTCACTGAAATTGTCACTAGAAAGCTGCAAACCTTCGTTAATAGATGTCTACGAAACATCTTGAGGATTTTCTGGCCCAACCGTATCTCCAATGCCGAACTTCATACGAGAACGGGTCAGGAGCCCATAGACTCCATTATACGAAGAAGAAAGTGGCAGTGGATTGGCCATACGCTTCGAAAAGGCGATCGGTGCATTGCATCTCAAGCAATGCAGTGGAACCCGCTCACACAGGAGGGAAGACAAGTGGGCCGGCCTAGAAGTACATGGCGAAGAACGGTCGAACAGGAATCGGCACGACTGGGGAAAAGTTGGAGAGAGCTGAAATATATTTCAAGAAATCGTACACGATGGCGCGTAGGTGTAGTGGAGGCCCTATGTCCCGTAAGGGAAACATCACGGACGTAATAGGTCCGAGGACCTAAGTAAGTAAGAGTAAGTATTGAAGGACAATCTCAAACGAGACTGAAGAGATCACTCAATCAGCACAGTTCTTCAGTGACGATGGTGGTGCTTCCACTGGCATAACCTCAAAAAAGAGGAAAACGGCATTTGATGGCCTGTGTGAGAAATTTGGTCTCATAGTGGAAAAGCTGGAGGGAAATTTTAACGCTCCAGACACAAGTGCTGAGATGGTGATGAACAATTTTGATCAACTATTTTGCCCATGATGCGAGATCTGCCACCAGATTTTAAGGATGCATATAACAGTGAAATGCTGACGCGAGTCACCCAGCTGCGAAGGCAACAACGATCCTTCGGCGGTATTTAGTGCTTCTGTTTTTGTTTTTGTTTCTGTTTTGTATCGTATTTATTTTTTTTTTTAGTTTAAACACAGTGAAGTGTATATTTTTAAAGTTTTGTTTGTTATTTTTTTGAATAAAATCAATGAATTTTGTTATTTTTTTGAACGTTGAAAAAAAATTGTTTTCCTTTTTACTAAAATAAAACGAATTAAATAGAGGTGAGTCATTAACTGCAGTTAACAGGATTACGAGAACCGGGCAAAACGATGGAAAAGTGACAAGAGCCGGCAGCAAATTTTGGGAGTGGATGTATAACCAAAATCTGAGTATGAGGGTTTTAAGGTGTAGGGCTAGAAATGAAAGCAAATGCAGTTTTAAAATTGGAGATTTAAAATTCAGAGGGCATGGCATCCGCCCATTTTCACAGAATTGATATCAATTATATGAAGCTCTTTTGGTTGTCGTAGAATGATGAAATTTGGCAGAGCGATAAGACTTGACATGCAAGCAAAGGGAAAATTAAAAATTTCAGTGGGCGTGGCAACCACCAATTTTCACAGAAATAATATTTAATATATTGAGAGCACTTCCGTTTGGTGCAGGATTATGAAATTTGGTAAAACGGTTCGTTTTCAGGTGTATACAAAGAAAAAGTTGAAATCATGAAATTATTCATGCAGGGGCGTTTCATCCACCCACTTCTTATCAATTGTTATCATTTCAATGGAGTTCTTCTAACTTATGAAAATTGGAGATGGGTAGGACTTGTAGTATATACAAAAGGCGTAAATTAAAAACTTTCTTTACTTATAATGCTCTCATTGGGCGTTTATTCCACCCACTTTTCCTGATAAAAAGAACCTTTGCTAAAATTAGTGAAATCACAACAAAAACATAAATGTTAAAAAAGGAGCCAAGTTCTTCTATACAAAAACCTTTTCGTAACAAGTCAGCCGTAAAAAGTAATGAGATTAAAAGTACGCCAAGTTCTAAGTTTATTAATGTTAATTATCAAATATTTTAAGTAGAGTAATATCGAAGAACCTACAAATTATTAGAGACATCTATTATTTAATGATTACTGACTTAAATTGAGTTGGTTTACTTGACGAGTTTTCTTTTTTTACCTAATTACTCAATTTTGAAATGAATTGGTACTTTTACATTTATGAATTCGACCAATAAAGTTGTGCTCGACTGTTGTATTAGCGATACGTCTTCCCGATTAGCTATTGAAGGCCTTAAAAATAACCATATTTTAAGTGAGAATATATAAGATATTTAGTAAAGGTTAGATTAGGTTTTGCTAAAACAAAAATATGTATACAAGGATGATAAAGTTGTGCAATTCATGCTTAAGGAAGGGTTTGCAGAAAAGTAGATAAATAAAATCTACGGCAGGCATAATTTTTGTTTGCATTTATTTATTTCAGTTTTCGAACAATAAATCACTAAGATTGTTTCTTAAAGTGGTTGATGTTTTGCCACTATATTGATGAATGCTTGGAGATGGTGCTATTGATAGAAAATTGCTGTTAACTTCACTCCGCCATAATCCTTCATGCAGAATCCTCCCAATCTACGTAATTATTGGGACAATAACCCTCATTTTCCTTGTTTCTTTTGTTTCAATGGTGCGGCGAGCGCGAGAAAGCCTTTTGTTAAAATTTTCTTCTTTTGGCTGAAGAAGAGTTCCGGGATATGGTCGCATAAGATTGGTACTCAACGGGTAAGCAGCATCACCCACAAAGTAATGCGGAATTTGAATTGGTGAGTCCGGCAAGTTTTTCGGCTGAGGAATTGGAAATTCGTTTTGCAAAAGTTTCTCCTGAAAGATTCCTAGTCAGAAAAAGATTTATTTATAGGTACGAATATTAGAAAAAAAGAATTTTGGTTTTTTACCACCGTCGCTTTGGTTTCCATAAGCTCCAATGTCAATGTGGGTGAAGCAATATTTCGCATCGCAAACGGACATAAGAACTATCTGAAGAACTTCTTATAATTAAAGAACTGACTTCCACTATTGGGTAGACATCTTAGGGCAAAATGTTTTCCATCGATTGAGCGAAGACAATTGGGTACGTCCATAAATTCCAGAAGTCGTCACTTATCATTTTAAAATCTAGGGAACTCGGTTCAGACACATAGGTAGGGTATAAAGCTCTCCACAATATCTCCGAAGTTTCCAATACTATTTGGCGAATAGTTTCTTTTCCTTACTTGAACGACAAGGCCAGTGACTGAAGAGAGGCGCCTTGTGACAAGTAAATATATAAAGTAAGCAGTGAATGAGATGTGAAAGCATTTTATAGGAAGTGAACTTACAAAAGGAGGACAGCCAGGCGACATTCTGGTGAGACTGGTTCTCTTATCGAAGTTTTTACCATAAGTGGTGACAACAAATTAAGCAGGAAGTTATACAGTGCAGTACGCATTCTTGTATAAATAAAAAAAACTGCCCACTATCAAGTTCCTTGATTTTTAAGAAGGTAGCATTAAAAAAAACATTCTTTCTCCTATGCCTGTTAATTTTGCGAACAGCACAAGAACGTTTCCTTTTTTTCTTAAGCAAATCGTCCATTGGTCCTTCAAATAATGTACATAATAACTTTAATTTTTTAAGCTTTTTTTATTTGTTATTAAACAAAAACAAAAGTAAAGTAATGCCTTTACACAAATACCAAATTTCACAGCTGACAATATTATTTTGACATATAGATACGTGAGCAAAATTCCATCATGGCTATGCGGAGTTATTTCAGAAACATAAGTGAATTTTCTTTGGGTTTTTGACATAAGCTTAAGTTTGCTTATGCCTATTATAGTTGGCCCTTAACTGTTTGTTCAAGTAAGTATTACGTTAGTTTTTAGAGATTTTATAGTTTTGAAAACTGTACAGTTTTCCATTAAACGTATGTGCGCGCTCTTACCCAAGATTTTGCGCGATCTTACCCTGGCTTCGGGGCAAGGGTGCGCACTTTGACTTGATTTGGTTTTTTTTTAAATTATATAAAATAACTTAACCAAACTTAACCTTTTTGGCATTTGTTTGCTCTTAAGATATAGGTTTATAGTTTTATCTATAAAATGCCAACAAAATTACGTTTATATCTCTTATAGCCTTTTCACACGCGCACTTACCCCAACTGACACTAACACGTATCAGAATTTTAAAAATTTTTAATTTTTGTTGAAGGCATCTTCTCCCATTGATTGAAGACTATCACAGAGATTCGCAACTATTTTTTTTTATTGTTGTTCGAATTTCTGAAGCCAATAAATAACACGTGATGGAAGAAATACAAAAAATATTCTCAGATTTTCTAATGCTAATGATTGCCAACGTCAATGTTATCATAGAAACCGATTCGGGAGAAATTCTATTTTATACGTTTTTTCATTCCAAGAGCTTAAATGTCGATCAGCGAAGCCTGTACTCACACAACGGTTTGCTAATGATAGCCTTAAACCTGTGGGAGATTTTTTTCCGCCAAAATCAAATAATCTTCATGGATGTCCTCTTCGAGTTAGAACGGGTAATGAATTACTTCTTAATATGAGAGACAAAAATATATCCAAACATCTAAATAACTATGAGATGTCCATTTTGGAAGTTATAATGATCAAGGAGTTTTCATCGAGAATGAATTTTTCAATTGAAATACATGATTTAATTGCAATTGAACTAGATGTATATTATTGGGTGAGTCTGAGTACTTATATATAATAGGGCTGATCATCAGAAGGCTTACCATTTAACTAAAAATTTGTTTTATGTATTTTAAGCTGGAACCCAGAACGATTGATATGATACTAAGCTATGCACAAAACGGGCCTTATCAAAATACTTATTACTCAAAGAGCGCTGTATACTATTTGACATGGGTGGTAATCGCTCTGTATCCCCGGCTAAACACGTTTCGCACATATGTTTGGATCGTAGAGCCTTTCAGTCCAACAGTATGGGTCTACACTTTTGTTTCTTTTTCTCTAATCATTGGATGCATAATTTTTGCAAGAATGAATAGACGACATATCAGCATTTTCCACCTTCATCATCATCAGATGGTCGGAGGTCTTGATATACTATCTGCCGCCATAGGAGCACCAGTTGTACATATGCCGCGTCCAATTTTTCTGCGCACCAACATTATAATCCTGATAATGGGAACATTTATACTTAGAACAGCCCATCAGGGTAAACTATTTGATGCATTCCGAGGACGATCAGTATTGAATCCACCGCACAGTATTAGAGAACTCTTTGCAGAAAATTACACAATTTATGCACATGCACACTACAAACTAGTCATAAATGATATAAACGGAATGGAATATCCAAATATCCAACCGATTCATACTGGTTCCAAAAGCCATGGTTTGAAAGAAGGTGATGATAAAAAAATTGTATTAGTTGCTACTTTTGTGCACATTTATACATTTTATAGGGCTGAGGAACTCAAGAAGTTACTAATGCAAACTGTTTTTGGGGAGCAATATTGTCTATTTTTCCAAAAACACTCAGTTATTCAGACAAAAATAAACGATATCTTAATGCAAATGGAAGAAGCTGGCATAATGCATTATTTCAGGAAAAATTTCGAAAGTTTAAATAACGCTCGATTATCATCGGATAAAAGCGGTGGGGAGCCAGAACCTTTGGGCCTTGAACGTTTTGCGATTGTATTTTGGTTTGCCGGGGTGCTTAGTGCAATATCGTGCATAATTTTTTTTCTGGAGTTACTATTAGCTTGTGAATGCATCAATTCGGCATAAGAATAAGCGAGCATTCGTCAAAATTAAACAAATGCAAAAACTTTGAGTTTGGTCGGCGAATTAAAACTCGTTCTTTTTTTTAAATATAATAATTAAGAAATTTGTATCTGCAATCATAGTACACAACACTAAAAAAAGACAATAACATTACAAAAAACCAAAAGGTTTTTAATAACATACAAGATGGCAGCGTGCAGTCACGGCTAGCGGCACGCGGTGGAGGTGGCGGCCGGCCGGCGGTTGTCTGGGATGATTTATTGCTGCAAAATTATTGAACGCTTAAATATTTAATTTATTGTTCTGAAAAAAGCATTTAAAAATAAAGTCAAATTGCAAAAATTTACATTATGCACCTTAAATTATTTTGCTTGTGATTCTTTTGTGTTTTATTTTCGCCGGCTGAATACTTAAGTGCCCCATATACAAAAAAATTATTCCTCAGAAAACGAATTTGAAGGTTTGAAACATAATTCCGTTATTTTTTACTTTACAATTCCGACTTTTAAATTTGTATATATATTTATTATGTATTTTGAAGTCATGATGTCAAAAATCGTATTGGTTAATTAAAGAAAAATTAAGTTGAAAAAAGTCAGAAATGGATATAGAACCCTCTTCGATACGAATACGAAATCTATGAAAACCAAACTTCAAATTTCTTAGGGATACAGCACTTTTATGCACTGATCATTCGGAAATCAACGAAAGCAAAAAATAGTAAAAAAATTCAAAATTTCTAGCATTACAAATTTTTACAATTTTACTTTAAGTGATAAAAACATAAAACAAAAAGTAAAACTGAGTATGGGGTCGACCCACACTATAAACATCCCATTGGTGCACTTGAAGACCATATACATATGTACCTACATATTAACCTAAGTGGTGGGAGGTAGAGTATATTATTATATAATTATATATTTTATAGTGTAATAATTTTGAGTTTTTGGATAATCAGTATAAGTTAATAACAATTATATTAGCTATCCACATACCTAATTTTCCATTCCCACATTCATATTCCTAAACCACCACATTCCTATACCCAGCGCCTTACACTCTATTTCCTGCACACTTCCTTTTATAATAAGTCAGCATAATATTATTAATCTAGTAATTTGTATAACCTTCCAACAAATCCATTATTTGCTTTCCAAGCAAATATACGAAAGAGCTAGTTGCATTCCTCCCCTTAAACAATTCAACCGTAATTTTCGCGCTTCTAGGAATGCCCATCAGTTTACCCTTGAGCCCAGTTTCGGTCGTACTGTTAAGTACAGAGATTCTTTCTTTAGTCGCACTACTCGAATGTGGAATGCTCTACCCAGCTCAATTTTCCCCTCCCATTGTGATCTACAGACGTTTAAAACCAATGTGCATCGGTATCTCCTTTTAAATCCCCTCCAATCTACCTAATCGCTCGTGCTGTGTATATCATCTTAAGGGTAGTCACAACCCCTTTTGCACGCGCTTAATATATAAAAAAAAAAAAAAAATATAGCATTAAATTAAAATTGTTCAATTATAAATATGCAAGCAAATCAATTATTTGCTTTGCAAGCGAAAATAGAATTAAGTTCAAATTATTGAATAAAATTAATCAGTCATAAACTCAACAAGAAAGACAAAACATCTTTTATTTACTTGTAACGCTCTTTGAGAAAAATTATTTTGATTTGGCCTATTTTGTAAAAAGCTGAGTAACATATTCTAATTAGATACTTAGTTGTTTGGGTATATTTTTGTCTCTCATGTTAAGAATTAGTTCATTACCCGTGTTTATTCGAAAAGGACATACATGAAGATTATTTGATTTTGGCGAACAAAATACTCCCACAGGTTGTAGGCTATCATTAGCAAACCGGTGTAAAAGTGAAGACTTCGATGATCGACGTTCATGCTCTTCAAATGGAAAAAAACGACGTATAAAATAGAATTTCTCCCGAATCTGTGTCTATGATAACATTGACGTTTGCAATCATAAGCTTTAGAAAATCTGGGAATATTTTTTGTACTTCTTCCATCACTTGATATTTCTTGGCTTTAGAAATTTGAACAATAAAGAAAAAGAGTTGCGAATCTCTGTGATATGCTTCAATCCGAGGGAGAAGATGCCTTCAACAAAAATTGAGAATTTTAAATTTGTGACAGGGGTTATTAGTTTATTCTGCCTACTCACCCAAAGTAGGGCTGCCAGATGTCCCGATTTTGGCGGGAGAGTCCCGATATTTGAACCCTGTCCCGATATCTGTCCCGATTTACAAAATGTCCCGATTTTGTCCCGACTTTCCATATTTACTTGCTATATAGGGCAATTATTGGTTTTGTGTCAAAAAAAAAATTCGTGGTTTTAATCAAAACAAGTATTACGATAATGTAGAAGTCCAAAAACTGATTTTCGACAAAAGAATCCGTAGGTTTGTTTGTCTGTTCGTCCCGGTTTATATCGAGCTAGAGCCTAAGCAACTTATTCCCTAGGATAGGGAGAGTCAATTTTTTGTTTAAGCTTATCTGGATAGAATAATGGTCATACAAAAATTTCGGTTTTATCAAGTTTTTTTAGAAAACCGGCTGTAATGGGTTTTTAAAACACTGCATACGATTTTGCAAAAAAAAAATCGAAGAACTGATATAAATGTTTCGGTTTTTTTGTGCAAATTATCGGTTTCATACTTGTTTTGATATATTCCCGAATATCTCGTTTAACTTGATTTTG
This sequence comes from Melangyna quadrimaculata, assembly GCA_949320155.1. NCBI lineage: Eukaryota > Metazoa > Arthropoda > Insecta > Diptera > Syrphidae > Melangyna > Melangyna quadrimaculata. The sequence continues at coordinate 27,080,551 of OX439485.1, forward strand.
TCAAAATGCAACAATTCGGGAGGTACTTCTAAGTTAGTCAAAAAATATTGGCCCACATTTTAAACAGGTAAGGTATTAAGGGTTAAGCATTATACTGCTTAACATTTTTCTAATTTTAAAACAGTTTAGTATAATTTTCTAAATTTTAAATATTTTTGAACTTGTAGAGCAAGTTCAAAAAAGTGCCACTCGTGCAAAAAATTCGCAAACAAATCTTATTTTAACGTTTAGAAACGTTAAGAGGTGTCATATGTATTCAGTACAATACTCAATAAACGAAATAGATTTTAACTTAAGTAAAGTGTTATGTTATGAGATAGTAAGATGATAAACTCGTTTTAAATTTATTAATTAAAAATGATTTAACTTCGTACTAAATCGACTAACATTTTACGCCATTGCATTTAAGATTTGTATAAATAGATTTTTGTTTAATGTCCGGTTTTTGGACCCTGGAGTCCTCATACTATCCAAATTTAATCTGGCAGCCCTAACCCAAGGGCTTCATAGGAGTCTGTGAACCATAAGTTGTAATCACTCGTCAGTTGGCCATCTTTATTGTTCACATGAATTTGAAGCCGGAATTTCCATTTCTCCATCAGGATATTTTGAAATGCGTCCAGGAAAATTTGTTTGTTTTCTTGAATATCAGTTTCAATGATAACATTCAATTCATCTGCGGTTTCATTGAAAAAATTTACAATTGCTTACTTAACAGCAGTTGGTAGAAGTGATTCAGAATGTGCAAGAAATCTTGGCAAAAATATTAAAAATATAAATAAATTCAATAGCGCCATAATTTTTGTTGATTACAAATCAAATTAAAGAAATTTACTGGAAGCAAGCGGAATCTTCTAATACAATTGTACCGAAAACTATACAAGTGTTATTATTTAATTCAATACAAAATGGCGTGTAGTAGCCCGTAGCGTAATGGTTAGTGCGTTCGACTCTCACGCTGGTGGCTTCCCAGCCTCGTCCACCTAAAAACTAAAAAAGTTTTTTTTCAGGGCTACTGCCTCTTGCGAGGAATTGACAAATCCTCCAAGAGTATCACTTGTCACGAATAAGTGCTTCTCGTCTAGCCGTTCGGATTCGGCATTAAATTGTAGGTCCCTTCCATTCCTGTCGACAGGCACACACAGGAATGGGTGCGAGTTGTTAGTCACTAGGCCCTGGTTCTTCACGAGCCATTGTGCCACCCAATTAATTTTTATTTATTTACAAAATGGCATGCTTCATTGAAATTTATATACTTAGGTACAAATTTATTAAATGCTCTGATGTCTTGTATTAACAAAAATGATTTTTATGTAATTAAACCGTTTACAAATGACCAACGTGCCTGTAGTCCCTTAGGCTGCATGTATTTAAATATATAGGTACAGTAAGTTTCTTTAATTGTTTGATTAAAAGATATGCCAATAAAGATATTTAACATTCCACGATAACATTCGCATTGACAAAGTTTGCCAACTAAATCAAACATCAATTGGGTTTTTCGTATGATAACACACTCGCAGCTAGGCTGCATAGCTTTTGCTCAGTCATGTATTAATTATGAATGTTCAACAATCACTAGATTGGGCTACCACAACTGCCATTTGGCTGGGACCTAGTAATTATTGCAATTTCATGGCTCACACCAATTATTATGGCTGGTCACGAGACTAGACCCTGCGAGACTTTTGTAAGTCTCGTCTCGGTCTCGTTAAAATCGAAAATTTTCAGTCTCGTCTCGGTCTCGTGTCGGTCTCGTATAGTTAAGTCTTGTCTCGGCCTCGTCTCCGAAAAATACGATTTCCGGACAAACTGTTGATTAATGGAACGAAATATTTTCAATTATCGTTTGAACATGTGTAGAAGAAAATAAATATTTAACTGAAATTGGATTTTTGAATTTATTAGAATCTCTGTAAATGTCGGTCCAAATATACAGTTTCGTCTCGGTTTCTTGAAAGGTAGTCTCGTCTCGGTCTCGACATGCGATACCGATATCGAGACCGAGACTTTTCTCGTCTCGTGGCCAGCCCTACCAATTATGATATTCCTGTGTCCGTTGAAATGTTACAAAATTTTGCCCTAACCTTCCTTTTTTTAGAAAATTGCTCCCCATTTTTTTTAGAGTATTGCCTATACCACCTAAGTGGGGGGAAATAGACCCCCTTCCCATACGATGTTTTTCTTGTCTCAACTCAACCTACACGCTCTATCTTTTTGTCACACACCTAAGAATTGGGCGACCTGCATCGTGCCTGATCGGGAAACTATTGATTGCTCAGAACTTGGTCTGGGCCAGTAGCGCAACAATCAGTCACGATGAAGTGCTTGTTTTACCTCCTCGTGGTGGTCCCCGGGCAACTATTTATGTATCCCAATATACATAAATAGGCTAAAATTACAAGTGCGAAAAGGCCTAGCTTTCTAGGATAGGTTACGGAGGTTAGCATTCTCCGTAACTGAAATCAACCCGCTACCGAAACCAACACTACGCCTCGGATAATTAATGATAACTCGTTGACGACTTTTGGCTATTGTACCCGGACAAAGATTGGTTTCTGGAATGTGAAGACGCTTCTTGACAATGGAAAAGAAGGTCCTCAGAATGCCAGATTCCTGCAACTAGAGAAGGAATTCATGCGGTATAGGATGGACATCTTAGGGATAAGTGAAGTTAGATGGCTGGGTTCGGGGAAGTTCAAGTCACCAACCCGTAACACTGTACTATTCTATTCCGGAAAAACACCTGGAAGCGCTCGGGAATCTGGCGTTGGATTGCTGCTTTCCAAAACAGCTCTCAAAAGCCTAATTTCCTGGGAGCCTTTAGGTGACAGGATCCTGAAAGCCAGGTTCCGGACTAGAGTACGTCGCGTCACCATCATACAGTGTTACGCCCCAACTTTGCTCTCTTCTGACGAGGAGAAGGAGGCCTTTTATAACCGGCTGAGTGCTGCTTATGATAGCGTTCCACGAGGTGATATAGTTATGGTGATGGGAGACTTAAATGCCAAGGTTGGCAATGACAACACTGGGCTAAGGCATGTCATGGGAAAACATGGTGTTGGTAACCGAAACGACAATGGCGAACGATTTGTCGATTTCTGCAACGCCAACGGCCTTGTTATTGGAGGGACCATGTTCGAGCATAAGACGTGCCACAAAGTCAGTTGGGTGTCGACTGACAGACAAGCAACTTCCAACCAAATTGACCACTTCGCGATCAGCCGGCGTTTTAGAAGCAGTCTCCAGGACGTCCGTAACAGAAGAGGTGCTGACATGGGAATGGCCCGGGACCACCATCTGATGGTTGCTACCGTAAGATTGCGTACAGCTGCAGTTCGGAGATCTCAAGGAAACACTCGAATGCCCAAGTTTAATACAGATAGACTAAAGGATCCTGCAGTGCGCCAACAACTAGGGGACCACCTTTCACAAGGATTGAACGCAATCAGCAGCACGGAAACCACATCCATCGAAAATCATTGGTGTGCTGTGAAAAATGTGTTCATATCCGGTGCTGAAAGTATAGTCGGCCGGGCGCAAGGAAGAAATAGTGCTTGGCTTTCCGACGAAACTTGGGCAAGGATCGAAGAAAGGAAACACCTTAAAGCTCGCATCGCAGCTACCCCAGCAGCAGGGAGAAACGAGCTTGAGTCTACGTACCGCATGAAGATGAGGGAAGTTCACCGTAGTGTGCGACGTGATAAGCGTAACTACATCAACGCACTGGCTACAGAAGCAGAAGAAGCCGCTAGTAGGTGTGACAGTAGGACCGTCTACAGAATTACCAAAGAGCTCACTGGTGTCCAGAGCTCTAAACAACACCTGGTTAAAGACACAAACGGATCCCTGCTAATTTCGGATGAGGACCAGCTCATAAGGTGGAGGGAACACTTTTCTGCGGTTTTAAACCGCGTTTTCGCAAGTGAAGTGAACCCTATTCCCACTGAGCTACCCGAAGTAACAATTTCCCGAATACGCACCGTACCCCCCAGTAAAGAAGAAATTATCACCGCCATCAAAGCACTGAAGAACAACAAAGCGGTTGGACTTGACGGTATTCCTGCAGAGCTCTTAGGAGCAGCCCCAACGACATCGAGCGAGCTACTGCACCCACTTATTAAGAGAGCTTGGGAAGCAGAGAGCTTTCCTGAAGAGTGGAAAAAAGGAATGATTGTCAAGCTCCCAAAGAAAGGAGATCTCACACAGTGCGAAAACTGGAGAGGAATATGCGTTCTGCCTGCAGTAGCCAAGATAATAGCAAGGATAATATTGGACCGAATTAAAGACCACCTCGAAGACACACTCGACGCCGAACAAGCAGGTTTCCGCACTGGATCTTCCTGTGTTGATCACATCAACACCTTGAGGATCATCATCGAACAGTGCGTTGAATATCGATCACCACTTCACCTGCTGTTCATCGATTTTGAAAAGGCGTTCGACAGTGTCAATAGAGAATTTATTTGGCTTGCTTTGCACAGGAGGGGCATCCCAGATAAATTGATTGCTATTATCAAGGCTACATATGATGGATCCAGGTGTCACGTTTTGCACAAAGGTAGGCTGTCAGAGGAGTTTGAAATCCAAAGTGGAGTTAGGCAAGGCTGTATACTGTCACCAATACTGTTCCTGTTGGTGATAAGTGACGTACTGCACGCAGCTTTGTCAAATGGAAATGGAGGAATTCAGTGGACTCTGCAATCTCACCTCAAACATCTGGACTACGCGGACGACGTATGCTTACTCTCTCATAGGATCATGGATCTCCATCAAATGACAACAAGGGTGGAGAGAGAAGTAGAAATCGTAGGGCTTAAGATCAACTCGGCAAAAACTAAAAGGATCAGCCTTGGAACTTCCTCATCAATCCAAGTAAATATTTCTGGACAACCGGTAGAGATGGTAGAGGATTTCCAATATCTTGGGAGTATTATCTCTACGGGTGGCGGAACTGAACTGGACGTAAACAGCCGAATCAGAAAAGCAAAGGCTGCGTTCGGAATGCTGTCCAAAATATGGAGAAACAACTCTTTTAGCTTAAAGACCAAGCTACGACTGTTCCGCTCCAATGTTGAATCCGTTCTGCTTTACGGCTGCAGCACTTGGAAAGTCACTGAAATTGTCACCAGAAAGCTGCAAACCTTCGTTAATAGATGTCTACGAAACATCTTGAGGATTTTCTGGCCCAACCGTATCTCCAATGCCGAACTTCATGCGAGAACGGGTCAGGAGCCCATAGACTCCATTATACGAAGAAGAAAGTGGCAGTGGATTGGCCATACGCTTCGAAAAGGCGATCGGTGCATTGCATCTCAAGCAATGCAGTGGAACCCGCTCACACAGGAGGGAAGACAAGTGGGCCGGCCTAGAAGTACATGGCGAAGAACGGTCGAACAGGAATCGGCACGACTGGGGAAAAGTTGGAGAGAGCTGAAATATATTTCAAGAAATCGTACACGATGGCGCGTAGGTGTAGTGGAGGCCCTATGTCCCGTAAGGGAAACATCACGGACGTAATAGGTCCGAGGACCTAAGTAAGTAAGTAAGTAAGAAGAATCACCCTGTAACCAATCAAATAATATAAAAATATAAATAAAAAATATAAATTTTTAAGTCTTGATGTTAACCCATTTCACCATGCTAAGGTTTTAAAATTTTGTTAAATAAGTAGGTATAGAAAAAGGTTTGCTATACTTATCTACAGAAGACAAATGACCCTTTAATTATATTTTTCTTAAAAATGTTCATCTTATTTTAGTTATAACCTTTTCACTATGATTAAATTTCCCTCTATTGGGAAATTTAATTTAGCAAAATCACGAAAAAAGGAATTACTTTTCACTATGATTTAACGGTAAAAAGTTTTTAAATCAAAATTGTAGGAAGTTAAATTCTCTACAAAATAGATTGACACATTTTTTTGAAGTTAATTGTACGCAAGATATCGCAGAAAAACGGATTCCACCCCTTTTTTCAAGATGGCGGCCTTGATATACGCAAACTGGACCCTCCTACACAAACCAAAAAAAAATCTTGTCCTATATAAAATGCAAGGTTAGGGCAAACTTTAGTTACATTTCAATGGACTATAAAGGAATCTCATGAATGGTGTGGCAGTCATGAAATTGCAATCATTACAAGGTTTCAGCCAAATGCCAATTGGCGCAGGGACATAAGTCCCGAATTTTTTTTTCGGGACTTATGTCCCAGTAAAGTGGGGCATAAGTCCTGAATTCTATTTGGGACTTATGACCCAGTAAAGTGGGACATAAGTCCCGAAAAATAAATTCGGGATTTATGTCCAACGTATAATTTTTTTATTTTTTAATATGTACCTATAGAGACAATTTAAATTTTTTGCGAATTTTATCAAATAAATAAAATGACCAAATCGCATAAAACATAAAATCGTGCGATTTTTTTTCACATTTATTTGATAAAATTCGCAAACAATTTCAGCCTTATAATTCGTCGCCCTAGTAACACAAAAACGTATGTCAATATTTGCTAATTTTCAGGATAGACGATTTTGTGATTTTTTTAACAATTTTTTATATTTATAAGTTCCCTGAAAACTTTTATAAGGTTAACTTTTAAAAACTTCAAGATTAACATTTTATTAATTTAAATTAGACTACTGTCTAATTTAAATTAATAAAACATATATTTCTAAATAAATTTCCACCAAGTACTTAACCCTCATCTATCGAGTATATTATACCCTTGACAGAAATGTCCAACAAATCACTATAATGTATACATTGAGTTAATTTTGGTTCCTTGATTGCCGCCGAATTATTTGTACAGCTTTGAACTATCCCGGATCCTAGTCATACTTAAAAAGTATGTTATTTGTATCAGTTTTTCTATTCTGCTGCCAAAGATATTTTTAGCCAATTAACATTATTCTCTTCCTTACCTTACGATTTTTAATCAAAGATTTTTAAGAAAGTGGAAAGGACTACCATTTTCTTATGAAGTTGATAAAGCAAAGCAACCATAATTTTGAGTATATCGAAAATAATACTGACAATTGGCAATTTGCAATAATTACACACC